>NW_020872482.1:495218-512718 GCF_003789085.1 Penaeus vannamei
CAGTGCTGATCCCTTTACAAATATCGCAAGTCATGGAAATGAACGATAAAATCTGTAATCCACAATTGTGATGGTTAATGAGTGTTCGTACCATAAAGAGAATAGCGGAAAAAATGCAACAAAAATGCATTATTCATGTATGCTGCATGTTTGCTCTCACTGATGCAGACATCGCGTGTGTTTGTTGTGAGAGACATTAGGAAATAGTGAAGGTTCGAAAAAAGGGAGTGTGACGTAAGAGAGTAGATGCGTTCGCGGATTCACGCGGATTTGCATGCGATCCGCGAACGATGATTTTTTTCCTTTTTTTTTCCTTTTTTGCTGTATAATTCTTCGTGTTGATAGTGATGAATGTAGATTGCAAGAGTGACGTTGACGTATATTGAAGAAAAGAAAACCCGAATAGGAAAATATGTAACAGAATGGTTGTGGTGGTAGCGTTGCGAAATTATGAAGTACTCGTATGTATTTCCGGGTTTGTCTTTATAAGAAATCGCAAAGACAGAGACTCGACATTTGAAAAACATGTTTGATCTTTTTTTCTTCATCCCGAGAAAATGAAAAGAAATCAAATAATGAATTTTTCTTTTAACCTTTTCACTCGGCGGGGCACCTGTAACCCTCGGGGGATGTGAACGAACCGGCACGTGTCGGTCCAAGGAAGTTCATGTTCTTTCGGTTTTTATTGCTATTAGACAATTCACAGACGGAAATAAACGGACATTTTACAGTCGAGCAGATCCGCTTTCATCCGCCGGAATTGAAATGACCGGCTGTTTCCTTGCGGTTAATGGCGGGGCGCGAGTGAAAAGGAGAGAAGGGGAGCGGATGAGATTTCACATCCGCCACATTTTGGAATCATTGGTGCGACTTTGAAAGGTTCTGATAAAGGAAAAGTGTGAAACGCAGTAATCTGTCTGACCTTTAGTTGTGAGCTGGATGCCGAAGGGAAGATCGGTTTTATCGACAGAACAATAAGGTGATGACAGAAATGTTACATTCTCTTTTCCCTTTTGTAGATTTATTATTCGAACATTCGGGAAATGTTTCTATTGGCCTCCCAGAAATCTGTTTCTTTCTTTCTTTCTCTGTCTATCTATCATTCTATATCCCCTCTCTCTCTATTCTTTCGTATCTACCACATCACACTACACCCCCACACACACTACTTTCATTTATATCTATATATTATATATATCATATATATACACACATACACAACACACACATATATATATTACTAACTATAATATATATATATTATATATATATATTATATAAATATAAACTATATATATATATATATATATAATATATTATATACTATATAATCTTCCGTCTCAGTCTACTCTCTCTCTCTCTCTCTCTCTCCTCTCTCTCTCTCTCTCTCTCTCTCTCTCTCTGTCTCTCTCTCTCTCTCTCTCCCTCTCTCTCTCTCTCCCTCCTCTCTCTCTCTCTCTCCCCTCTCCCTCTCCCTCTCTCTCTCTTCTCCCTCTCCCTCTCTCCCTCTCTCTCTCTCTCTCTTCTCTCTCTTCTCTCTCTTCTCTCTCTCTCTCTCTCTCTCTCTCTCTCTCTCTCTCTCTCTCTCTCTCTCTCTCTCTCTCTCTCTCTCCCTCTCTCCTCTCTCTCCCTCTCTCTCTCTCTCTCCCTCTCTCTCTCTCTCTCTCTCTCTCTCTCTCTCTCTCTCTCTCTCTCTCTCTCTCTCTCTCTCTCTCTCTCTCTCTCTCTCTCTCTCTCTCTCTC
Source organism: Penaeus vannamei (assembly GCF_003789085.1). NCBI lineage: Eukaryota > Metazoa > Arthropoda > Malacostraca > Decapoda > Penaeidae > Penaeus > Penaeus vannamei. The sequence continues at coordinate 496,962 of NW_020872482.1, forward strand.
TCTCTCTCTCTCATCTCTTATATCCTACTATCTATCTATCTCTTATATTACATTGTTATCTCTCTCTATAAATATCTAACTTATCTGTTCATCTCTCTTCTTCCCAAACACTAAATCGTATCATGCAAATTAATGTACTAGTATTAATGTTGACTTAATGTTTTTTGCAGGTGAGTTGCGCGTCTGACCGAGCACTGGCAGCTTGGCAGTGAAATGACGGTAAGAATGCGCATGTATATATTTTTGAATTTGAATGGCGGTTTATTTGAAATTTGGATTAGATTCGGTCAAGAGGGAAATGGCTTTTTGATACAGTATATCTATGTTCACCTAGTTATCTACCCGACTTTCTGATTGTACATTTTGTTTTTGTTTTTTTTGTATGTCTCTCTCGTTCTCTTTCTCTCTTTCTCCATTCCTTTTTCCTCACTTTTTTCTACCTTTCCCTTTCTCCCTTTCTCTCTTTCCATCCATCTTAATTTCCTCGCTTCTTCTTTTTTTCTTTTCCTCACTTTCTTTCCACCTCTCCCTTTCTCCCTCTCCCTCGCCTTTCCCTCCATCTCCCCTTCTTTACCCATTAATTTCCTCGCTTCTGGAACTTTCTTCCATCACGAGGAAATATAAAAAAGAAACATTTCTTGACAGTTACGTAACGCCATGACCGTTGGAAAAAAGGCGGGAAAATTCAAATCATGCAGAAGTCATGGACTGTGGTGTAAAATTCATGTCACTTGCGACTTGTTGGTGGAAAAGGGGGAAGAAAATGGATGGTTTAGAAACAAAAAAAAAGAATAGAAAAAGAAAAAGGGGGAATGGTGTTTGATTTGTATCTTTTGTTTTTGTGTTTGTTTTTATTTTGTCATTGTTTCTTCTTTTCTTTTCTCTTTGTTGTGTTTGTTTGTTTTTTTTGCTTTTGTTTTTGAGTTATTTTTCTTTATCTTTGTTTTTTCTTGTCCTTGTTTTTTTTCTTTCTTATTTTTTTGTATTTTTTTTTCTCTCCCTTTCATTTTCCTTTTCCTCTCTCCCTCCACTCTATTTTCCTCCATTCCTTCCAGATCACTTTCCTTTCCTTTTCTCTCTTTCTCCTTCTCCTTTATCTTTTCCAACTTCTTCTCCCTCTCCACTCCCTATTTTTCTCTCTCACTCACTCTCCCTCTTCACTTTCCCCCCCCCTCTCCCTCCCTCTCCCCACTCCCTCTTGCTCACCCTCTCCTTCTCCCCCATCCCCTCCTCCCTCTTTCCCTCTCCCTCTCTCTCACTCTCAAACATCACTTTCTCTTTCTTTTCCCTTCCCTACTTCCCCTCCCCCTACCCCCACCTCCCCAGCCCCCCTTCACTCCCATTCCTCCCCCCTTCCCACACCCCACCCTCCTACCCCTCTCCATTCACCCTTCTCACCTACACCCCTCCCCCCTCCGCTTTCACCTTTCACCCACCTTCCGCACCCTTGGGTGGACTTCAGGAACGAGCGGTTTGGGCGGGACGAAGCGAAGAGACGCTGTTGGCTTCTGCGGGAAATTCGGTCTTTCTTTGTTTTTTGTCTTTGCTGTGTGGTTTGTTTTTTGTGGTGTGTTTATTATTGGTGTTATTGTTGTTAACAGTGTTACTGTTGTTGTTAATGTAATTGTTATTATTAGCATTATTATTATTAGTGTTTATTGTTATTATTATTGTTTATTGTTATTATTATTATTATTATTATTATTATTATTATATTTATTATTATTATTGTTGTTGTTATCATTGCTATTGTTGTTATTATTGTTACTATTATTGTTGTTATTGTTATTGGTTTTGTTATTATCATCATCATTTCTATTATTGTTGTGCGTCTGTGTCTGCGTGTCCGTGTGCGTGTGTGTTTACGTGTGTCCGTGTGCGTGTGTGTTTATGTGTGTCCGTGGTGCGTGTACGATTACATGTGTCCGTGTGTGCGCTGCTGCGTTTGTCCGTGTGCGTGTGCGTTTACATGTGTCCCTGTGCGTGTACGATTACATGTTGTCCGTGTGTACGTCTGCGTGTCCGTGTGTACGTCCTGGAGTGTCCGTGTGCGTGTGCGTTTACATGTGTCCCTGTGCGTGTACGATTACATGTGCCCATGTGTACGTGAGCATATATGTACCTATGTGCGTGAATCCGCGTCTGCGTCTGCGTCAGTGTGCCCGTGTGCGTGTGCGTTTACATGTGTCCGTGTGTGCGTCCGTGTGTCCGTTTCCATGTCCGTAAGCGTTGAACGTGTGCCCGAGATTGGTCGAAACCGCGGCCACGACGCCCCTCGTCCCGCCGCAATCTTTTCCCGCCAACTGTCCGAATCCGTTCCCTCTGACCTTGGCTCGCGGGTGACCCAGTTCTGCGCTGCGCTGTGCTCCGCCAGGGTCACGTGGGGCCGTCTCTCGCTCCCTGCCTCTTCCTCTGCCTTTGTTTTATCTATTTTCTTTTTTTTGGGGGGGGAAGAGGGGGAGGGGCGCGGTGGGGGTAGGGGCAGGTTCATTCTTTCTTCTTTGCCTCTTTTTATTCATTTTTATTGGTTGTCTTTTCAATTTTTTTTCTCTCTATTATTTTCTTTTTCTTTATATTATTTTTTCTTTCTCTTCTGCTCTTCTCTCCTTCTCTCTCTCTCTCTCTCTCTCTCCTCTCTCTCTCTCTCTCTTCCTCCTCGTCTCTCTCTCTCTCCTCTCATCTCTCTCTCTCTCTCTCTCTCTCTCTCTCTCTCTCTCTCTCTTCTCTCTCTCTCTCTCTCTCTCTCTCTCTCTCTCTCTCTCTCTCTCTTTCTCTCATTCTCTCTCTCTCTCTCTCTCTCTCTCTCTCTCTCTCTCTCTCTCTCTCTCTCTCTCTCTCTCTTCCTCCCTTCCCTCCCTCCCTCCCTCCCTCCCTCTCTCCCTCTCTCCCTCTCTCCTTCCTCCCTTTTTTCCTCCTCTCCTCCTTATTCCCTCTCTGCTTCTTTCCTTCCTTTCCTCCTTCCCTCTTTCCTCTCCTCTCCCTCTTCCACCACCACCCCCCCACCTCTCCACCTAACTCTCCACTGTCCAACCACTAAACCACTAAATACTTAATCACCTTTAATCACTTTTAATCGATTCAATTATTTTAATCATCTCAACGGCCGCCATTACTGCGCGCTCGTCACTTGTCTCAGCGCGCGGGAGATTTCTCTCGTTTTCCCGCCATTTTGTGATGCGCTTTTGTTTTTTCTCTATTTTTCCTCTATTTTGTGTTTCTCTATTTGTTTCTTTTTGTTTTTCTTTTTTTTTGTTTTCTCTTTTTTTCTTTTATAATGATGGGATTGATGATAAAGGTGATGAAATGATGATTAATAGTGACTTTGGTAGGGACGAGAGTGGTGATGCTAATAATGATGATTATGATAGGATGATGATTATAATAAGGATGATGATGATAATATGACAATGATAATGATGAAAATGATAGTAATAATGAAAAGATACAATAACAACAGCAACATTGATGCCGATAATAACGATAATGATAATGATAGTGATGACAACAGTAAAATTATTTTAACTATCACCACAACGTCAAAAATATTCATTATCTTCACATTATCAACAATATTTAAGCCGATAACACCATGAAGACAAAACATAACAAAGAAATATTTAAGTAGAAAAGATGATGCAGAGATAAGAAGATGAAATGATTATGATGAAGATGAGGAAATAGGAAGAATGAAAGAAGATATGAAGTTGAAAAGTGAAAGAAGAAAAAAAATAAGTTTATGTACGCATTTTTTATCTGATAGATAGATACATACATAAATGAAGATAAAGAAAAAAGAAGAATATGATATGAAGTTGAAAAAAAAAAATAAAATAAAATTTAAAAAAACTATGTATGTATTTATATATCTGATAGATAGATAGATGAAGATGAAGACAACAAAAGAAAAAAAGAAAGATAAAAGATGAAAAGTGAAAAAAAAGAAAAATCTACATATTGGATAGATAGATAGAGAAAGAGATAGATGGATAGATAGATAAACACTTCCCATATCTTGATGAATGAGCGACCTTCATCGCCAGGGGTCGTGTGCAAAGGGTCGTGGTGGGTCGTGATGTTGCAGGAAATTGAGGCGCTCTGCAATTTGACGTGTGGAAGGTTTGCAATGGGTTGGGAGGGAGGAGGGAATGGAGGAGGTATGGGGAGGGAGGGAGGGGAAAGGAGAGGGAGGGATGGAGGAGTATGGGGGGAGGAGAGAGGAGAGGTGGGGGAAAAATGGAGGAGGGTATGGGGAGAGAGGTGAGGGAGGAGTATAGGAGGGAGGGAAGGGAAGGTGGTGGGGAAAAGGAGGAGGGGTTGTGGGTAGGGAGGGTATGGATTGGGGGAAGGAAGGAATGGGTAGGGAAGGGAGGAGGTATGGGGGTAGGGAGGGTATAGTTTGGGGAGGTGAGGAAGAAAATGGGGAAGGGAAAGAAGAAGGGTTATGGGTAAGGGAGAGAAGGAAGGAGGATGATGGGGAACGAGGTATGGGAGGGGGGGTGATGGAGGGTATGGAGGAGGGTACAAGGGCAGAGATGGTAGAGGGAAGGGGGAGTTGGTAGATAGGGAATAGAAATAAGGAGAGAAGGGGGGGATTGAGGGGGGGAGGGAGGAAAAAGAGCCGGAAGAGAAAGGGGGGAGAGGAGGTTGGTTGGGAAGAGAAATAAACGTAATTATATTTATCTTCTAAGTTGTACATCTCAATTAGTGGGGGAAGGGGAATATCCCCGGTGATTGTTTGTTTGTTTGTGTTGTGTTTATTTGTTTTTGTGTTGTGCGTTTGATTGTGAAGGTGTGTTTGTCTTGCGTGCTCGTTTCTTGTGTGTGTGTGTTTGTGCGTGTGTTCTTCCTGTGTGTGTGTGTGTGATCGTGTGTGATTATTTACGTGTGTATGTAATGTTGTTGTTTTGTGCAATTTCATTCATTCTATTATAAAAATGCATGTGTTTCACCACACTACATTTCTTCTTCCCGTTTCAAGTTATTCTTTTCATTATCCTTTTTATCCATTTTTTCACCATTAATGAGAAAATTTTCCAACTAGCCACAGAAATACACCAGGGTTTGCGAGTTACCGTTTGTCTCGAATGCAGCTAGAAAGAGAAGAGAGAGAGAGAGAGAGAGAGAGAGAGAGAGAGAGAGAGAGAAGAGAGAGAGAGAGAGAGAGAGAGAAGAGAGAGAGAGAGAGAGAGAGAGAGAGAGACGAGTGTAAGAGTGAGAGAGTGAGAGTGAGAGAGACACAGACGGAGGAGAGAAAGAGAAAGAGAAGAAAGAAACAGAAAGAGAGATAGAAGACAGAAGACAGAGGACAGAGAAAGTGAGAAAAACAGAAAAGTAGTGAGAAAACAGAGAAAGTGAGAGAAAAACAGAGAAAAATGAGAGAAAAACAGAGAAAGTGAGAGAGAAAAAGAGGAGAAACAGCGAAGAGAGAGAAAGAAACAAACGAAGAGAGAGAGAGAGGGTAAGAGACAGATAGACAAGACAGAGAGAGACAGACAGAAATATCCTCCACTCATAAATAACTGTATCCCTTGCAATACATGTCTACAAAAAATCTTCCCGACCTTAACAGTTTGACACCAAAGCCCCGCCGTTCAGGATAAACGTCTAATGATTATTTTCAAAATGCAGTGTGCAGTGTTGCCATTAATATTTCCACTAAATCGCTAGATTGGACTTTAAAAACCGCTAGACACAAGAGTAAAAAGCTTCTCATTTCTCAAAACTCGCTAAATAGAGAGCAGACTTTAAAACAAAAATTGACAAGTTCATAACTCACAAAAGAAAACGCTAGATCTAGCGAGGAAACCGCTAGAGTGGCAACACCGGCAATGAGCCACGTTCCCTCTCGTGTTTGGAATTTGTTTTCAAAGTAAATTAATAAAGACAGTTGTTCGGTGTGGCTATTGGCATGCCTGGAGGGTGAGTTTGGATAGGTTGGTAGCCCTGATCGGATAGTAAAAGAGGAAACTATTCAGTACTATCGTTTATTTTTTTTTCCGTTTATGAATGGGGGACTTGTTCGAGTGGCGCGGAGGCTTGTGTCTGGCGTCGAAGTCGGGGCCGCTTGTTTGGACGAAAGCGAGAGTTTTCCTGGCTCGTTGTTGGGTTTGTTCGTCATGTGATTTGACTTTCGTCTTTTTTTCTTTCTCTCTCTCTCTCTCTCTCTCTCTCTCTCTCTCTCTCTCTCTCTCTCTCTCTCTCTCTCTCTCTCTCTCTCTCTCTCTCTCTCTCTCTCTCCATATATATATATATATAATATATATATATATATATATATATATATTATATATTATATATATATGTGTGTGTGTGTTGTTGTGTGTATATATATATAATATATATATATATAATATATATATATATATAAATATATTACATATATATACATATATTATATATATAATATTATATAATGTATATATATGTATATATATATATATATATATATATATATATATATATGTATATATATGTATATATATATATGTATATATTATATATAATTTATGTATTTATATTTATGTATATATTATATATACACATATACAAACAATAATACAAACACACATACACATGCACATACACACATACAATTAACACACACATACATACATATTCCAGACATCTCTCTCCCCGAGAATGAAGCCACGAGGCGCCCCCCACCCCCACCCCCCACCCCCCCGGTCTCGGTCGCCTCCGCCATCCATCATCATTTTCGGTCGATGCTGCTTCTTGCGACAACGGTCAAATTTTCTTTTTCTTTTTCTTTTTCTTTGTTTTTTTCTTCTTTTTATATCTTCGGGTATTCGTTCGAGAGGAGAGGCGCGTTGAGACTTTCACCTGCTTGGCTTGGTGAAGGTTTGAGTGAGTGATGTTTGATAGCTGTGTGTGTGTATATTTAGATAGATAGATAGATAGATATGTGTGTGTGTGTGTGGTGTGTGTGAGTTTGTGTGTGTGTGTGTGTATGTATGTATGTATATGGATGTGTGCATGTATAGGTATGTATGTATATGTATATATTTACACGTATATATGTATGTATGTATAACTAGAATGATAGATAGATAGATGAATTGATAAATTAACGAATAGATAGATAAGTAAATAGATATAGATAAATAAAAGAAAGAGGTAGATAGATATGCATGATGCTTCAATATGAATATGAAACGAAAGTTTCATATTCTATTCCAGTTTAGTGTTATTCAATGCATATTATGAAGAGAAATTAATCAAATCCCTATGATTACATTCTATAATTACATTCTTTTTCCATCCTTTCCTCCCTCCTACCCTCCTTTCAATCCCTTCCAGCTCTTCTTTCTCCCTCCTTTCCTCCATTCCCTCCTCTCCTTTCTCGCTCCCTATCTTATCTCCCCTCTCGCCTTTCCTTTCTTCCTCTCTCCCTCCTCTCCTTCTTCCCTCTCTCCTTTCTCTTTTCCCTCCCTCCCTCTGTTCCCTCTCTCCTACCCTTTCTCTCCGTCTCCCCCCTCCTCCCCCCCCCCCTCCCTCCTTTCCTCCTTTCCTCCTTTCCCTTCTCCCTCTTTCTCTCAATCTCTCTCGATCTATCTATCTTTTTCCCTAATGTCGAAAGAACATAATCTATATACAAAAAAATATCAAATCTCTACGACTTATTAAAAATGTATAAAAATCAAAATATAGCTTGAGATATCTTTGAAAGAAAATGATAAAAAATGAAAAGAAATGTATATACGCCAGAGACATTTCAAATAAATAAATGAAAAATCAAAAATATCTACGAGCTTTCTTGAACAGATCAATAAAAAATCAAAACATCTTCTGAACTTCTTTTTCAATAAATAAAACGAAAATGAATAAGTGAGTGATAAATAAATAAATATTTTTTTTACGCCCGCCATCCCTAACCGCGGAGCCAATAGGAAAACCGCATTCACAGGAACTGAAAGTCAGCTGATCAAGTTGTTGTTTCTCTTGACCTCGACAATACAGACAAGTCATGCAGGGTCACGCGCATGAGAAGCAGAGGTGGTGATTTACAGGGGAGGAAGAGGAGGAGGAGGAAGAGAAGAAGAGAGGTGGAAAGAATGGAGAGAGAGGGGAGGTGGAGGATAATGAAAGAGCGAGAGACAGAGACGGAGGCAGAGGGAGGGAGGGAGAGAAGGAAGGAAGGGAAGAGGGACAGAGAGAGGGGGAGGGAAGGAAGGAGGGGAAGAGATTTAGAGAGAGAGAGAGAGAGAGTTTGAAAGTAAGAGGAAGAAGTTAAAGAAGAGGACAGAGAAAGAGAGAAAAGAGGAGGAGGAGGAGGAGAACGGATAAGGAACGAAATGAAAATATGCAGATTATGATAAGGAAGAGAAAAAAATAAAAAGCATGGAGAAGAGAAAGGGAAGGCGGGAGATACGAAGAGAAGAATAGAGAGCGAATGGGGAAAGGGAATAAGGAAAGAATAATTAGGAAAATGAAAGAAAACAATACGAGAACAATGAATGAATCACATCTCACAAAAAACAGAAAAAAAGCAAAAATAGAATGTAAAATACACACACACCACAACACACAAGCACGCATAACACACACACACAAACACCAGCACAGCAACACACTCAAACACACACAACACACAAACCAACACACCACACACACAGTCACACACAAACACACAAAAACCACCAACACAGACAGACATACACAGACACACCACACACACAACACACACAACACAACACACAACACACACACACACACACACACAAAGCACACACACAAGCAACACACACACACACACAAGCTACACACACTAGCAACACACACACAACAAACAAACAACACATACACAAACAAACACACATACACAACAACACACACATACACAACAAACACCACACACAACACACCAACACACACACACACACACACACACACATCACACACACACACACACACACACACACAAACACAAACCACAACAACAAACAATACAAACACACACACACAAACAAACAAACACTACACACACAGTCAAAACAAACAAACATACGCACAAACAAACACAAACACAACCAAAGACCCAACCCCAACAAACAAAACAAAAAAGCAACCACACAAACAAACCACCACCAAAAATAACAAAGCCACCACGAAAACAGACCCAAACTGTCACAGACCGAACTATCGCAGATAAACCAAGGACATCTCAGGTTCAATAGAAAACCTAACAGCAAATGCAAGGGGAACGGAAGGAGCTGGAGGGGGAAGGGAGGGGAGGGGAGCTGGAGGGGAGGGAGGGAAGGGGGAGGGAAGGAAGGAAAGAGGGGGAACTGGGGAGAAAGGGAAGGGGGGATGGGGGGGGGGGGAAGGCGGGAGCTGGAGGGGGAGGAAGGGAAGGAGAGGGCTGGGGGGAGGGGTAGGGGAGGGGTGGGAGGGGAAGGAGGGAGGGAGGAAGGAGGAGGGGGGGAGGCGAACGAAAATGCGGTTTATTGTTTTTAATGAAGTGATTATGGCTTGGAGCTTTCCCTCTCCCCCCTCTCCCCACCTCTCCTCTTCTTGTGGGCGCGATGACGAGGCGAGTAGGCGTGAGGGAGAGACGGAGGAGGGTGAAGAGAAGGGATAAGGGAGAGATGGTGGAGAAGGGAAGGGATAAGGGAGAGAGGGTGAAGGAGAGAGATAAGGGAGGAGAGGGTGAAGGAATGGGGGGGAAGGGAAGGGAAGAGGAGTGGAGAAGGGAAAAGGAGGAGGAGAGAGAGGGTGGAGAAAGGAAGAAGGAAGAGAGGGAAGGAGGATGGAAGAGAAGGGTGGGAAGGGAAGGGCAAGGGGGAGGGGGGAGAGAGAGGGAAGGAGGGTGCGAGAAAAGGAGAAGGGAAGCTGGTTTTTAAATCCGTCTTGTTATTTTTCTTTCGGTTTCTTAATAATATTACTTACATTATATTGTATATTTTTGTTGCTGTTTGTTGTTTGCTGTTGCTGTTCATCATTATCATTTTATTATTATTATCAGATTTATCATTACTGTTGCTACTAGTCATTGTCATTATCATTGTCATTGTCATTGTTACTACTAATATCACTATCACTGATATTACATCTTTGTGTTTTATTTTATTTTATTTTTATATGGCTTTTAGCTATTTCTGCATTTTATTCTCTCGTCTCTCTATCTATCTATCTATCTAATCTATCTCTACCTATCTAATATATCTATCTCTTTCTCCTTCTCTCTTTCAATAATTCTTTCTCCTCTCTCTCTCTCTCTCTCTCTCTCCTTCTCTCTCTCTTCTCCTCTCTCTCTCTCTCTCTCTCTCTCTCTCTCTCTCTCTCCCCTCCCTCTCCTCTCTCTCCCTCTCTCCTCTCTCTCCCTCCTCTCCCCTCCCTCTCTCTCTCTCTCTCTCTCTCTTCTCTCTTTCTCTCCTCTCTCTCTTTCTCTCTTCTCTCTTCTCATCTAAAGATAGAATTTCTGCAGAAAGATAGCGGTTATATGCATATGCAAATTATTGCAATATCTCTAAAAGGGGGGGGTACCTGGCTACTCCCTTCCCCCTTCTCCCTTTCTCCTCCACTCTCCCCTCCCTCCCTCGTCCTTCTATCTACCCTTCTTCACTAATGCACTTCCATTATCTACTCCACACACTATCTCCTCTCTCCCTACTCTATTTTGACTCCATATCTTATCATCTCCATCCCTTCCACTCCTTTCACTCCACTTCACTCCACACTCCTTCTCTTCTACCAACTCCATTATGCCTCTTTCTCTATTCTCTCCTCTCTTTATCTATTGCACCTTCGCTGCCCCCCCTCACTCCACACACTCCACCCTCTCTGCTTCTCCACCTAATCCACGAGGCATCCTCATTCCACTCCACTTGCTCCTCCCACTCCTCCTCCCTATCTCATCCCTTCACTCCTCCTCTGCCCTTCTCTCTTTCCCTCCACACTCCATCTCCACCCCAATCTCACTCCCCCCTCTTTCCCTCCACCCACTTCCACCCTCCACCCCCCCTCCCCCCTCCTCTTTCCCTCCCCCTTTCCTCTTTCCTCCACCCACCTCCCCCTCCACTCCCTCATTCCCCTCACCCACCTCCACCCTCCCCCACCACCCCCTCCTCTTTCCCTCCACCCGCTTCCACTCCACCCCACCCTTCCACCCACTCTACCCCACCCCCTCTCTCCCTCCATCTTTCCCTCCCCACTTTTCCCTCCACCCTCCCCCACCATCCTTACCCCCCCTCATCTTACCCCCCCCCTTCCCTTCCACCCAAGAGCAGGCACAGAGCCGTAAGAGATATTAAATAATCTTAATGTAGCAGACACCTTTTAAAGATCGGTCTGCGCTATCTGAGAAGAGGGAGAGAGGGAGGGAGGGAGGGAGGGAGGGTTTGGGATGAGGGAGAAGAGAGAGAGAGAGACAGAGAAAGAGAAAGAGAGATAGATGAGGTGAGGTGAGGGGAGGGAGAGAGAGAGAGAAAGAAAAAGAGAAGGAGATGAGAGAGATGAAAGAGATGAGAAAGAGAGCGGGAAGGGAGAGGGACGGAGGGGGTGGGATGAGGGAGAGGGAGAAAAGGAGTGAGAGAGAGGGTGTGAGAGGATAAAGAGGGAGGGGAGAGGGGATTTAGGGTGGGAAGGAGAGTGAGAGAGAGAGAAATATAGAAAAAAAGAGAGAGAGAAATATAGAAAGAAAGAAAGAAAGGAGAAGAGAAGAGAGAGAGAGAGAGAGAGAGAGAATAGAGAGAGAAAGAGAGAGAAAGAGAGAGAAAGAGAGAGAGAAGAGAGAGAGAAGAGAGAGAGAGAGAGAGAGAGAGAGAGAGAGAGAGAGAGAGAGAGAGAGAGAGAGAGAGAGAGAGAGAGAGAGAGGTGCGGGTTTGTTTTGGGAACTGACGCATATGAGAAAGAGAGATGGCCACACGCATTCACAAACACGTACGCACGCACGCACTCGCACGCACTCACAGCAGATAGAGAAAGAAGGAAAAGGAGGAGAAGGAGAAGGAGAGAAATAGGAGACGGAAGAAGAAGAAGAAATAAGGAAGGCGGGGCAGTAAAATAATAATAAAAAAGAAAACAAAAAGAGAAGAGGAGTAGGAAAAGAAAAAAAATGAAAAGAAAAAATTTTAAATCATTAAACGAAAAAAACGGGGGATAGAAGGAATGTTATGGATCAGTGGGAGGGAAAAAAGAAGAAAAAGAAAACAACAATAACTAAAACAAACAAAATAGTCGGGAAGATAGATAACAGATAAAGAAAAATAGATAAAGTGTCAAAAAATGAAGGAAAAGATAAGTGTCAGATACATCAGCATTTTCAGGACAAAAAATAAATAAGTAAATAAATAAAAACAAAAAAAAACACGAACATCGCCTTTCTTGTTGCATGGATCAGGTTCCTTGCAACAACAGGGAGAGCAACAGCAACAGTATCGCTGGAGAGTTTAGCGATTTTGCAAATTATTCGACTATTTTCTGGTTTATTTTGGATTTCTTTTTCTTGGTGGTGAAAGGGGGAAAGAGAGAGAGGGGGAGAGGGAAAGGGGGATGGACGGGGAGAGGGAAGGGGAGTGGGGGTGAGAGGGAGAGGGGAAGTAGGGGAGAGGGAAGGGAAGGACGGGGAGGGAGGGGGGGCATGGAAGGAGAGGGAGAGGGAGATACAGGTAGCGAGACAGGCAGATAGAGATAAAGAGAAAGGGAAGGGATAGAAAGAGAGGGAGGGAGGGAAAAAAGAGAAAATGGGAATAGAAGTATATAAAAAAGAACAGAAATAGATGATAAACCACAAGGAGGAGAAGAGAGAGAGAAAAACAATAAAATACCTTTCGCACGTGTTCGATTCCCCGCATTCCATTTCTTTTACAATGTGTTCGAATGCCTGCGAGAAAGGTTAACGGCGCCGACTTGGTAACAGTTACAAGGCAGCGTTGAAGGTTCTGGTAACATTGTCAAGGCAGCGTGACTATTTTTTCCTCATTTTTAGAAGTGAAAGAATAGCAAAGTGGCGCGTAGTAATTAGCAAATAATACGGTAGTGTGTTATAACAGTAGTGTTCTGATTTTTTTTTTTTTTTAAATATATATGAATTGTTTGTCTTCATTTTACTTGCAAATCGTGAGATGTGAAGCTGGGGAATTTTTATTCAACTATTTATCTCTTGTTTTTTTTTAGTATATGTGCGTGTTGGTGAATTAGTGTGTCTGTGTGGGTGTGTGCGTGTATATGTGCATTTGTGTATATATGTGTTTATAGACGTGTCCTTGCGTGAATGTGTTACATGCTTGTGTTTATGTATAAATGTATGTATGTATATACATGTGTGTGTGTATGATGTGTGTGTGTGTGTGTGTGTGTGTGTGTGTGTGTGTGTGGTGTGTGTGTGTGTGTGTGTGGTGTGTTGTGTGTGTGCGTGCGTGTGTCTGAGAGTGTGTGCAAGCGTGTATAAGTATTATGTGCGTATGTGTGAGTGCGCAAGTGTATGTATGCTTATCTGTATGTACATGATTGAGTCGCTATGAGTATATGTATGTATGTGCATGTATGTGTGTGTAAATGCATGCACCCATGTGTGTGTTCATGTGCGTATTGCAAAGAGCTTCCCCCGTTAGCAGGTCCTATTAATAGCATGATGACGTCATCTCGAGTCCCGTGAGGATGAGCCATTAAAAAAAAAAACGAAAAAAATATAAATAAAACAAGAAGTCGGGAGAGTTGAAGAGAAAGGATTAGAATGAATTAATGAATTATAAAGAAAAACAAAAAAGTAAAAAGATATTCGGTGATATGTAATCTTTTTTTTTGTTTGTTTGTTTGTTTGTTTCTTCAAGGATTTGATTTGGGCTTCTGTGTTATGTTCTTGTCGTCTGCGGTTTATTTTATATGCGTGATATTGTTGTTAATGTGAGAATATTATTAACTACCTCTTTCGCTGTCTCTCGTTCCTGACTTCTTTCTCTTCTCTCTTCTCTTCTTTTTCTTCTATCTTCTCTTCTTTCTCTCTTCTCTTTTGTATTCTTCTCTTTTTCTTCTCTTCTCTCTCTCTCCTCTTCTTCTCTCTTTTCTTAATGTTAATGCGAGAATTATATTAACTACCTCTTTCGCTGTCTCTCGTTCCTGACTTCTTTCTCTTCTCTCTTCTCTTCTTTTTCTTCTATTTCTCTTTCTTTCTTCTTCTCTTTGTATTCTTCTCTTTTTTCTCTCTTCTCTCTCTCTCCTCTCTTCTCTCTTCTCTTCTTTTCTCTTGATGTTAATTTAATGCGAGAATTATATTAACTACTCTTTCGCTGTCTCTCGTCCTAACTTCTTTTTCTCTCTCTTCTTTTGTATTCTTCTCTTTTTTCTTCTCTTCTCTCTCTCTCTCTCCCTCTCTCCTCTCTTCTCTCTATATATCTATTCGGTTTGTCTCCCTCTCTCCCTCTCGCTCTCTCTCTCTCTCTCTCTCTCTCTCTCTCTCTCTCTCTCTCTCTCTCTCTCTCTCTCTCTCTCTCTCTCTCTCTCTCTCTCTCTCTCTCTCTCTCTTCTCTCTCTCATCTCTCACTCTCCTCGCTCTCTCCTCGCTTTCCCTCCCCCCTACCCTCCCCACAATCCTCTTTTTTCGCCAGTTAAATTTCACCATTAATCTCTATATTCCCGCCGTCCTAAATGTAATAAGCTAAAATCATCATAACTGCCTTCATTAACACATCCTGAATTCACACCAAGGGACCCCGAGAAAGACCATTTAAGTTTGAATGAGTCAGCCTTGAACTTCTGCGAACGTTTTCTCGGAATCATAGAAAACGGTATCGTAGAAAACGGAACTAGTGGGTTACGTGACTCATTTTTCTCGTAGAATCGATTCTTTTTTTTCTTTTTTTTTTCTTCTAAGTTCATTGTGACGATGATGTTGGTGGTGATGTCACTGCCATTCAAACGAGAGATGTTTGTGTGGTGGGCGGAGCTTTATGTTGGTTGTGTAAGACGATTTGTGGTCCTTGTTAAATGAAGTAGTTTTTGTAGGTCTTTCTCTCGCTCACTTTCTTTCCCTTTCTTTCTCTTTCTTTCTTTCTCCCGTGCACTTTATTTTCTAGATAAAACTCTATTATATCTCTCTAATCATACTCATGCTCTAAAAAATATATATATACATTTATAAACATTTACGGACTAAAACCAAGTCCCAAAAAATAGTTTTTATTTTATTTCTGTCAACTCCTCTTTTGTATCTATCTCTCTTCGCCTCTTTATCATTCATTGTGTTTCTCTGTCTTTCTGTCCGACACATTTCTCATCACTTATTTTTTTGTTTGTTTGTTTGTTTTTGCCGTTGAAAAAAAAATGACAAACACGATGCGCAGGCTAGCAAGGTCAGCGCGAGGAACGTTGATGGGAAGGGAGAAAGAGAAGGAGAAGAGAAAGAAAAGGAAGGAAAGAAAGAGAAAAAAGAAAAGAAGAGAGAAAGAGAGATAGATAGGGGAAAAGAGCGAAAGAAAAGGAGGAGAGAAAGAGAGAGAAAAGAAAATGAAGAGAGAGAAAGAGATAGATAGGGGAAGAGAGAGAAAGAGAAATGGGGAATGAGAGAAAAGGTAAATGAGAAGGAAAAGAGATAGATAGGGGAGAAAGAGAGAAAAGGAAGAGAGAAGAAGATAGGGAAAGAGAAAGAGAAGGAGAGGGAGAAAGAGGGATGGAAAAGAGAAAGGAAAAGGGAGAGAGAGAGAGAGATACTGAAAGAGGAAGAAAAGGAGAGAGAGAAAGAAAATAAAGAAGGAAAGAGCGATAGGGGAAAAGAAAGAGGAGAGAGAGAAAGAGGGATAAG
>NW_020872482.1:517718-518856 GCF_003789085.1 Penaeus vannamei
TCCCTCACTCATCTCCACCCCCCCTCAACCCTCCCACCCTCTCCCTCTCCCACCCCATTCCAACCCTCTCCGTCTCCCAACCTTCTCTCTCCTCCCTCTCCCAACCCCTCCTCACTCATACCTCCAACCCCCCCCGCGTCTCCGCCACCCCTCTCTCTCCCCTCCTCACCCATCCCCTACCTCATCATACTCCAACCGCCCCCCCTCACCGCTCATCACCCATTCATCATATCGCTTTATGTGTCGTGGACGTCCATCATTCCCCGACTAGACTTGATGTTAAGGAGGAGCCTCCATTACCCGCTATGGCACGTGGTCCTCGTTAATCATTTTTTTTTGCGTTTTTCCTTTGTTTTTTGTTTCTCTCTCTCTCTCTCTTCTCTCTCTCTCTCTTCTCCTCTCTCTCTCTCTCTCTCTCTCGTCCTTCTCTCTCTCTCTCTTTCTCTCTTTCTCTCTCTCTCTCTCCTCTCTCTCGCCTCTCTCTCTCTCGTCCTCTCTCCTCTCTCCTCTCTCTCCTCTATTCTCTCTCGTCTCTCTTCCTCTCTCTCTCTCGTCTCTCTCTCAAATCTCTCGTCCTCTCTCTCTCCTCTCTCTCCCTCTCCTCTCCTCTCTCTCTCTCTCTCTCTCTTTTTAAGTTTTTTTTTAGGGGGGAAAATAGGGGTTTGGTTTGTTTTTTTTTTTTTTTTTTTTTTTGTCGGGGGGAATATATTCATAGGGCTTGTGTTTGTGTGTGTATGTTTGTTCTGTGCGTGTGTGTCTGTGCTTGAAATTGTGTATGTGTGGTGTTTGTCTGAGCTTGTGTGTCCTTGTTTCGTGAAAGTTGTGTGTGTGTGTGTTTGTGCTTTTGTTTTCCGCAAAGGGTTTGTTGTTAAAATTAGAACCTGCCTTCGTTTATTTTTTCTCTTCCTTTATGTCTATGGTTTTCGTTTTAATTGCGTCTCCACATTTGTTTTTAATTGTTTTTTATTACCGTTGAAAAATTTTTAGATACTGTGTATGTGTGTCCCTCTTTGTTTATGGTAATTCCATTGTGCGTTCAAAATTTTTTTCCATTAATTGTTTAATGGCAATGTGTGTGGGTCTTTTAAAGTTGTTTTTTGTTGTTTGTCGTAGTGTGTGTGGTTGTTATGTATTTCTT
>NW_020872482.1:520957-523457 GCF_003789085.1 Penaeus vannamei
GAGGGAAGGAAGAGGAGGAATGATGGAGGAGAGAGACGTGGGATGGAATTTGGAGAGAGAATGGGATGATAATAAAAAGGGGAAGGGAGGGAACCAGAGAACAGAGAGATACAGAGAGAGAGAGAAGAAGACGAGAGAGGGAGGAGAGAGAGGTAAGAAGAGAGAGAGGAAGGAGAGAGAGGAGAGATGAGGAGAGGAGGAGAAGGAGGAGAGAGAGAGGGAGAGGAGAGGAAGAAGAGAGAGTGGGATAAGGGATATAATAAAGATGAGAGGAGAGAAGATTGGGATTAAAGAGAGGAGAAACAGAATACAGAGAGAGAAGAGTAGAGCCTATGTGAGGAGAGGAGGAGAGGGAGATGAGAATGAGAGAGAGAGGAAAGAAGACGAGCGGGAGGGAGAGATCGAGAGAGGACGAGAGACGGGAGGGTGAGAGGAGCGAAGAGGAGAGGAGAAGAGAGGGGAGGGAGAGAGGAGATTGGGAAATAAGATAAGAGAAGAGGAAAGAGAGGAGAGCAGAGAAGAGAGAGAAGAGAGAACAGAACAGATAAGAGAGACGAAGGAGGAGAGAGGGGAGAGGGGAGAGAGAGGAGAGAGAGAGAGGGAGAGAGAGATGGAGAAAGAGAGAGAAGAGAGGAGGGATGGAGAGAGAGGGGAGAGAGGAGGAGAGGAGAGAGAGGGAGAGGGAGAGAGAGGAGGAGAGAGAGAGAGATGGAGGAGAAAAGAGAGAGAGAGAGAAGAGAGAGATGAGAGGAAGAGAGCGACAGAGAAGAGAGAGAGAGAGAGAGAGAGAGAGAGAGAGAGAGAGAGAGAGAGAGAGAGAGCAGAGATTAGAGAGAGATGGGATATAAAAAGAGAGAGACGGGGGATCGAGAGCAATAGGAGAGGGAGAAGAGACGAGAGAGGTTGAGAGGGGAAAGAAGATAAGAGACGGAAAGAGAGGGAGAAGAGAACGAGCAGGATGGATTTGTCTTGCCTAATTAAAAATCCTTTGTAAGGAGGTGACACTGATGAGGAGGGTGAAGGGCGGCGGCGGGGGGGGGGGGGGGGGTTGAGGGGGAAGAGAGGAGCGAGAAAGAAGGAAAGTGGAGGAGGAGGAGTAGTAGATGGAAGAAGAAACAAAAATAGGAGAGAAGAAAGTAGAAGTAGTGCGATAGTAGTAAGTAATAGTAGTAGTAGTAATAGTAAAGTAATAGTAATAGTAATAGCAAAATAAGGAGGAGAGAAGAAAATGTAGAAAGTAGTCGTATAGTCGTATATTAGTAGTATAAGTAGTAGTAGTAGCAGTAGTAGTAGCAGTAGTAGTAGTATAGTAGTTAGTAAGTAGTAGTAGTAGTAGTAGTAGTAGTAGTAGAGTAGTAGTAGTAGTATGTAGTAGTAGTAGTAGTAGAAGTAGAATAGAAGTAGAAGAAGAAGAAGAAGTAGAAGTAGAAGAAGAAGAAGAAGAAGAAGAAGAAGAAGAAGAAGAAGAGAGAAGTAGAAGAAGAAGGAGGAGAGAAGAAAGAGGGGAAGGGAAAGAGAGGAGGAAGGAGAAGAGGTCGGGGCGAAACACGTGGCCCTCAAGGAGACCGATACTTGATATTGGTGTCCCCGTCGCCCCCTCCGCCCCCTCCCCAACTCCCCCTCCCCCTCCCCCCCTCGCTCGTGTGGCTCTAATGACGGGATGATTCCGTGGCCCCGCCTCTTGTTGCCCGGGGGTGTGGATATTGCTTGGCGCGAGTTTTACACTTATGGATTTGTGTGTGTGGTGTGTGTGTGTGTGTGTGTGGTGTGTGTGTGTGTGTGTGTGTGTATGATGTTTATTTGTGTGTGTTTATCATATGAATATATTTAATAATATAAAACGCGAACATAGACACAAATACACGCACAAGCACACGCACACACATAGATACAGAAAAGCTTCACAAACACTTGAACACACACTTGCGCATAGCTACATAGGTAGATGCAAAGTGGTACGCCGAGGCTAATGGAGTTGAGTGGGCCACACAGACAGTCGGACAAACAGACGCAGACAAACGGAAATAGAGAACTAAAGAGAGATGAGTTGGGTGAGTGAAGTGATGAAACAGAGAGAGAAATAGACAGAAAGGCAGACAGAGAGAGAAACAGACAGAAAGGCAGACAGAGAGATAAACAGACAGAAAGGCAGGCAGAGAGAGAAAACAGACAAATCAGACAGAGAGAGAACAGGACAGAAAGCCAGACAGAGAGAGAAACAGACAGAACGACAGACAGACAGACAGACAGAAAACAGACAGAACGAGCAGACAGAAGCAGACAGAAAGACAAGAACAGACAGACAGAGGCAGAACGGCAAGACAGAGAGAGCAGAGAGACAGAATGAGGACTCCTTAGGCAGCAGGTAAGTGTGCCAAGGCGAGGTGGGCCCGCGGGGTCACAGGTGCAGCGAGTGGCATTCTGGAGGCGAGCGGGAGAGGGAGGGCGGGGCGGGGGCGGGCGGGAGGGGCGTGAAATTGGAACTGTTTACTTAGAAAAG
>NW_020872482.1:530957-540956 GCF_003789085.1 Penaeus vannamei
AATAGATTTAGAGACGCCGTGTCAGCCGATAAGAATGCGATTCTGAGGGCGTCCCCTTGGTGTGGATAGGCTTAATGTGTCTTCGATTACGTCACTGAATGGATGTTTTGCCTGGGGGCTGATTGTTTATTCGGGGTGTTTTGTTTTTGATTGATTGTTTGTTTTGTTTACTGTGTTTTTTTTGTCTGTTTTCGTTGTGAAAGGACGCTTTTTTTAATTGATTTGATTATTTAGTTGTGGTATTTTGCTGTTTTTTGTTTTGATTAGATTGTTTTGTTCTTGGTGATTTTTGCGTGATGCAACTGGTCAGCGATTCGACCTTTTGTTGCCGGCCTTGCGCGACGTTGCACACACGCACGCACACACGCACAGCACACGCACACACACGCACACGCACGCACACGCACACGCACACGCACACGCACACACACACACACACACACACACACAACACACACTTCACACACACACACACACACACACACACACACACACACACACACACACACACACACACACACACACACACACAGCACCACCAGCATTGTGGAATCGGCACCGGCCTTTGCAAGGATTCCTGTATAACACGCGATTCTTTCAAAAGAATTCCAATCAGCGCAAATTGAATAGGGATTGCTTTTTCATTTTTCTTCTTCCTTTTTTTTTACCTTTTTCTCTTTTTTTTTTGCAGCGGAAAAGGCCCACGTGGGAAGGTTTGGCGAATTTCCATAGGAAATCGGGGTCGTGAAGGGGAGGGGTGTATAGGGGGGGAGGGGAGGAAGAGGGGTTTTTAGCCAGGATTTGTTTCCTGGTGACCTGTTACACCGCCCTTTTAGCATAAGGGGAGGGGGAGGGGGAGGGGGAGGGGAGAGGGTCACGCAACACAAACAGTGCTTGCAACTCCCCCCCCCCCCAATATACTTTCCATTGGTTATACTGTCACACTAACAGCACATGGCATACAGATTACTTATATGTTTTTTTTTGTGTATATGTGAACAGAATGTTGTAGAAAAAACAGAAAAGGTATGAATAAGAACGAGTAACGTTTTTGATTATTCTTTTTTGAATTATTAAGCTCTTATCATTCTCGTTTATGTTTTCTTTTGTCTGCTACTGTGTATAGAATGATAGAATAACGTCACACGCCTTTCCTTGTTGTGAAATGTATCCTTGAAGTATTAGCGGGGGACGAGAGTATGCGCTATATATATATACGCTGCGGTAAATATAATCAGGCCATTTTGTCACGTGTGGGTGTCCGTTCATGACAGTTTGAAGGGCGATGTTTTAGCCTGTCATGCAGGAACGGCATGCCTTTGCTGCAACGCGTCTAATATGCATGAGTAATTAGGGAAGAGGTGTTCATTGCTAGTAGGTTTGTGTGTGTGAGTGTGTGTGTGTGTGTGTGTGTGTGTGTGTGTGTGTGTGTGTGTGTGTGTGTGTGTGTGTGTGTGTGTGTGTGTGTGTGTGTGTGTGTGTGTGTGTGAGTGGTGTGGTGTGTTGTGTGTGTGTGTGTGTGTGTGTATGTGTGTGTGTGCGCTGTGTGTGTGCGTGTGTGTGTGCAGTGTGTGTGTGCGATGCAGTGCGTGTGTGTGTGTGATTGTGTGTTGTTTGTGCGTGTGTGTGTGTGTGGGTGTTGGTGTGTTTGTGATGTGTGTGTTGTATGTGAGAGTGTGAGTTGTTTGTGTGGTCATGTGTGATTGTGTGTGTGTGTGGTGTGTGTGTGGTGTGTGTGAAGAGGCAAGGAGAGAGATGGAAGAGAGAGTAGAAGAGAGAGAGGAGAGAGGAGAGGAAGAGAGAGAGAAGAGCGGCAAAGAGAGAGAGAGAGAGACTGGAAAGAGAGAGAAAGAGAGAGAGAGAGAGAGAGGAGAGAGAGGAGAGACAGACAGACAGACAGACAGGACAGACAGACAGACAGACAACAACAGAGAGGGTAACAGAGGCCTTAGAAGAGCAGCCTTCTCGAAGCGACGCCCCCCCCCCGAAGGTGCGCAGGGGAGACGGGGCGTTGACTACAGCAGCGCTGCGGCAGAGCCGTCCCTGCGCGTGCGGCCTGTGCATTACCGTTCGCGCCCTGTTCATTGGCTTGCTCGCGTGGGCTGAGTTGGGGGAATGGGGGGGGGAGGCACAGGGGAAGAATGCGTAATGGCAAGTCCGAAATGGGAGGTGGTGGAGGTTAAAGGAAGAGGTTAAAGATGGGGGGGGGCATTAAGGGTGGGTAGGCTGCAGAGTTCAGCTACAGGCAGGCGTGATGGGTTGGCTGTTAGGTATACAGACCAGATAGATGCAAAGGATTCAGTTAGTTTGACTGTCAATGCCCCGAAGAAAGCCAGAATTAACGAACATACAGCTCGACCTGCGAGAGCCAAAACTAACACTATCCAGAGCGAGTAGCATGTCGGAACAAATCAGGTGATAGCGCGCTCTCAGCCAAGATATTTTCAGTGAAGGGAAAATATATTATCATGTTTATTGCACACTTTTAAGACCGAGGCCTCGAACTTCTCAAAGCAACTATCGATTACACAGGTGATCATTTGCCTCGTCCAGCCCGCTCGACGCCCTCACGGTCCAACGGCGATCACTAGTACTAACCTGCACTGCCTATACCTGGCCATCCTCGACGAGTGGGCTCATGCAAGCATCGATCACTCGATACTGCTCACGCGCCGTGTCACGAGACACTCCCACGACTACCCCACGGCTGTGCAGCGGGGGTTTTTCCGTTTTGGGGGTCAGACACTGCAACGAGCGCGGAGGATGGACTGCCAGGCACGGGAGAGGACGCCGCGTGGATATCCCCAGGAAAGGAAAAGCGAGCCAACCGTGAACCAGACACACATAAAGGAACATAGCGTGCGCGTCGATGCATGTCGAGCTGAGCGGATTCCACTCTCTCTCTCCGCCGATTGGATCCGTCGTCGACGTCGCGTGACCTCGCGTGGAAACAGCCGGCCTCGGTTCGCAGCCCAGGCACGCGCAGGGCGAGTGGGGACGGGGTATCGCCGTGTAAAACGACGGTGGAATGGTGCCGGGCCCGTGAATCCATGCGGAATGTGTGGCCTGTTGTAAATCCATGTAAATTGTGGCCAACCAAATATCTACTGTAAATGTGGCCAGCCGCTACAACTTCCGTAAATGTGAGCACAGCATCTACACTTACATGAATTGTGACCAACATAATCTTACTAATGTGAACAGCATAAACTAAACCTCAAAACGATGAATGTGGCCAAACACTAAACATCACCGGAATGTGATAGAAGCGCTTAAACTTACGTGAGTTGTGGGCCATATCGTAAATGTAAATGAGTTACAAAGCCAGGTAATTCCCGCTCCGTGACCCGACACACTGCCCAAACACTACCGAATCGCCTCCCGGTCTTGGACTTGGCCGCACAGTGATCTTGACTGGTGGGTCGGTTGACCGGGGCTGACTGTGCCGTCAACTGATGCTGCTGTGGCCATCTGACCGGGTTCTGGGTTCCTCCCCGAATGAATTGCGGGATGTGGAGGCAGCCCTGGAAAGGGGGCTGCGCGGTGGGTTATAGTGGTGTTTGGAAAAAGCGGAGTGCGGGGTTATAGGTTGTAGGTGCATAAGTCATCCATTACAATCAAAGAGCGATCATTCGTAAGTCTGTGTCACGAAGTGTCGTGCGCGCATCGCGTGTACGCGTCTAGCCAGCCATATCGTGTCCTACAGGATGTGTTTGGAAAGCCTGATCTCTCGCGCGGGCACGCTGACATGTTTGTACCTGGGTGGCCATAACTTTAAACTGTCGCGTACGAGACAACTTCCACTCTGGCTTACGCCTCCCTTGTCAGCAATAAGAACCGTACTAAACTATAGCTTTCTAGATCACCATTCGCTCTTCATACGCGGGTCACTACAGCAGTCGATATACGTGTGGCGAGCCACATGGCACTACTCTGTACTATTCTAAGCGCGTCTCGGTACGGGGGGTTTAGGTTTGTTGAAAGGGCGGGGGTATAGGGTTGCTTGTTGGGGAAAAGGGGTACGGGGGTTATAGGTGTGTTTGGAAAGGGGGGGTTTATAGTTGTTGTTGGAAAAAGGGGCGGGGGGGTTATAGGTTGTGTTGGAAAGGGGAGTACGGTGGGGGGGGGTTATAGGTTGTTGTTGGAAAGGGTACGGGAGGGGTTATAGTTGTTGTTTGGCAAAGGGGGGGGTTATAGGTTGATTGTTGGAAAAGGGGGCGGCGGAGGGTTATAGGTTGTTGTTGGAAAGGGGGTGGAGGGTTCGGGGGTTTATAGGTTGTTGTCTGGAAGGGGGTACGGGGGTTATAGGTTGTTGTTGGAAAGGGGGGGTTATAGGTGTTGTTGGAAAAGGGGCGGGGGGTTAGTTGGGGGGGGTTATAGGTTGTTGTTGGGGTTATAGGTTGTGAAGTCATTTTTTTTTAGTTAGATGTTATCTGTTAGCGGTTTGTTTGTTTTTGTGATGGTGTTTGTTAGTTGAATGTTATTAGTTGGTGGGTTTTTGTTAGGAGTTGGTTGTTGTTAGTACTTGGATGTTGTTGGTGGGTCGGTGTTGTTATTGGTTGAGTATTTTTGCTAGTTGATGGAAGTCGTTAGTACTTCTTTGTCCGTTGTTAGTAGTTAGTCATCATTGGTTGTTTTCCGCCGTGCTGTGAGCAGTCAGTGATGGATCATTCGCGCCTAACAACATGACAACTTCTTTGTTTCCTCGTTTCTCTGTTTCTTTGTTTCCTTGTTTCTTGTTTCTTGTTTCTCGTTTCTCTGTTTCCCCGTTTCTTTGTTTCTTTGTTTCCTCGTTCTCTGTTTCCTCGTTTCTTGTTTCTCGTTTCTGGGCGGGCCCCCCCCCCCTCACCGGGGTCGTCTTCGTACCCCGGGCACCGAAGGGGATCAGCTGGGGGATGGGAGTGACTAATCAGAATTCTGATTTAAAAAAATAGGTGCCGATTTTAAAATGTTGATGGTCTTTGTGTGTGTGTGTGTGTGTGTGTGTTGTGTGTGTGTGTGTGTGTGTGTGTGAGAGAGAGAGAGAGAGAGAGAGAGAGAGAGAGAGAGAGAGAAGAGAGAGAGAGAGAAGAGGAGAGAGAGAGATATATACATGTATATATGTATGTAAGTGTATATTTTTTGCGTGCTTGTGTCTGACTCAATGCTAGCTTCCTCGTGCCTCTCAGTGAATCGAAGAATCTGCCAAAGTTGCGAAATATCGCAGGATTTGTTTCCGTAAATCCCGCAAGGGGAATGGCTCTCGCAGTAGACCCCGGCGCGCACCTGCCATTTAAATCCCCGGAGAGGCTCTTTAAGTGGGAGGAGCGGGTGGAGGGAGCGGGAGCGGGTGCGCCACGCTGGCTGCGGGCGCTGGCTCAACCGCCGTCTTGACCGTTAGCGGCGGGACCTCCTCAGCTCACCCGGCGCCCGGGGTCACGGACGCGCCCGGCCCCCGCTCCGCCTCCCGCCACCTCTGCAACCTCTGCAATGCTCTCTTGCTCTCTTGGTTCTCGTGTTTCATGTTGCATTCTCTTGTTTTCTTGTTCTCATGTTTTTCTCTCTTGTTCTCTTTCATTCTCTTGTTCTCTTGTTTTCACTCTCTTGTTTTCTTGTTCTCATGTTTTCATTCTCTTGTTCTCCTGTTCTCTTATTTTCACTGTCTTGTTCTTACTCTCTTCTTTTCTTGCTCCCACTCTCTTCTTCTCTTGCTGTCGCTCTCTTGCTCTCTTGTTCTCACTCTCTTGTTTTCTTGTTCTCTTCTTCTCTTGTTCTCACTCTCTTGCTCTCGCTCTCTTGTTCTCTTGTTTTCACTCTCTTGTCCTCTCTCTCTTGCTTTCTTGCTCATTCCCTTTTCTTTGGGTTTCGTAGTCGTGATGTTTTATTAGGGATGTGGAGTGTGTGCACGGGGGTGGGTTGTGATTGCCTTGCAGTTCTGCTTGACTGGTGATTCGGAGGCAGGGAGACGCTTGACAGACGATCTAGTGGATGCGACATCCCCCCCCCCCCCCCCTCTGTTTCTCTGTCTGTCTGTCTGTCTGTCTCTCTCTCTCTCTCTCTCTCTCTCTCTCTCTCTCTCTCTCTCTCTCTCTCTCTCTCTCTCTCTCTCTCTCTCTCTCTCTCTCTCTCTCTCTCTCTCTCTCTCTCTCTCTCTCTCTCTCTCTCTCTCTCTCTCTCTCTCTCTCCTTCTCCTCTCTCTCTCTCTCCTCTCTCTCTCTCTCCCTCCCTCCCTCCCTCCCTCTCCCTCTCCTCTCCTCTCCTCCTTCCCCTTCCCTCCCTCTCCCCCTTCCCTCCCCCTCCCCCTCCCCCCTCCCCGCTCCGACCCCGTTCACGCCCGTACCGCGGCCGCCCAGACCGGTCCGCCCAAGAATGCGTGCCGCCGCCAGGGATGTTCCGAGACGCGGCCGGGCCTCGCTCGTCGCACCTTCAACGCGGCCGCATACAACACAGGGCCAAGGCTTTTTTTTCTCGTTTTCTTCATCTTCGTGTTTTTATCTTCTTATCTTCTGTTTTCTCTCTCTTCTGTACTGCTTTCCCGTGTCTTCTTCTCTTGTTTTTTTTTTTCTTTTTTTTTCTGTGGCGCTCCCCCGCTTCTTCATCTTGTCTGTGCTGTTTGTTTTATCTTCTTTTTATTCTCTCTCTCTTCTGTGCCGCTTTCCCGCCTCTTCTTCTCTTGGTTTTTGTCTTCTTTTTTCTCTCCCTTTTGTACCGCTTTCTCGCTTCTTCTCCTGTTTTTTATCTTCTTTGCCTCACTTGATATTCTTCCTGTTCGCATTGTTTTCTCCTTGCTCCTTTTTTGTCCTTTGTTTTATCTTGATCGTCTATCCCTCCTTCATCTTCCTCCCCCTCCCCTCCTCTCCATCCTTCTCCCCCCCCCCCCCCCCCCCCCGCTCTTTTCCCTTCCTGCTCAGTCGTCTCCCCGCCATTTTCCACCGTAGCGGCTCTCTTGCTGTTATTGCCTCCTACGCACACGCACCTTCGCGGCGTCTCTCTCTCTTCAGTTTGGTTTTCTTTCTCTTTTTTCTCTCTCTCTCTTCTTTTCTCTATATATCTCTCTCTCTCTCTCTCTCTCTCTTCTCTCTCTTTCTCTTTCTCTCTCTCTCTCTCTCTCTCTCTCTCTCTCTCTCTCTCTCTCTCTCTCTCTCTCTCTCTCTCTCTCTCTCTCTCTCTCCTCTCTTCTCTCTCTCTCTCTCTCTCTCTCTCTCTCTTCTCTCTCTTTCTCTCTTCTCTCTCTCTCTCTCTCTCTCTCTCTCTCTCTCTCTCTCTCTCTCTCTCTCTCTCTCTCTCTCTCTCTCTCTCTCTCTCTCTCTCTCTCTCTCTCTCTCTTTCTCTTTCTCTTTCTCTTTCTCCCTTTCCCCCGCTCTCTTTCTCTCTGTCTATCTATCTATCAATCTATTTATCTGTCTATCAATCCAATCTACTTCACTTCCATGCCGTCGACAGGTGCTTCGCTTCCCGCTCCATTCCCTCCTCCGGCGCGAGAGGACTCAGTTCGCTGCCGTGTCTTCTTCTTCCGTCTTCTCCCGGGCGGCTTACGTAACCGCCCGAGTTAAAGGGCATCGCGCCGTCAGTCGAGCTCCACGGACTTCGCTGACTTGTGTGGACCTCTTGTTGTTGTTTCGTCGGCGTGGGTGGCAGTTTTTGAGCGGTTTCGTTGACGCGCGTGAATTGGTGGGTGGAGGGGGGAGGGGAGGGGGAGTGGGAGGAGGAGGGAGGAGGGGGGAGGAGGAGGAAGGAGGGGAGGAGGGAGGAGGTAGGAGAGGAAGTAGGCTTTGGAGGGTGGGAGCTGGTGTGTGTGTGTGTGTGCGTGTGCGTGCGTGTGTGCGTGTGTGTGTGCGTGTTGTGTAGATTTATTTCATTGTGGGGGCGGGAGGGACGGGAGGCAATCGCGTCGAAAGTCGCCGTCGCACCGTTACCTCGCATTGCACAAAGAACCCGTGAATGCGACGACGGCGGTGACCTTGGGGCGGCGGGCGGCGGCGCGGCAGGTGGGAAGGGCGGCGGGATCACAGCTGCGGAAGGCACCCTCGGCTAGGTTTAACAAGTTTCCCACACTCCCCGGGCGCAGGGTCACTGACTGCCACCTCCCTCCTGTGACCCACCCCTCCCCCCCCTTCCCCTTCCCCTCCTCCTCCTCTACTCCCTTCCCCCTCCTCCTCTACTCCCTCCCCCCCCATCTCCGTCTTCCCTCCAGCCGTTCTTGTTTCGTTCTCGTCGCTCTGCACGCTGGGTTGGAACGCAGGCGAGGCTGTCGCGATGTGAGATTAGTGGTTGAGAACGTAAGAAGACTCTCTCTCTTCTCTCTCTCTCTCTCTCTCTCTCTCTCTCTCTCTCTCTCTCTCTTCTCTCTCGTCTCTCTCTCTCTCTCTCTCTCGTTCTCTCTCTCTCTCTCCCTCTCCCTCTCCTCTCCTCTCCTCTCCCTCTCTTCCTCTCCCTCTCACCCTTTTTCACCCTTTCACCCTTCCTCTCCTCTCCTCCCCTTTTTTCTCTCGAGCGTCGAAATCAAGCATTTCGCAAAACACAGTAACGCGCAGACCAAGTCGAAGCAGCGATGAAACGATGCAGTTTCCGGCCGGGGGTGGGGTCCCCTGGGTCCCCTGAGGTCCCCTGACTGTGTTCCGCAAGTGCCTTCGCAAGCGCGGCTCGAGCCCCGAGGAGGCGCAGGCGGGGAGTATAATGAGCCTCCCTCGAGGACCGACCTCGAAGCCGTGATTAATTCACGTGTATTTCTCCTCCTTTGTTTTTCTTTTGTCCGTCGCTCGTCGAGGGCGGTGAGTGAGAGGTCGCCTCCCCCCCTCCCCCTGCCCGTGCCCGTGACCCGGGCGAAGGGACCGACGAGGAAGCCCGCAGCGATGCACTTGTTACGAGTGGCGGAGAGGGAGGGGGAGAGAGGGAAGGAGGGAGGTGATCTGCGAGGAGGACCCCCTTCCCCCTCCCCCCCCGCTCGCCGCCACGCCGCGAGGGCCGGAAGCTGTTGTGTAGGCTGCGGCGGCGGGCGGGGCGGGGGTCTTTGTTCCCTTCGACGCACATGTGCGGCGAACAATTCCCCGTCCTAATGACCTTCTATTGGTTATCCCGGGCCCCGTCGCCGCCTGCGCCCCTCCTCACTGCGGCGCCCGGGCTCGCCCTCCCCTCGCGCTGGCCCGTGTTCCCCTCACTTTGGCCCTCGCCTTCTCCCTCTTCTTCTCCTTCTTCTATTCTTTTCCCTCACTTCCTCGCCTTCTCCCTCTTCTTCTTCCTCCTTTTCTTCATCCTCCGCCCCACTCACTCTCATTCTCACTTTCACTCTCACTTCATCCTGACCCTCTCCCCCGCCCTCGGCCCGCGCGCCCACGGGCCGGGCGGGCGGGCGGGCGAGCGAGGCTGAAAGGGGCGTCCTATTTGGGCTTTGTCTGCGATTGCTTCTGTTCTTCCCCGCATTGTTTTGGAGTCGTGGTCTTCGGTTCGATTTTTTGCACTCCCTTTGTTTTTTTTTCCATTTTTCTTATTACTGTTTTGGTGTTCTCTCTCTCTTTGTTGTTTGTTTTCCTTTCTCCGTCTTCATATATATGTCCCCGCATTGTTTCTTTAAGGATTTCCGCGTGCGTTTGAGTGCCCGGTCATGGTGCCGGTGCCGTCGGGGCGCTCCTACAGAAGGGACGTCACGCCAGAAGGATTTCAGGGGTTTTTGTACGTGTGTTTTGTGTGTGTGAGGAAGCGAAGAGGAAAATCGGGATTATTTTTCGCTTTGTTTGTTTGTTTGTGTTCGTTTGTGACCTATCGACCTCATTATACAAATAAACGATGATAAAATTAGGATTATTTTTCGCTTTGTTTGTTTGTTGTTGTGACCTATCGACTTCTATTATATAAATGGAACGATGCTACAATTGCAAACATTGATAACAGGAGCAACAAATAAACAAAGAAAAAAAAACTCGTGCTTGCTGCGACGAAAAACAATTTTGAACTGCAAGCAAGTCGGCGAAATGCAATCTTAACCTGCAAGCAAGTCGGCCCAATGAGAAGAACGAAATACCC
>NW_020872482.1:552500-557500 GCF_003789085.1 Penaeus vannamei
TCTCATTCTCCTTCTCCCTCCCTCTTCCCACTCTCCTCCCACTCTCCCATCCTCTCCTCATCCACCCGTCCTTCTCCCCCTTCTCTCCCTCTCCCTTTCTCTCCCTCTCCTCTCCCCTTCTCCATCCTGTCTCCTTCTCTGTCTCTCTCTCCCTTTCTCCTCCTCTCTCTCCCTCTCCCCCTCTCTTCCTCTCCATCCCCTTCTCTCCCTCTCCTTCTCTCCACCCTCCTCTCTCCCTCTCCCCTTCTCATCCTCTCCCCTCTCCCTCTCCCTTTCTCTCCCCTCCTCTCCATCTTCGAATACACACCATGGTTATTTGTGATGCTGATTGTCGCACCGGCGTTCAACAGGTCCTCAATAATAACATGGTTTCCGTTGAAGGCAGCCCAGGCCAGAGCAGAATTTCCTGGTATGAAGAGAAGAAGAAGAAAAAGACTATTTCCTGGTATGGAGAGGAGAAGAAAATGATAATTTCCTGGTATAGAGAGGAGAAAATGATAATTCATTGGTATGGAAAGAAGAAGAAGAAAATGATAATTTCCTGGTATGGAGAGGAGGAGAAAATGATAAATTCCTGGTATGGAGAGAAAGAGAAATATATAATTCATTGGTATGGTGAGAAGGAGAAAATGATAATTACGTAAATAAACAAAATGAATAATTGTTTCGTCGGTCCATCAGTTAAGAGGATTTAAACGATGAAAGACAGTAATTTGATGCATAAACAGATGAATAAATTAATTCAATAAGTCAAAGGATTAAAGGACAAACAAAGGAATTTGTGAATTTATAGCGATGTTGTTGTAAAAAAGTGATAATTATCAAATTGAAATTAAAAATTATCATAGTTTGTTTCATTCCAGTTATAACAACGATGATATCAGCTGTGGAGATAAAGAATTACCATTTCAACTATGATAACTGATAATAATAAATAGCTATCGACAACATTTTATGATAATAACATCTAATAATAACTATAATACACATTTGATAATAAGTAATGAAAATAATAACTATAACCATAAGCAATGATAATAATAATAACTATAATCACGTAATGATAATAACAATAACTATAATTATAAGTAATGATAAGAAAATCTATAACAATAACCCAAGATAACAAAAACCAAAAAATGAAAAGCAATAATAATACCCACAGTAAAAAAAAGAAAGAAAGAATAAGAAAAGAAGAAGAAGAAAAAGAAGAAAGAAGAAGAAGAAAAAGAAGAAAGAAGAAGAAGAAGAAAAAGAAGAAAGAAGAAGAAGAAAGAAGAAAGAAGAAAAAGAAGAAAGAAGAAGAAGAAGAAGAAGAAGAAGAAGAAGAAGAAGAAAAAGAAAAAGAACAAGAAGAATAAAAAGAAAAAAAAAAGAAGAAGAAGAACAAGAACAAGAACAAGAAGAAGAACAAGAACAAGAAAAAGAAATAGAACAAGAAATAGAACAAGAACAAGAACAAGGAAAATGAAAATGAAAAAGAAAAAGACAAAAAAAGAAAAAGAAAAAAGACGATAACCCCACAACGCAGCGATAACACAGAGATAAGATCCCTCGCCAAGAAAGGGCCTGTTCCACCGTCCTTATTCCGGTGGTCGACGTCGACTCCCTGGGCGAGCAGGACCTCCACCACTCGAGGGCGGCTTCCCTGGGCTGCCTGCACGAGGGGCGTGTTGCCTGCGGGGGGGATGACGTCACGGTGAGTCTTGGTTGATGTGGTGAAGAGTATCAGTGCAAGATGGAAGGTATAGCAACAATAACAGTGGCAGCAATAACAACAATAGTAATAGTAATAACAACAATAGTAATAGTAATAACAACAATAGTAATAGTAATAACAACAATAACAACAATAAAGCAACAATTATTAGAATAATA
Organism: Penaeus vannamei; assembly: GCF_003789085.1. Taxonomy (NCBI): domain Eukaryota; kingdom Metazoa; phylum Arthropoda; class Malacostraca; order Decapoda; family Penaeidae; genus Penaeus; species Penaeus vannamei. The sequence continues at coordinate 554,379 of NW_020872482.1, forward strand.
ACAATAACAACAACTACAGCAACAATAAAAACAACAATAATAACAGCAACAATTATTAGAATAATAACAATAACAATTACAACAACTACAGCAACAATAAAAACAACAATAACAGCAGCAATAACAAGAACAATAGTAGCATCAACAACAGCAACAACAATAACAACAACAATAATACCAACAGTAACATCAACAAAAATGACAAAGTATATAAGATTTACTGATAATTCTTATTCAGTTTGGAAAAAAAAACATACCATAGTATTTTCTATAACTGAAACAGATCAGAAAAAAACATTTTATCTGGTCATGTGCCAAGTATGTTACTTGTTTTACATCTATTATTAATATTCTATTATTATTATTATTATTATTATTATTATTATTATTATTATTATTATTATTATTATTATATTATATTATTATTATATTATCATTATTATATTATTATTATCATTATTATTATTATTATTATATTATTATTATTATTATTATTATTATATTATCATGTAATATGGAAAAGGATAACGATAACGATAACAATGATAATAGTGATAAGAGCAACAAAGACACCAACGCCAAAAATAAAAACAACAGCAACAATAAAAACATAACAACAAAATCCACATCAACAAAGGTATCTACAACAGCAACATTCACAACAAAATAACAGCAAAACAACAATCGCAATAATACAACTTTTACAACAAAACAATGTTCACAACATCACTGACAACAAAAACGACAATGAAAACGTCACCACCTCCACCAACAACACCACAACCACAACCACTGCCTCCATCACAACCATCAACAACACCACAACCACCAAAAACACCACAACTACAACCACCACCACCACCACAACACCACCACCACCTCCATCACAACCACAACCACCACCTCCACCACCAACAACACCACAACCACAACCTCCATCGCAACCACCAACAACCACAAAACCACAACCACAACCACCCACACCAACAACAAGACCACCACCACAACCACAACCACCTCTCCACCAACAACAACAACACAACAACCACCTCCACCACAACCACCAATACCACTTCCATCACAAACACCACAACCACAACCACCAACACCACAAACACCACCACCACAACCACCAACACCACCTCCATCACAACCACCAACACCACAAACACCACCACAAACACCACCTCCATCGCCACCAACACCACAACCTCCACCCCCACCACAACCACAACCACAACCACCACCTCCACCACCAACAATACCACAGCCATCACCACCTCCATCACAACCACCAACAACACCTCCACCACCACCACCACAACCACCAACACCACAACCACAACCACCACAACCACAACAACAACACCTCCATCACAACCACCACAACCTCCACCACAACCACTAACACCACAACCACCAACAACACCTCCATCACAACCACCACCACCAAAGACAGCTTACCCGCCAGGTCAGTGACGTTGGGCGTGGTTCCTGCCTTCAGTAAATCTTGGACCATGAAGACGTTCCCCAAGAAGGCGGCCCAGTCGAGAGCCGTGTCTCTTGGTGGGGGAAGAAAGCATGTAGATAGATAGATAGATGATAGATAGGGATGGAAAGGGAGGTAGGGAGGGAGGGAGGAGAGAGGGGGAGAGGGAGAGAGAGAGAGAGGGAGGGAGAGGGAGGGAGGGAGGAGGGAGGGGGGGAGAGTGAGAGGGGGAGAGAGAGAGAGAGAGAGAGAGAGAGAGAGAGAGAGAGAGAGAGAGAGAGAGAGAGAGAGAGAGAGAGAGAGAGATGAAGATAGATAGATAAGTGAATAGAGAGATGAAAGATAGATAGGTAGAGGGAGATGGATAAAAGACAGATAAATAGATGGAGAGATAGATAGATCGAAGATAGACAGAGAAATAGATAGATAGATAGACAGATAGATGACGGACATATAGATAGATATACAGTTAGATAGATGACAGACAGACAGATAAAAGATAAATAGATAAATAGATAGATAGTTCATTATATATTTTCTACCCCTTTATACTCACTTTTTGTTACTTTCTTGTGTTCATTTTGATTACTAAGCAATTAATGTTTTAATAATTCATAAATCCAATTATTGCTGTTAGTTTTTGAGTATTTACGGGATCCAAAATAATTTGTAACATTAAGTTTATCACATATCTATATTCAATGTAAAACCACTATATATCTAAAAATAATGATAATAATCATTCTCAGAAATAGAATAACGTATTTTGAATTTGAATCAGACTTAGAAATAATCATTGTTGAGATAAGTGGTCAATAACGAGAATAAATTATAAAGCAAATCACAAAAAAAAATAAAAAGAAAGAAAGAAAAAAAATGTAACAAAATAATTAACAGAGAAATAGAAGAATATTGAAACTTTTACGTTTCGAGTCAAACTGAACTCCTCTTCAGGTATGTATTGTGAATCCCTATTGCAGTATGGTCTTCAGCGTCAGCCAGTCATTTTCATTTTCATTTTCCACAGGGCAGTCGTTTTCAAGTCCACATCCTGTCATTTTTGTCTTGCACATAAAACATCAAGTCCACATCTAATCATTTTCACTCCCTTAGCAAGTTATTTTCGCTCTTCATTACCTGCTATTTTCACCTTTATATCAAATAATTTCTACCTCGACATCCAGTCGTCTTAATCTTCCACATACATCAATTTTACCTCCACATCTAATCATTATTAATCACGTATCGCATCACCACACCTTCAAATCTAACCTCCACATTCATTTCACATTCCACATCAAACAATTTCTCACCTCCACATCAAGTCACTTCCACCTCCACATCCAGTCATTTCATAACCCACATAAAACATTTCTCAACTTCACGTCACGTCACTTCGCATCTCCACATTCAGTCACTTCACATTTCACATAAAACATTTCTCAACTTCACATCAAGTCACTTCACACCTCCACATCCACCCACATCCATTAATTTCATATCCCACATAAAACATTTCTCACCTCCACATCCATCCACATCGTCACTTCACACCTCCACATCCAGTCATTTCACAACCCACCTAAACCATTTCTCACCTCCCAAGTCACTTCTCACCTCCTCATCCACCCAC
>NW_020872482.1:573818-591318 GCF_003789085.1 Penaeus vannamei
TCCCATCCTCTCCTCATCCACCCGTCCTTCCTCCCACTCTCCCTATCCCCTTCTCTCCCTCTCCCTTTCTCTCCCTCTCCCTCTCCCCTTCTCCATCCTCCTGTCTCCTTCTCTGCTTCTCTCCCTCTCTTCCTCTCCATCCTCCTCTCTCCCTCTCCCCTTCTCCATCCTCCTCTCTCCCTCTCCCCCTCTCTTCCTCTCCATCCCCTTCTCTCCCTCTCCTTCTCTCCACCCTCCTCTCTCCCTCTCCCCTTCTCCATCCTCTCCCCCTCTCCCTCTCCCTTTCTCTCCTCTCCCTCTCCATCTTCGAATACACACCATGGTTATTTGTGATGTTGATTCTCGCACCGGCGTTCAACAGGTCCTCAATAATAACATGGTTTCCGTTGAAGGCAGCCCAGGCCAGAGCAGAATTTCCTGGTATGAAGAGAAGAAGAAAAAAGACTATTTCCTGGTATGGAGAGGAGAAGAAAATGATAATTTCCTGGTATAGAGAGGAGAAAATGATAATTCATTGGTATGGAAAGAAGAAGAAGAAAATGATAATTTCCTGGTATGGAGAGGAGGAGAAAATGATAAATTCCTGGTATGGAGAGAAAGAGAAATATATAATTCATTGGTATGGTGAGAAGGAGAAAATGATAATTACGTAAATAAACAAAATGAATAATTGTTTCGTCGGTCCATCAGTTAAGAGGATTTAAACGATGAAAGACAGTAATTTGATGCATAAACAGATGAATAAATTAATTCAATAAGTCAAAGGATTAAAGGACAAACAAAGGAATTTGTGAATTTATAGCGATGTTGTTGTAAAAAAAGTGATAATTATCAAATTGAAATTAAAAATTATCATAGTTTGTTTCATTCCAGTTATAACAACGATGATATCAGCTGTGGAGATAAAGAATTACCATTTCAACTATGATAACTGATAATAATAAATAGCTATCGACAACATTTTATGATAATAACATCTAATAATAACTATAATACACATTTGATAATAAGTAATGAAAATAATAACTATAACCATAAGCAATGATAATAATAATAACTATAATCACGTAATGATAATAACAATAACTATAATTATAAGTAATGATAAGAAAATCTATAACAATAACCCAAGATAACAAAAACCAAAAAATGAAAAGCAATAATAATACCCACAGTAAAAAAAGAAAGAAAGAATAAGAAAAGAAGAAGAAGAAGAAAGAAGAAGAAGAAGAAGAAGAAGAAGAAAAAGAAGAAAGAAGAAGAAGAAAAAGAAGAAAAGAAGAAGAAAAAGAAGAAAGAAGAAGAAGAAAAAGAAGAAAGAAGAAAGAAGAAGAAAGAAGAAGGAAGAAGAAGGAAGAAGAAGAAGAAGAAGAAGAGAAGAAAAAGAAAAAGAACAAAAGAAAAAAGAAAAAGAAAAAGAAGAAGAACAAGAACAAGAACAAGAAGAAGAACAAGAACAAGAAAAAGAAATAGAACAAGAAATAGAACAAGAACAAGAACAAGGAAAATGAAAATGAAAAAGAAAAAGACAAAAAAAGAAAAAGAAAAAAGACGATAACCCCACAACGCAGTGATAACACAGAGATAAGATCCCTCGCCAAGAAAGGGCCTGTCCCACCGTCCTTATTCCGGTGGTCGACGTCGACTCCCTGGGCGAGCAGGACCTCCACCACTCGAGGGCGGCTTCCCTGGGCTGCCTGCACGAGGGGCGTGTTGCCTGCGGGGGGGATGACGTCACGGTGAGTCTTGGTTGATGTGGTGAAGAGTATCAGTGCAAGATGGAAGGTATAGCAACAATAACAGTGGCAGCAATAACAACAATAGTAATAGTAATAACAACAATAGTAATAGTAATAGTAATAACAACAATAAAGCAACAATTATTAGAATAATAACAATAACAACAACTACAGCAACAATAAAAACAACAATAATAACAGCAACAATTATTAGAATAATAACAATAACAATTACAACAACTACAGCAACAATAAAAACAACAATAACAGCAGCAATAACAAGAACAATAGTAGCATCAACAACAGCAACAACAATAACAACAACAATAATACCAACAGTAACATCAACAAAAATGACAAAGTATATAAGATTTACTGATAATTCTTATTCAGTTTGGAAAAAAAACATACCATAGTATTTTCTATAACTGAAACAGATCAGAAAAAAAACATTTTATCTGGTCATGTGCCAAGTATGTTACTTGTTTTACATCTATTATTAATATTCTATTATTATTATTATTATTATTATTATTATTATTATTATTATTATTATTATTATTATTATTATTATTATTATTATATCATCATTATTATTATATTATATATCATTATTATTATTATTATTATATTATTATTATATTATATTATTATATTATTATTATTATATTATCATGTAATATGGAAAAGGATAACGATAACGATAACAATGATAATAGTGATAAGAGCAACAAAGACACCAACGCCAAAAATAAAAACAACAGCAACAATAAAAACATAACAACAAAATCCACATCAACAAAGGTATCTACAACAGCAACATTCACAACAAAATAACAGCAAAACAACAATCGCAATAATACAACTTTTACAACAAAACAATGTTCACAACATCACTGACAACAAAAACGACAATGAAAACGTCACCACCTCCACCAACAACACCACAACCACAACCACTGCCTCCATCACAACCATCAACAACACCACAACCACCAAAAACACCACAACTACAACCACCACCACCACCACAACACCACCACCACCTCCATCACAACCACAACCACCACCTCCACCACCAACAACACCACAACCACAACCTCCATCGCAACCACCAACACAATAACCACAACCATTACCTCCATCACAACCACCACCTCCACCAACAACACCACAACAACAACCACCTCCACACCACAACAAGACCACCACCACCACAACCACAACCACCTCCCACCAACAACAACAACACAACAACCACCTCACCACCACCACAACACCAATACCACTTCCATCACAAACACCACAACACAACCAACACCACAAACACCACCACCACAACCACCAACACCACCATCACACCACAAAACCACCACAACCACCACCTCCATCGCCACCAACACCACAACCTCCACCCCCACCACAACCACAACCACAACCACCACCCTCACCACCAACAATACCACAGCCATCACCACCTCCATCACAACCACCAACAACACCTCCACCACCACCACCACAACCACCAACACCACAACCACAACCACACAAACCACAACAACACCTCCATCACAACCACCACAACCTCCACCACAACCACTAACACCACAACCACCAACAACACCTCCATCACAACCACCACCACCAAAGACAGCTTACCCGCCAGGTCAGTGACGTTGGGCGTGGTTCCTGCCTTCAGTAAATCTTGGACCATGAAGACGTTCCCCAAGAAGGCGGCCCAGTCGAGAGCCGTGTCTCTTGGTGGGGGAAGAAAGCATGTAGATAGATAGATAGATGATAGATAGGGATGGAAAGGGAGGTAGGGAGGGGGCGAGGGGGGAAGATGGAGGGAGAGAGAGGGAGAGGGAGAGAGAGAGAGAGGGAGGAGAGGGAGGGAGGGAGGGAGGGAGGGGGGGAGAGTGAGAGGGGGGGATAGAGAGAGAGAGAGAGAGAGAGAGAGAGAGAGAGAGAGAGAGAGAGAGAGAGAGAGAGAGAGAGAGAGAGAGAGAGAGAGAGAGATGAAAGATAGATAGATAAGTGAATAGAGAGATGAAAGATAGATAGGTAGAGGGAGATGGATAAAAGACAGATAAATAGATGGAGAGATAGATAGATCGAAGATAGACAGAGAAATAGATAGATAGATAGACAGATAGATGACGGACATATAGATAGATATACAGTTAGATAGATGACAGACAGACAGATAAAAGATAAATAGATAAATAGATAGATAGTTTCATTATATATTTTCTACCCCTTTATACTCACTTTTTGTTACTTTCTTGTGTTCATTTTGATTACTAAGCAATTAATGTTTTAATAATTCATAAATCCAATTATTGCTGTTAGTTTTTGAGTATTTACGGGATCCAAAATAATTTGTAACATTAAGTTTATCACATATCTATATTCAATGTAAAACCACTATATATCTAAAAATAATGATAATAATCATTCTCAGAAAATAGAATAACGTATTTTGAATTTGAATCAGACTTAGAAATAATCATTGTTGAGATAAGTGGTCAATAACGAGAATAAATTATAAAGCAAATCACAAAAAAAAAAAATAAAAAGAAAGAAAGAAAAAAAATGTAACAAAATAATTAACAGAGAAATAGAAGAATATTGAAACTTTTACGTTTCGAGTCAAACTGAACTCCTCTTCAGGTATGTATTGTGAATCCCTATTGCAGTATGGTCTTCAGCGTCAGCCAGTCATTTTCATTTTCATTTTCCACAGGGCAGTCGTTTTCAAGTCCACATCCTGTCATTTTTGTCTTGCACATAAAACATCAAGTCCACATCTAATCATTTTCACTCCCTTAGCAAGTTATTTTCGCTCTTCATTACCTGCTATTTTCACCTTTATATCAAATAATTTCTACCTCGACATCCAGTCGTCTTAATCTTCCACATACATCAATTTTACCTCCACATCTAATCATTATTAATCACGTATCGCATCACCACACCTTCAAATCCTCCACATCAGTCATTTCACAGCAGTCATTTCATAACCCACATAAAACATTTCTCAACTTCACGTCACGTCACTTCGCATCTCCACATTCAGTCACTTCACATTTCACATAAAACATTTCTCAACTTCACATCAAGTCACTTCACACCTCCACATCCACCCACATCCATTAATTTCATATCCCACATAAAACATTTCTCACCTCCACATCCATCCACACTTCACACCTCCACATCCAGTCATTTCACAACCCACCTAAACCATTTCTCACCTCCACATCAAGTCACTTCTCACCTCCTCATCCACCCACATCCAGTCACTTCACATCCCACCTAAACCACTTTCCATCTCCACATCCACCCTCATCCAGTCACTTCACATCCCACCTAAACCAATTTCCACCTCCACATCCACCCTCATCCAGTCACTTCACATCCCACCTAAACCACTTTCCACCTCCACATCCACCCACATCAGTCACTTCACATCCCACATCCACCTCCACATCCAGTCACTTCACATCCCACCTAAACCACTTTCCACCTCCACATCCAGTCACTTCACATCCCACCTAAACCACTTTCCACCTCCACATCCACCCACATCCAGTCACTTCACATCCCACCTAAACCACTTTCCACCTCCACATCCAGTCACTTCACATCCCACCTAAACCACTTTCCACCTCCACATCCAGTCACTTCACATCCCACCTAAACCACTTTACATCCACATCCAGTCACTTCACATCCCACCTAAACCACTTTCACTCCACATCCACCCACATCCAGTCACTTCACATCCACCTAAACCACTTTCACCTCCACATCCACCCACATCCAGTCACTTCACATCCCACCTAAACCACTTTCCACCTCCACATCCACCACATCCAGTCACTTCACATCCCACCTAAACCACTTTCCACCTCCACATCCACCCACATCCAGTCACTTCACATCCCACCTAAACCACTTTCACCTCCACCATCCACATCCAGTCACTTCACATCCCACCTAAACCACTTTCCACCTCCACATCCACCCACATCCAGTCACTTCACATCCCACCTAAACCACTTTCCACCTCCACTCCACCCACCACATCCCAGCTCCAGTCACTTCACATCCCACCTAAACCACTTTCTCACCTCCACATCCACCCATCCAGTCACTTCACATCCCACCTAAACCACTTTCCACCTACCAGTCACTTCACATCCACCTAAACCACTTTCCACCTCCACATCCACCACATCCAGTCACTTCACATCCCACCTAAACCACTTTCCACCTCCACATCCACCCACATCCAGTCACTTCACATCCCACCTAAACCACTCCACATCCACCCACATCCAGTCACTTCACATCCCACCTAAACCTTTCCACCTCCACATCCACCCACATCCAGTCACTTCACATCCCACCTAAACCACTTTCACCTCCACATCCACCCACATCCAGTCACTTCACATCCACCTAAACCACTTTCCACCTCCACATCCACCACATCCAGTCACTTCACATCCCACCTAAACCACTTTCCACCTCCACATCCACCACATCCAGTCACTTCACATCCCACCTAAACCACTTTCCACCTCCACACATCCAGTCACTTCACATCCACCTAAACCACTTTCCACCTCCACATCCACCCACATCCAGTCACTTCACATCCCACCTAAACCACACCTTCCAGTCCACCTAAACCACTTTCCACCTCCACATCCACCCACATCCAGTCACTTCACATCCCACCTAAACCACTTTCCACTCCACATCCACCCACATCCAGTCACTTCACATCCCACCTAAACCACTTTCTCCACCTCCACATCCACCCACATCCAGTCACTTCACATCCCACCTAAAACCACTTTCTCACCTCCACACACCCCAGTTCCACATCCCACCTAACCACTTTCTCACCTCCACATCCCCCACTCACCTTCACTCAATTCTGGATGTTGGGGTCAGCGCCGACCTCCAGAGGATGCCTGACGACCTCCGTGTGGTTCCGGTTGGCGGTCCAGATGAGAGCAGTCGTTCCTTGAGGGGAGAAGGGGAGGGGGAGGGTTAGAGAGGTGAGATGAGGGGAGAGGGGGAGGGAGGGAGGGAGAGGGAGAGGGAGAGGAGAGGAGAGGGAGGGGAGGGGAGAGGGAGGGAGGGAGGGAGGGAGGGAGGGAGGGAGGGAGGGAGGGAGGGAGGAGGGGAAGGGGGAGGAGGAGGAGAGTGTTAGAGAGAGAGGTGAGGTGAGGTGAGGTGAGGGAGGGGGGGAGGGGAGGGAGCGAGGGAAGGAGGGGAGAGGGAGAGGGAGAGGGAGAGGGGGAAGAGGTGAAGGGGAGGGAGGGAAGGAGGGAGGAGAAGGGGAGAGAGAGAGGGAGAGGGAGAGGGAGGGAGGGAGGAGGAGGGAGGGAGGGGAAGGAGAGCGAGCGAGCGAGCGAGCGAGCGAGCGAGAGAGAGAGAGAGAGGAAGAGAGAGAGAGAGAGAGAGAGAGAGAGAGAGAGAGAGAGAGAGAGAGAGAGAGAAGAGAGAGAGAGAGAGAAAATAAGAGAACGAGAGACAGCGAAAAATGACAAGAGATAATAAGAGAAAGATTGAAAAACAACGAGAGAAAATAAAGAGCTGACATCAACCGACCAGAAAGAACCAAAACAACTAAACAAAAAACAACAACAAAAAAAGAACACGCAAAAAAGAAAAAAAGAAAAAAGAAAAAAAGTAAAAAAAAAAGAAATATAAAAAGAAAAAGAAAAAGAAAGAAAAAAAAGAAAAAAAGAACATACAAAAAAGAAAGAAAAAGAAAAAAAGGAATATATCCATTCCTTCCAAATCCAAGCTTCACCCACCTTCATTATTCTTGTGGTTGACGGCAGCGCCTTGGCCGAGCAGAAACTTAACAACTTCTAAGTGGTTTTCCTTCGCTGCCTGAATCAGTGGTGTATTTCCTGATGATGAAGAAAAGAAAAGAAAAAAAAAGATTACTGCTGGACGAAAAGAAACAAGAACATGCGAGAGACAAAATTGATTGAAAAGAAAGGAAAAGAAAAAAAAAAAAAGATTTACCGCTGGACGAGAAGAAACAAGAACATATGCGAGAGACAAATTAACAAATTAAAAATAGAATTAATTGAAAAGAAAGGGAAAAAAAAAAGATTTATCACTGGACGAAAAGAAACAAGAACATGCGAGAGACAAAATTGATTGAAAAGAAAGGAAAAGAAAAAAAAAAAGATTTACCGCTGGACGAGAAGAAACAAGAACATGCGCGAGAGACAAATTAACAAATTAGAAATAGAATTAATTGAAAAGAAAGGAAAAAAAAAGATTTATCACTGGACAAGAAGACACAAGAGCACATGCGAGAGACAAATTAATAAATTAAAAATAAAATTAATTGAAAAGAAAGGAAAAAAAAAGATTTATCACTGGACGAGAAGAAACAAGAACACATGCGAGACACAAATTAACACTTGAGATGGTTAACTGAATGAATGTTTATTTTAAAACAAGCATTTAAATTTATCTAGAGTCGGGTGTATAACTCTAAGAATATAAACATATATGTCTATCTACCTGTTTATCTATCTACAATGTTTGTATCTATGTATATCTCTAAGCCTATAAACATACATTTCTATCTACCTGTTTGTCTATCTATCTATCTATATAACTAAAAATTCGAAGACCAAAAAGATATCTATCTATCTATATGAACCTATAAGTCGATCTACCTGTTTATCTATCTAAGATGTGTGTATTTAATATGTATGTATATGCTAAGCCTATAAACATATAATATTATATATATATATATATATATATATATATATATATATATATATATATATATATTATATATATATATATATATAACTGTTTATCCATCCATCTATCAATATAACAAAAATACGAAGACAAAAAAAAAGAAGAAAAAAAAAAAAGGTCTCACCGGCCTTGTTCGGGAGGTCGACCTTCGCGGCCTTCGCCAGCAGGTCCTGGGCGATGCCGAGGTTGCCGTGGAAGGCTGCCATGATCAGGGCAGAGTGTCCTGTAAAGAAGAAAAAGAATCCTGCTTAAAATGCTAATGGTATTTTTTAAATTTTCACTATTTTCACTTCCTATCCATTCACATATTCATTTATCCTTCTGTCTACCTGTGGAATGATGGTTTATGATGGATTAAAGTCAATATTCATTCACAAATCCTGTTTAAAATGCTGAGTATTTTTAAAAATTTCACCTTTTTAACTTCCTATTCATTCACATATTCATCTATCCCTCTCTCTACCTGTTTATGATGGCTTAGAGTCAATATCTATTCTAAAATCCTGTTTAAAAGGCTAAGAGTATTTTGGAAATATTTTTTTTCGAAACAGTAATATGATGGCTTGAAGTCAGTATCTGTTAAATCTAATTAGGGAAATCCATAAGTGAATTTTAGTTTTTGAATATTTGAATACTTTTTATATCTTTGAAGACAAAAACTCTTCGCATCTTGCATTTTTTTAAATGATAATAATAATAATAAAAACATATACCATCCATCACTCAATCCAACCGAAATCCTCACACACTAAATAAAAACAAAAACAAACAAACACAAACAGACCCCAAATTAACCAATTTCAACTAAAAAAAGAAACAAACCGAATTTCCGCGTCTGTCTGTTCCAAAAAACAGCAAAACAATAAAAAAAACGAATTTCTGCGTCTGTCTCTTCGCAAAAAACAGCAAAACAATAACAAAAAACAAAAAAACAAACCGAATTTCCGAGTCTGTCTGTTCGCATCCGCCTGGTAGTCGAGCAGGACCTTGACAATGTCCCCGTGGTTCTTGCGTGCCGCCGGGATGAGGGGGGTGGACCTGGGGGAGGGGGGAGGGGGGAGGTTCTGTTAGTATCGATGTTCAATTATCTGTTGTCGGAGAGTAGATAGAGTAAAAGATAGAAAGGTGAGAAGAAAGATGAATAAATATGTATATATATATATGTGAACGTACACACACACACACACACACACACACAAACACACACACACACACACACACACACACACACACACACACACACACACACACACACACACACACACACACACACACACACACACACACACACACACACACACACAACACAACACACTATCTTCTTATTTTTATTTACCAAATATTTATTCGATTTTCGTCCTTATAGCCATGAACCTGCTACGTTCTGCTGGTCGACCTCAGCTCCTCCTTCAAGTAGTATCCGGACCACTTGTGGGTGGTTCATGTCCGAAGCCAGAATCAGGGGGGTGATTCCTGTAAGATGAAGAAGGAAAACGTAAATAAAGAAGTATTAATGATAATGTTGATGATGAGTGACCATGATGGTATAAGTTACTTATAGCGACGCGCGTAGATTGGGGGAAATGGACAACGCCATCTTATAGAGCGGAAGAAATAGATGGGGTTAGAATAGAGTTTAATATGCATTGGCATTATATTTACCGAAAAATGGGAAAAAACAGGAGACGAAGTCCTCAAAACCTTTCTGCAGCCAGAGTTGTTGTTTATGTCCACATTTTCTATAGACTCGTTTTCTAAATGTGCCTCATTTTCTGTTATTCCATTTTCTATAGTTGCGTTTTCTATGAATGTTACGTTTTCTGACCGCCACTTTCAACCAGTGTGGAATCATTTCCGATTACTAATATTTTAATATATTATCTATTCATATTTCTACTAACATTTCCTCTATTATTTTAATGCTTTAAAGCGTTAAGCATAGAGTTCCATGGTGGACACCAGATTGCCGCAGGGTACTGTGTGAACGCAATAGGGCCTACAGGCTTTTCAAAAATAACATCACAAACGAGAACTTTTGCAAATACAAACTAGCAAGAGCTAGGGCTCGTAGAACAATCAGACAAGCCAAAAGAGACTCCTGGCGAAGCTTTGTCTCTACCATCAATAGTAACACCAAAATATCACAGGTTTGGTCCACTATCAATAAAATCAATAGAAAAAAAACATCTTTCAAAATTAAAAACATCTTTCATGAGGGCAATTTAGATTCACCTAGAGACATCGCTATTGCACTCGCCAGGCAGTTCTCTTATGCAAGCAGCTCAGACAACTACCATCCCGCATTCCTGACCATCAAGGAAGCGGCTGAGCTGCAACCCATACACTTTGCCACAGGAGATAACTTTGATTATAATAAAGATCTTAACAATGAATGAGCTTGTCCGAGCCCTAGAAGCCTGTAGAGGAACGTCCCCAGGCCCCGATGAGATTCGGTATGAGATGATAAAGCATCTTAATCATGATGCCATGATTAAGTTGCTAGAAGTGTACAATGAAATTTGGAAAAGCCAGACTTTTCCAAACTCATGGCACTTCGCCCACATCATTCCCATATTGAAAGGAGGGGGTAATCCCAAACATGCCATCTCCTACCGCCCAATTGCGTTGACAAGTTGCTTATGCAAGGTCATGGAACGAATTGTTAACAGTAGGCTATTGCATTTTTTAAATTCCAGGAATTTACTAGTTGACGAGCAGTGCGGTTTCCGAAAAGGACGCCAAACTCTCGATCAGCTAGTAAAACTGGCTAGTCATATTCAAGAGGCAATTGCCAAAAAGCATTTTTTGATTTCAGTATTTTTAGACATTGAAAAAGCCTACGACATGACATGGCGATATGGCCTACTCAGAAAACTTTATGCTTTCGGATTACGTGGAAACTTGCCTTGTTTTATTCAAAATTTCATTTCTGACAGAACTTTTGCTGTCAAATTGTTTTCTGACAATGTCACTTACTCGGACATTTTTGTCCAGGCAAACGGGGTCCCACAAGGAAGTGTCTTGTCACCTACATTATTTTTGTGTATGATAAATGACATCTTACCAGCTCCCCCTCGGAATCTTAAATACTCACTGTACGCTGATGATTGTGCATTATGGCATTCCAGCAGTAATGCAGAATTCTCAGCAAATCGCATCCAATTGGCACTGGATATGATTCATAACTGGGGCCTCCAGTGGGGTTTTAAGTTTTCCACAAGAAAGAGTATTGGGGTAATTTTTTCACGAAGGAGAATGCCGAACATCAGGCTAACTCTAGACCACCACCCAATACCTATTCAAAATTCTGCTAGATTTCTTGGTCTACTTTTTGATCGTAGACTTAATTGGAAAGACCACATTGGTCAATTAAAGAATAAATGTCAAAAAGCACTAAATTTATTAAAGTGCATTTCTGGAAATAAATGGGGAGCTGATAGAAAGTCTTTGCTAATGGTATATAAAGCCCTGATTAGGTCTAAAGTAGATTATGGGTCAATCGTGTATGGTTCGGCATCGGCCTCAACTTTGAAAGGTTTGGATGTTGTGCAGAATGCATGTGTGCGTAGTTGTCTTGGGGCCCTCAAATGCACAAGGATTGAGCGTCTAGAGGTGGAGTCAGGAGTACCTCCCCTCCGACTCAGACGCGGCCAGCTGGCGCTGACCTATGCCGCGAAGGTGGCTCGAGACCCCAAGCCACCCCAACGGTAATGGAGCCATTAGGCCCTTTACTACAAGACTCCACGACCTCATCCTTAAAGTCGGTATAGATCTCTCTACCATCGATACCCTGGTTCACACAAATATAGCGCCATGGGAAACACCCAATTTTTCCATCATGGAAGCTTGGCTTCCATCAACCAAGGCCATGGCGCCGGAGGTGGAGGTACGCCAGAGGTTCAGAGAGATCCTTATTAAACATCTACCTTTTTTTCATATATATACTGACGGCTCCAAGACCGAGCAAGTAGTGGGTGCAGGTGTATGGTCGAATGAATGTGAGTTGAGATTCAGACTGCCGAATCATACATCGATCTTTATTGCCGAACTTTTTGCAATTGATAAAGCTATTGATTTTGCACTATCGACGACCCACGATAGAATAGTCATTTTTTCTGACTCCTTAAGTTCACTTAAAGCCATTAAATCCTTAGAAACCACTCAAAATGAACTGCTGGGTAATATCATTCGTAAGCTACATAGTGCCAACAAATCAATCAAGCTGATATGGGTGCCAGGCCACTCTGGTATCCATGGCATGAACAGGCTGACCGACTAGCCGGGTCAACTGACGATCTGGACCTTAGCATAGTCCGGACAGATCTCAGGTGTTTTGTGTCTCTTATAAAAGCAAAAATCCATCTCCTGTGGCAAAGTGAGTGGACCAACCTGAACATACACAACAAAATCAAACACTCAATAGTAACATGGGACACAGCCCATAGAAAAGCAAGAAGAGAGGAGGTGGTTTTGGCCCGCCTCAGGCTGAATTCGACAAGGCTAACACACCTCACCCCATATATTGAAAGGAATTTCCCGCCACAATGCCCCCAATGTAATACCACCAACTCAATAAATCACATCCTAACAGTTTGCCGGAAATACACAAATAAAAGGCAACCAATTAAAAATCACTTTCAAATGAAAAACACACAATTTACATTACCAAATATACTAGCAGATAACGAAAACATAATACGTAAAGTAATAGCTTTTCTAAGGGAGACAAAACTTTATGACCTTATTTAGATTGAAAGAATAAATAGGATCCATTGGCTTAATAACCTTGGCCACATGCCGCTGGTTGATAGCCAAGAAATCCAACAAAAGTAAAAAAAAAAAGAAGGAAGATAACTTCGGTCCTGACCTCTGTCCCGCACTTTGGTCCTTCGCGGTGGAAATTTTTACCTGTGTTGTGCTCTCGCTTGGATTTATTTACTTCACCCTTGGATTTACTTCAACCTCGGATTTACCTCGCATTACGTATCTCCTCAAGCTAAGTTGGTTGTGTGTAGGAGACGACTGGTCTCTTTTGGACTTTAGCGTGACATGCTGCATTATCATCTGCAGGGTGCACTCCTTCGTGAAGTCCCATGACATTTTTGCGTATTTCCCAGTGTTTGAGAGCATTAGGACCAAGTGATTTAAAGGAACACTGCTTGAGGATCCGTACCTCCAGTGTATTCAATTTTATAACTAAGTTATTACTTAGTTTCCTTTCATTGCTGCCCGAGGATCCGTACCTCCTGGAATAAAGATCTTTTTAAGTACATTTACGTACTTTATCGTCGACTTGTTTTGTTTCGCTTAATGCGTGTTTGTTGATTTCTGCTTGATCTTGTGGGTGATCAAGCAGCCCTTTGTGATTGTCCCTCCAGTGTGACTTTCCCTTTTTAATACTTAAGTTGATACTTCGTTGTATTTCGTTCGTACTTGAGGAGTCATACCTCCTGTACATATTTTTTTTTTTATTTAAAGTTAATGTTAATGTTTCCTTTCGTCCCTGCTTGAGGATCCGTACCTCCGGGGATAAAGATCGTTATCAGGATCTTTTTACATATTTTGTTTGATATATGTTCCTGTTGATTTCTGCCTGACCTTGTGGGTGATCAGGCAGACTTTGGTGATCTGTATCTCCTGATAAAGAGCCCTTATCACATGATACGTGATTTTTGTTGTTGTTGTCGTTTTTTGCTTCGGCAGATTCCTGTCTGACCTTGTGGGTGTTCAGGCTGTCTTCGTGAATAGTCCCTTCCTTGACTTTTTCAGCCTTCTTATTAATTTATTTCTTAATTCTTTTGCATACAAGTACTCTTACTAGGTATCCGTCAGCATTAGCTTTGGTTTAACAGTTAACATCCATTTGGGTTGGATGTTAACATTTTAACGTAATTTAGGGACTTGGATGTTTTTATGCTGACCCCCTAGTAACAGTACTTCTGGAGTTGGGACGCCAACTTAGGGAAGACATTTTTATATTTTGTGGTAAGTTTTATCTGGTGTTAATTTCTCGTGCATCACCGCCGCTGTGATAAATCGGTGATGCACACACCTTTGTCTACCTTTCCATGACTGAAAATGCCTGTAACCCTAGTGAGTGCAACTTGCTCCTAAAATAAATATCATACCATCTTAGAGCAGGACATAAATTGCTCTTATTTACCACCACTAAAGTTCTGGTTCTGACCAAGGTTAGATGCCTAAATCTTTCTCGGACTCGGGTCTCCTAAACAGCACATTGCTGGTTGCTCTGATATCTCGCAACCCTTGAAAGGTTGTAAAAAGGCTAGTCAAATCAGAGAATATTAAGCTGATATTCAAAGAACAGATTAATTTTTGCTATACCTGGGTTCCCGCTCCCAGCAGGCGGATGCTCAAACCGAAGGGAAGAAGAATTCTATGATCTTACTTTTTTCTTCCAAACACGTCCACGCAGACGCTCAGCCTAAGCTATCTCCCTTTTCACATCTACACACTTACACATCCAACATTCAGCACACACATTCTGTACTTTCTTTCCACCCTTCTCTGATACAACACCCACACCCACTTACACGACATACACGGTTCCCGAACCTACTAATCGGGTGGTGGCAGCGTGCCGTAGGCCTGGAACCTTACATCTGTTCACTGCAGACGAATCTTTCCCTTGAGCAAAAACTCCATATTCTCGGTTGAGCCAGGACTCAACCAGACAACTTAAAGTCTACTGGGTCTACGCCCCGCTACAAGCATTATTATCCTTATCAATCATCATTATTATCATCATTATCAGTATTATTATGAGATATATTACGTGAAGTTTCGCACGCTGAGTTCCTCCCTGAAATGATTCCGGCTCTATCGCGCGAATAAATCTACGGAGTCCACACGCCATGTTTCATTACTTCGTCAGGTCCGGCCGTTCATCCGTGCTTGCTTTCAATACTCTGTTTGGAAGCAAGTATTTGGAAGCAATTGATACCCGAGCTCCCTCCCGCTCTCCGAGGAAGAAATGGCTATACGAAGCAATTATATGAAACGAGTAATAACGAAGGAAGGAGGGAAATGGGAACAAATATTACAATAAAAGAAGTAAATGGACGAAAATAGCATTTTATTTTTAATGTTATGCAGTGAAATGCACGCTCTCTGGCACTATGTTATGATGAAATACGGCTGTTCTGGCAACACTGACATTCGTATTAGATTCACGTCAGTGAAAATGACAAACAATGAGTTTAAATGTTTTGCTCTGTTTGTTTTAGGGGATAAGTACCGAATATAAAACTGTATTATCTACTCTATTGTAGTTCAACAACGTCCATTTTTCATATCTTTTTGACTATGCATCATACGAAATGTAATTTTGCTGCTGAAACAAACGGTCGCTAGAAAAAAAATATATAGACAACACTATGAAAACGGAATCGTCACATCAAAAAAAAAAAAAAAAAAAAAAAAAAAAAAAACGAATCATGACAAAAAAAAAAAAAAAAAAAAAAAAAAAATCGAAAAAAAGTTGACTCGCTAAATACAGTGACACCGCGTTTGCAAGATCGTTAAGAGACGTGATATCGGCCTACACATCGTCATTAGTGTACAGGATAATGCTATGTTTAGAGCCATTAGGATGTAGGGCGAATGCATACTGGGGATATATAGGCGCGATTTAATGTGATCATCAAGGATCATGAAGATATTTTTGGGATGCGCGGGATGATCGTGCATGTACAGTCTTCGTGGGATAAAAGCGCATGTGGATTAGAGAGAGAGAGGGGGGGGGGTGAGAGGGGAGAGGGAGAGAGAGAGAGGGGGGGGAGGGGAGAGAGGGAGAGAGAAAGATTGAGGGGGGGGGGGAGAGAGAGGGGGGAGGGAGAGAGGGAGAGAGAGAGAGGGGGGGGTGAGAGAGAGAGGGGGGAGGGAGATATAGAGAGAGGGGAGAGAGAGGGGGGGGGAGAGAGAGAGAGGGGGAGAGAGGGGGGGTGAGAGAGAGAGAGGGGGGAGGGAGGGAGGGGAGAGGGGGGGGAGGGAGGAGAGAGAGAGAGGAGGGAGAGGAGAGGGGGGGAGAGGGAGAGAGAGGGGGGGAGAGGGGAGGAGAGAGAGAGAGAGAGAGAGAGAGAGAGAGAGAGAGAGAGAGAGAGAAACAAATAGACAGAGAGAAAAAGAAAAAAGAAAAGGAAGAAGACAAACAGTGGGTAAATAACAAAGAGAGAGAGAGACAGACAGCGAGACAGAGAGAGAGAGAAAACAAACAAAATAGACAGAGAGAGAAAAATTAAAAAAAAAGAAAGTAGACAAACAGTTGGTGAATAACAAAGAGAGATAGAGACCGAGAGAGAGAGAGACGGACAGACAGACAGACCGAAAAACAGACAGATAAATAGAAAGACATAGGCCTAAAGACGAACAGAAAGAGAAAGAGAGAGAGGAGAGGGAAAGATAAACGACAGAGACGAACAGCAGATAGTAAATACACAGATCACTAGATAGGCACAAAGAGAGAGAGAATGGCACACGGTAGCGGAGGCAGAGAGTAGGCTCAGCGTGTATTAAAACTTTTAAAACACATTTTTCACCCGAATATCAAAAGCAAGTTATAGGGCGCTCTCCATTTCCTACTCGCTCTCTGTGTAATTGTCTATCTTTCTATCTATCTAGCTGACTCCATCTCTCTCTATCCATCTCTCTATCTCACTCAGAGAGAGAGAGAGAGAGAGAGAGAGAGAGAGAGAGAGAGATGAGTAGAGAGGAGAGAGAGAGAGAGAAAGAGGAGAGAGAGAGGAGAGAGACAGAGAGAGACAGAAGAACGAGAGAGAGGAGAGAGAGAGAGAGAGAAGATAGAAAAACAGAGAGAGAGAGATAGAGAGAAGAGAGAAAGAACAGAGAGAGAGAGAAGGANAGGAATAGGAGGAGGAGGAGAGGAGGGAAGGAGGAGGAGGCAGAGGAGGAGGAAGGAGGAA
>NW_020872482.1:598818-601318 GCF_003789085.1 Penaeus vannamei
ACCTCCCTCTTTCCTCTTCTTTCACTCTTCTTGTTACTGAATTACTTCCCCATTTTCCCTCTTCTTCTTGCCTTTCTACCTTTTCTCTCCTCTCTTCTGTCTCGCTCCTCTAGTTACTTTCCCCCCTCCCTCTTTCCTCTACGCGCACTTCTTGTTGCCTCCCCTCTTTCCTCTTCTTTCTCGGCTCTTCTTGCTTTCTACCTTTCTCTTTCTCATCTTTCTCGCTCTTCTTGTTGCCTTCCCACCTCCCTCTTTCCTCTTCTTTCTCGCTCTTCTTGTTGCTGTATCACTCCCTATTCTCTTCTTCTTGGCCTTTCTATCTACTTTTATCTCTCCTCTTCTGTCTCGCTCCTCTAGTTACTTTCCCACCCCCTCTTTCCTCTTCTTTCTCGCTCTTCTTGTTGCTGTATCACCTCCCTATTTCTTCTTCTTTCTCGCTCTTCTTCTTGCCTTTCTACCTTTCTCTTTTCTCTTCTTTCTCGCTCTTCTTGTTGTTTTCCCATCTCCCTATTTCTTCTTCTTTCCCGATCTTTTTCTTGCCTTCCCACCTCCTCTTTCGTCTTATTCCCGTTCTTCTTGTTGCCTTCCACCTCCTTCCCTTCCTTCTCATTCCTCTTTCCTCTCTCCTTCCATCTCTCACAATAAACCTTACCCTCCCTATTCTTCTTTCTCTCTTCCACTTTCTCCTCTCTCCTTTCGCAATAACACTTTTATGCGCGTTTCCCCTTTATTCTAGTGACCCTTTTTTCATCATGAAATTCTAAAAGCGTGTCGGGAGAGAGAGAGAGAGAGAGAGAGAGAGAGAGAGAGAGAGAGAGAGAGAGAGAGAGAGAGAGAGAGAGAGAGAGAGAGAGAGGAGATAAAGTAAGTGAGAGAGAAAGAGATAGATAGATAGAGAGAGAGAGATGGAGAGACAGAGACAGACAGACAGAGACAGAGAGAAGAGTGAAAGAGACAGACACACAAGCCAGAGTGATGCATACAGGGAGGTGTAAGAGAGAGACAGAGACAGACAGAGATAGAAAGTTAAATAATTGTCAAACTCTTATTAGTAATTATATGCAAATGACCACCATGCTATAAATAAATAGTTTTTTTTACCACAAAAGATCCAACCTGAATAAATAAACTCCTTTTGAGCTAATCTTAAAAAAAGACATTTAGAAAAACTAGACCAGAAGATTATGACAAAAAAAAGAAAAAATAAGAAAAGGAAAACAGAAAACAGAAAAAGAAAAAAGAAAAGGAAAAATGCAAAACTAGAACAGAAGATTATAAAAAGAAGAAAAACAAAGAAAAAAGAAAAAAAGAAAAAAAAAGAAAAAGAAAAAAATAGAATAAAAAGAAAAAAGAAGAAAAAAAATGTGAACCAGTAAGTGCGTGGGTGAAATTGCAAGCATTTTACAAGTGTTCAGAATTTTATCAAATGCTCCGATCTTCCCCAAAATAACAACGTACCTACCACGGGTTCACTATTTACAACGTTTATGAGTGGGTGATAAGGTACTTAATTTTCTTTATATCTCGTGTCAGACGTTTTATCTTCGTGTGTGATTTTAGCAGCTCTTTTTGGTGGACTCTTAAACGCTCTGTCTGATTTTGTCTGTTTGTCTTTTAGTTTGTTAGTCTGTTTCTTTAACGTTCTATCTCTGTCTGTTTCTGTCTCTCTCTTATACTCCCCTGTATGTATCAGCTTCTTGTGTGTCTCTTACACTCTTCTCTGTTTCTGTCTCTGCTGTCTGTCTGTCTTCTCTCTGTCTCTCTCTCTCTCTCTTCTCCCTTATCTCTCTTTCCCTCTCACTCTCTCTTTCTCTCACACTCCCTCCCCCTCCTCCTCTCCCCCTCCCCTCCCGACACCATGGATCATGTAGGCAAGGATAACAAGAATCTCAACTTGTTATGCAAATATACACGCGTAAAATTAATAAGCAATTCATATTCAGTTGTGTTTACTTCTTATTCATATACACATACAAAAAAGAAGAAGAAGAAAAAACCATATACGTATATAGAGATAGACAGTTAGATATATAAATAAGTAGATTGATAGATAGATAGATAGTTGTCTACATATTCCAGAATCCCCATGAAGCAGTATTACCAACTACAGCAACAGAGACAGCAGTAGACGCAGCAAAAAACAATAACAAAACTTAATAAAGTGTTAATAAAGACAAAGAGAAAGAGAAAAGAAAAAAGAAAAGAAAAAAATGAACAAAAAAAAGGCGTCACAATACCCTAATCCCCCAACTAATCCTTAATAAAGACAAAAAAGAGAGAAAAACAAACAACAAACAAGGCGTCACAGTGCCCTAACCTCCGCCCCCACAACATGTAAACAAATGACGCAATGCGAGGCAGGAATCGAACAGCTGTGACGCTTCGTTTCGCTCATGACGCAACCCGCTACGATAATGCTAACATTAGCGCCCTTGCCATTCGTCTGTCCGGGTCTGTACTTGGCCTCCTGGTACTCTGCCTCTTGGTACTTAGTCTCCTG
>NW_020872482.1:611318-613818 GCF_003789085.1 Penaeus vannamei
TTTTTTATTGTCTTTTTTAAATTCTCTTTTCATTCGGTTTATTAAAAGTTGCATTTCTTTTCCCAGACAATATCGTTCACTTCGTTTCCATTAAATGTCACTTTTTCACACGAACATTTTCTTTTTCCTTTCTTTAAGTATTTAATTTCTTTATCTCCTTTCTTGGTTTCTGTCTCATGCGCTCCTCATAGCGGCCTCATGGACCCTCATACTCCGAAACTCGGTACCTCATATAATGCTCGTGTTCCTCATACCAGCCTCATAATCCCACATAATCAGAAATTCTTTACCTCATATAACGCTCCCGTTCCTCATACCAGCCTCATAGTCCCACATACTCAGAGAATCAATACCTCGATAAATCCCGCACTCCTCATAGCGGCCTCATGGACCCACATACTCAAAAAGTCTCTAACTCATATAAAACTCGCACTCCTCATACCGGCCTCATAGACCCACATACTATCTCATACAAAACTCACACTCTTCATACTCATGGTCAGAAACTCACCTCATACCAGCCTCATGGACCCATATACTCAGAAACTCACTACCTCATACCAGCCTCATGGACCCACATACTCAGAAACTCACTACCTCATACCAGCCTCATGGACCCACATACTCAGAAACTCACTACCTCATACCGGCCTCATGGACCCACATACTCTGAGAATCAGTACCTCATGTAACACTCGCCTACGATCTTTGGCATGTGGGCGTGAAGCGATAAGGGCGCCATGCTGTGTTTAGTCCTGTGTTGAGTGCCTCATGGCGGGGGATGTGGGCGACCTTCTACCCCCCCTCCCCCCCACTGCCCCCACCCCCATATTCCCAGAGGTTTCCTACACTGCTACTCCATTCCCCCCCCCCCCCCTCCAACTCACTTTCATCATGGAGTGGATGATTCAGTTTGTGCGAATCCAGTTAGGGTTTTTTTCCCTGTTTTTTTTTTTTATTATTTTTTTTATGTTTCTCTCTCTTTCTCTTTCTTTCCTTCGTACATTGTCTCTCTCTTTCTCTCTGTCTGTTTGCGTCTCTCTCTCTTTCTCTCGCTGTCTTTTTCTGTCTGTCTGTCTGTCTATCTCTCTCTCTTTCTTTCTCTCCTTATTTTCCTCTCTCTCTCCCTCCTTCCCTCTGTCTTTAACTCTCTCCCTCTTCTACTAAATGCAATAAGTGTATTCAATTTCTCATCATTTTCACTCCCTTACTCATTCACCTTTACTCATCTTCACTCATCTAGACCATTTATCACGCACTTACGACCAAAACACCCAAATTTATCTTATTATTACGTATACCTTTGAGTGCATCCAACACTTCAACAAACAGAAAAGCATTATTGTACCTTTGGCCTCAACTCCCAGAGCACGTAGAGTATGACCAGAGTACGTATAAGAAAAGTACGTATCTCTAGGTTACGTAGGTATGTCGAGAGTACGTTGAGCACGACCCCAGAGTACGTATAAAAGCCGTACATCTCACCAAAGTACGTAAAGAAACCGTGCATAACCCCGCAGTACGTAAATATCCCGAGAGTATGTATAGTTGAGCACGATTTCCAGAGTACGTATATATCCTTAGGGTACGTACATATCCCCAGGGTACGTACATATCTCCAAAGTACACACAGTACGACCCTAGAGTACGTAAAAGAACCGTGCATATCCCTAGGGCACGTAAACACCCCCAGGACACGTACCTACCCCCAGGACACGTACCTACCCCCAAAGTACATAAAACACAAACCCGGGAGTACGTAAAAGAAACCGTACGTACCCCCCACCCCCCCTTAGAACCAAGAACCGCGCGTGGGTCGAACCATAGACCCTGAGCCGCGAAAGGGCAAGGGCGGGGCGAGGGAAACGGGGTGGAGTCAGCGCCGCCCTCGCCCTCGGGGGAGGAGGTGCTGCCCGCCGAGGATTTGTCCGTGACGTCACTAATTAGGACACGCCTTGACCCGGGGGGAGAAGGAGGCTGTAGCATTCGTCAGGGGGAGGAGTCAGGGAGGGTGTCAGCGTATAGTGTCAGGAGAACGTCAGCTAAGGGATCAGTGACGAAGCATAGCATAGTGTCAGCAATAACGAAGGGAAGAATTAAGTACAGCGTCAGCGTAGAGCGTCAGCAGGGCGTCAGACGAGTGTCAGCAGAGCAGTGGGTGGATTCCGGTGCAGCGTCATTATAACGTCAGTAGGGTGTCAGCATAGCAAAGGGATGCCTCTGGTTTAGCGTCAGGATAGCATCATCGGAGTGTCAGGAATAAATAAGGGAAGAGTCAAATAGAGTGTCAGCGTTTAGCGTTAGGAGAGTGTCAGACATAGCATCAGCATGACATCGTCACAGTATCAGCAATAGCAAGGGCTGAGTCAGACATAGACTCAACACAATGTCGTCATGGTGCTTGACGTCAGCATCTCGAATAATGGAGTCTGGGACAGCGTCAGCATAGCGTCAGCACAGTACTACATACAACATAGAAAACTGTGCTTTCATACTGTTG
>NW_020872482.1:618818-631318 GCF_003789085.1 Penaeus vannamei
TGATAATGATAATAATGATAGATGGAGACACGGAAAGAGAGGAAAAAGGGAAGCAGAGAAATTAGAAATAAAGATGACAAAATATAAAGATGACGAAAGAGGGAGCAACGGAAGATAAGAAAGAATACCGTAGAAAACAAAGGAAGAAGAACAATAGGCAAGAAGATGAGTCGAAGTGATTTCAAAGAAACAATGATAAGGAACAAAGGAAGAGAGAGATAGGGAGTGAGGAATGGAGAGTGAGAGAGACACACACACACACACCACACACAGAGAGACAGGAGAGAGAGAGAGAGAGAGAGAGAGAGAGAGAGAGAGAGAGAGAGAGAGAGAGAGAGAGAGAGAGAGAGAGAGAGAGAGAGAGAGAGAGAGAGAGAGAGAGAGAGAGAGAGCGAAGAGAGAGAGAGAGAGAGATACAGGCAGACACATAATCTCTCTCTCCCTCTCTCTTATTATACTCTCTCTCTCTCCTCTCTCTCTCTCTCTCTCTCTCTCTCTCTCTCTCTCTCTCTCTCTCTCTCTCTCTCTCTCTCTCTCTCCCTCCCTCCCCCTCTCTCCTCCACCTCCCCTCCCTCCTCCTCCCTCCTCCCTCCCTCCCTCCATCCCCCATCCCCCTCTCTCCTCCTCTCTCCCTCCCTCCCTCCCTCCCTCCTCCCTCCCCCTCCCTCCCTCCTCCCTCCTCCTCCCCTTCCCTCCCTCCCTCCCTCCCCCCCTCCCCTCCCTTCTCATTCCACCCAAAGGAACTCATTTGCATACAATAGTCGTCCACACGTCACAGCCTAAGAGGGTCGCGGACGGCAGCCAGATCTGTTATCGATATCTCAGCTGACCGTTGCAAAGGCGAGTAAGTGTGTCAGTGCAATTGCAAGGGAATGTAAGAAAAAAAGAAAGGAAGGAAAATAAATGATAAAAAAAAGAAAGGAAGAAAAAAAATGATTCAGAAATATTAAGATATATGGTAAAAAAAAAATGAAGGAAAGGCGTATACGGGTGTTGGAAAAAACATTTAAAATCAAATGAAGGACTTAAAAGAAGAAAAAAATTAGAAGAATAGTTTAAATAGATAGAGAATTAAGATAATATTCATGATAATATCAATTCAAACCATAAACGAAACTAACGAAACTATAAATTCAGAGACGGTACTCGATCCCCTTGTCGATCCCTTGTGAACAATGAAAAGGTATTCCATTCTCCAGATTTATAGACACAGGGAAGGAACTTGGCGGTAAATCAGTGCAAGCAGGTAATTGTTTTATTTTTTGCTTGTTGTTGCTTTTGTTTTTGCTTTTTGGTTCTTTATTTAGGTTGATCATCGTTGTTTTTTGATTTGGGAATTCTTATTATGGGTTTCTTTATGGAGATTAATTGGATTTTCTTTCTTTCTCTTTGTTTCTGTCTGAGTGTGTGTGTTTGCGTGTGTGTGTGTGTGTGTGTGTGTGTTTGTGTGTGTGTGCGTGTGTGTGTTGTGCGGATGTGTCGTCTGAGTGTCTGTCTCTTTCTCTTTCTCTGTCTAACCCTCGTTCTCTCTCTCTTTCTCTCTACTCTCACCCCCACCCTCTTCCGTCTTTCCCACTCTCTCTCTTTCTTTCTTCCCACTCTCTCTCTTTCTTCTTTCTTTCCCACTCTCTTTCTCTCTCCATCTCTCTCCTCTCTCTTTCTTTATCTCTCTCCTCCCCCTTCTTCTCTCTCTCTCCCTCCCTCCCTCCCTCCTTCTCTCTCTCTCTCTCTCTCTCTCTCTTTCTCTCAAATGATATATCAAGACATCAGAAGAACTCCTTTTACGACATCTGATTCACTTTCTTCATTAATGAGAAAATCCCATTTCCTTGTAAGAATCTCGTTAATCTGCAATATCAAATGATAAATTGCAGATGTTGATGCGTAATATCCTTCTGTCTTTAGATATTAACGACGAAAACATAACCACAACATAATTCGATGTATTCCTAATAAGGATGCTAATTCCCAGCGCTTTGAGGTTATTGTATAATATGTCCCCTAAAGGTATATATATATATATATATATGACTAGCTTCACACTACGAGAGATGTATTTAAACGGTTTCGGACACATCTTTCCGACGAAGACGCATTCGTAATCTGTTAAATACATCTCTTGCATTGCGAAGATATTCATTCTCGTGCGTTTTTTTTTTTTTTTTTTTTTTTTTTTTTATCTATCGTAAGGAATACGCTTTTATATAACATCTCTGAAGGCGCCGTCTTTGTTGTGGCTTTGAAGACGGAACTTTTTTTTTTTCTTTTTTTTTCTCCTCGGCCTCCGGGGAAGATCTCGAAGACGCTGCCAAATGAACTCAAAAGGGATCATTTGCGGAGAAATATTTATGGCGACCTTGCTGGCGTGCGTGAGGCGACGGTGCTGCCCTCCAGCGGCTACCGGAGGCACTAAGGAGAGAGACGACCTTCGGGAAAAGGAACAAAAGATGTAGGCAAAGAGGACGATGATGATGGTGGGAGAAGCGAGGAACGGAGAAGGGGTTGGAATATATGAAATATATAGAGGGAGATAGGGGAGGGAGAGATTAGGTCAACCCGTGAATTTTAATTTATTTTTTGTAGCTTGTTTTCTAATGAAATAATAAAAATAGATTTCTCTTTTTTTTTCTTCTTCTTCTTCCTCGAATCTGATCATTCGCAACGCCAGAGTGACCTCGGAAATGAATCCCTTTTCTGTATTGGCGATTATTGATAACGGACATGGAGAGCGAAGCAATAAAACGTAATTATAGAATAATAGCGAGAGGAGAGAAATGGCGATGATCCCGAAAAGACCAGGAGGCGGAAGAGGAAGAGAAAGGAGGAGAAGGAAGGAGGAGGAGAAAGATGAAGACGATGATAGCACCGAAGCGAAGACGAAAGAAAAGAAGATAATTTCTTGGAAGGAAACAGCTGATCGAGATGTTTAACCTGATGATTGGTCGAAATTCTTTTTATCTTGATCTGAAATTGGACGCGTTTCTGCTCTGGGTCGCACGTACACACACGCACACGCAGAGACACACGCAGGCATACACACGCAATTATCCGCACCTATAATCGCGCGGGCACAAACATATGTATACGCAAAATACGAGAGCATACTCACGAACACACACACAGGCCTACGTGTATATATGTATATTTATATATTTTAAAAATCTACTTGTAAAATCTGGCCGGTTTCACGCGGCAGATCCCGGATGTGACTTTCTCTGTTCTAACGCCGTCCTTCTCCCTTCCAGGCTGACCTGCTGGAGGCGCGGCTGGGCAGCAGCAGCAGCCTGAGCAGCAGGAGCAGCAGCCCCGGGCCGGGCTCCGAGGGCGCCGCCCCCTGGTGCCAGCGCTGGTGCGGCCGCCTCTGCCTCCTCCGCCTGGCGCAGTTCACGCTCCTGCTCACGCTCGCCGCCGCCGCCGCCCACGCCCTCATCGCGTCCCTCACCACCCGCGCCCTGCGCCCACGCCCTCGCCCCTGCGCCGCCCGCCCTGCCGCCCCTCTCGCCCGCCTCCTGCCGCAGCGCCGCCCTCCGCCCTGCTCGACCTGCAGGACTTCCACTTCCTGCACGACGCGGCGGAGTCCACGTGCGCGCCCGCGCGCCTGTACTTCGTGTTCCTGGTGCACTCGCGCCCCGACCACTTCCGGCAGCGGCAGGCCATCCGCGCCACGTGGGGCGGCCTGAGGGCGCTGGAGGGCGGGTGGGCGGCCCGCACCGTCTTCATGCTCGGCGAGGGCAGCGGCGGCGGCGGGGACGCGGGCGGCGCGGCGGCGCGGGCGGCGTGCGGGTGGGCGAGCTGGTGGGCCTGGAGGCGCGGCGCCACGGCGACCTCGTGGTGGGCGCCTTCCGCGACCACTACCACAACCTGACGTACAAGCACGCGATGGCGCTGCGCTGGGCGGCGTCGCGCTGCCGCCACGCCGCCTTCGTGGTCAAGGCTGACGACGACGCCTTCGTCGACGTCCCGGCGCTGAGGGCGCTGCTGGACCGCACCTTCGCCGCGCAGCCGCCGCGCCGCACCCTCGCGTGCCACGTGCTGCCGCCGGGCACGCGGCCGCAGCGCAGCGGCAAGTGGGCCGTCAGCGCCGCCGACTACCCGTGGCCCGAGTACCCGCAGTACTGCGCCGGGCTGGCCTACGTGGCCACGCCCGACGCGGCCGACGAGCTGTCCCGCGCGGCGCAGGCGGGCGCGGCGCCCAGGGTGTGGGTGGACGACGTGTGGGTCACGGGGCTGCTGGCGGAGGCGCTGCGGCTGCAGCACCACTACCTCAACCTGCGCTACTCCTACGACCACACGGAGATGGCGCAGTGGGCGGCGCGCGCGCGGGCGTCGCTGCCGCCGCCCTTCGCCTTCGCCCACCTGGACCCCGCGTGCCCCGACTGGCGCCCCACGCTGGACGCGCTCTGGCGCCACGCCCTCGCCGCCCGCAACGCCTCCGCCGACGCCGCCGCGACCGACAGAT
This sequence comes from Penaeus vannamei, assembly GCF_003789085.1. NCBI lineage: Eukaryota > Metazoa > Arthropoda > Malacostraca > Decapoda > Penaeidae > Penaeus > Penaeus vannamei. The sequence continues at coordinate 623,278 of NW_020872482.1, forward strand.
AGGCGGGAGGAGCCGGCGGCGGGAACGAAGACGTCAACACTTAGAGACACGAAGCAAACGAAATGAGAGGACCTGGCTGCGACTCCTCGGTGTAAATAATATGTAAAAAAGATTCCAATGACCTATTTTTGTAGACGCCAAAGCTATCACGCAGGTTTCGAGTCTGTCTGTCTGTCTGTGAGCTGACAGACTTTAAACAGAACATTCCACTATGTACAGAAACAGCACGTGCCATTCTACATTCAGCGCCCGGACGCGGGAGATTTGCACTAAGGGTGAAATTATCATGTGATGTGATACAACCTTGAGCTTTAATGTGCCAACATTCTATAGATTTACGCAGAGAATTAAGAATCTCTTAAATCTTACGAGACTCCTTAAGATTCTCTGTGATGTAGAATTTTTCCTTCTTCATTTTTTTTTTGATAATCTAAAGAAAAAAAAAAAAAAAATGTAAATCGAAGTCGTGATTGCAAATTTACCTCCTTTCCTGATAACCTTTGATATCAGATAACGTGATCAATCACTCACACAGATAACAAATGCATATCAGTATGAGTGATCAATTTAATTCAACATCAAAACACGATCAGATCACATTAATTAATCCGTTACCTTTGTCGTTTCGTATCACTAACTCTTTTCTCTGAGGAATTTAACCAAAAATCAGCTCAGAGTTAGAATTAAAGAAAAATATTAACGATTTTGGATCATAGACAACACGGCTTTGTACAATACACTAATCTGTGATATATAGCGAAGTGAGACCATGTGATCTTTAATGTAATAAGTAAAGTATGAAAATATGATATACTTGTTTGCTTTTATCCCATCCCCAAAAAACGAAAGACAGAGAGAAAGACAGAAAAAAAAGAAAGAAAGATAGAGAGAAAGAAAAAAAAGAACAACAAATAAATGAATAAAGAGAATAAGTGTACAAAAATCAATTAAATTTGGAAGACTCTGTCTATTGAAATTTTGGGCATGATTTTTATTTTTTCTTTGTTCTCTGCCCATCAAGTAATATCTGTTCTTGTTTATAAACCAATTTAAGTACACCAACAGAAATCTCTTAATCAATACTTATGAAATAACAAGAAGGAAAATAAATCACAAGGTGACATGAAAAAAATAATAATAAAAAATAAAACAGTCCACAAAAAAGACACACATACGCGCACACACAAAGTTATAGTCACGTTTCATCCCCCTCCCCCATCCTCCCCTCCCCTCCCTCTCCTCCCTTCCCTCCCTCCCTCCCTCTCGTCCCTTCCTTCTCCCCCAACCTTCTATCCTCCATCCCCCCCCCCCCCACTCCCCTCTCCCTCCCTTCCCTCCCCAAGCTCTCTATCCCCCCTCTCCCCTCCTCTCCCCCCCCCTCACTCGATCCTCCTCCCCACGACCATCCCCTTAAGAAGCTACAAGAGCCCCTCGAAGGAACCCAAACACTTATAAGACGATGAACAAACATGGTCAAGGATCTGTGAAATATTTTTGTTTCTTCACATACAAGTGGGTACCCAGTCCATTACCCGCTCGATCGAGTGTGTGTGGATATGCGTGTGTGTCTGTTTGTGTTGGGATGTAGTTAAGGCTGTTAATATATATATATGTGTGTGTGTGTGTGTATGTGTGTGTTGTGTCTTTTTGTGTTGGATGTAGTTAAGCTATATATATATATATATATATATATATATATATATATATATATATATATATATATATATATATTATATATATATATATTATGTATTCATATATATATATGTATACGTATATGACATATGCGGGCCTGAATACACATATATAACATATGCGGGTGTAAGTTCATACATATATAAAACATGAAGGTATAAGTGCATACCTATATGTTATATGAAGGAATAAGTCCATGTACATATGACACATGCGGATATATGTGCATGTATATATGGTATGTGATTATATTTGCGTACATGTATGAGACAAGAAAGTATAAATGTATACATATATGACACAAGCAGGATATATAATATTATATATTATATATATATATGATACATGCGGGTATAAATGCATACATATACATGTGGTTATAGATAGATTCGGACACATATATATGCCTCCGTGCATATGTGCATTGAAGTACATGTGTAAAGTTGTGTAACACTCTAGTACTTATTCATTTTTCTTATATCTGTTTTTTTCTATTTTTTTTTTTTTTCATTCTGTACTATTTATCAGATGACCCCCCCCCCCTTATATCATTATCTTATCTTATCGTCCCCTTCTCTTTTCTCTTTCTTCCCTTCTTTTCTCTTCTCTCCTTCTTTCTCTTTCTCTCCTCTTTCTCTTCTCTCCTTCTCCTTTATCGTTCCCAATTCTTTGTTCTTTGTTCTCTGTTCCTTGCTTTATCTCCTACTCCACTTCCTCCCTCTCTCTCTTCCTTATCTCTCTCCTCCTCTCTCTTCATCTGATTCTCCTTCCTCCTCCATCTCTCCTTTGCTTCATCCCTTCTAATTCCTTCTTTCTTTCCCTCCCCATCCTCCCCCTCCCCTCTCTCCCACCCTCCTATCCTCCCTCTCCCCATCCCCCACCCCCTTCTCCTCCCCACCCACCTTCCCATCCTCCACCCTCCCCATCCCCTCCCCATCTTCCCCACCTCCACCCTCCTCCCCTTTCTACCCCACCCTCCCCATCTCCCCTCTCCCTCCCCCCACCCATCCTCCCCCCCCTCCCTCCCCCTCCCCCTCCCCCACCCTCCTCTTCCTCCCCCCATCAGATCTCCGCCAATCAAAGATACTTGAACCGTCACGTTTCCCTTTGTTAATGGAGGAGGAAGCTTCGGAGTGGAAGACCAACAGATAGATAGACTTCGATGTGGTTGGCTGTTTGTTGAGCCGTGCACATAGGGGTGGATAGATAGGATGTGTGTGTGTGTGTGTGTGTGTGTGTGTGTGTGTGTGTGTGTGTTGTGTGTGTGTGTGTGTGTGTTGTGTGTGTGTGTGTGTGTGTGTGTGTGTGTGTGTGTGTGTGTGTGTGTGTGTGTAAGTGTTGTGTAAGTGTGTGTTGTGTGTGTGTGTGTGTAGTGTGTAAGTGTGGTGTGTGTGTGTGTTGTGTGTGTGTGCGAGTAAAGAGATAGATAAATGAATAAATGAATAGATAGATAAATAGATAGACAGATGAATAAACAGATGAATGGAGAGAAAGAGAGATAGAGAATGAGAGAGAGAGAGAGAGAGAGAGAGAGAGAGAAGAGAGAGAGAGAGAGAGAGAGAGAGAGAGAGAGAGAGAGAGAGAGAGAGAGAGAGAGAGAGAGAGAGAGAGAGAAAGAGAACCAAAGAGACAGAGACAGAACCAAAGAGCCAGAGAGACAGAGACAGAACCAGAGAGACAGAGACAGAACCAGAGAGCCAGAGAGACAGATGAAGGAAAAAAAAACGACAGATATATTCACAATTATTCCATCGAGCATTAGACATACAAGGAAGCAGGACACCCAAGTATAGTGTCTTCAACCACACAATATCACGTGAGTTTACAGGTCATAAAAGACAATCTTGCGGTGACCTCGTGACCTGTCTCCTCGTGAACTGTGGGTTACAGCTGACCTCTTCGCCTCTGTGGATGCTGTCAGCTGATTCTCTTCGCATGCTCACTCATATATACATATTTTATCTGTCTGGATGAATACACGCGTACACATATACACAGACACACGCAGACACGCTCACACTCATTCGCAGACACACACATACGGACACACAGATAGGCATACATGTACACACACGTAAGGCCATACACACACACATATAGGCATGCACGTACACACACATAAACATACACGCAACGAGAACTCTATCAACAACAATAACAACTGTTGTAGGGCGAGATCGAAAAAAACATAAACTACGACAAAAGCAGCCGCAACAACAGCAGGCGCAACGAAATCGCCAGCGCTAAAAACAACAAAACCAAAAACAACAACAGCAAAAACACAGCAGCGACAACAACAACAAAGCAACTACAATAATAAAAACAACAGAACATTAACAACAACAAAAAACAACAAGAACAACAACAATAAACATAAAAACAACAAGCAACAACAAAAAAACAAAACAGCAAACAAAACAACAGCAACAACAACAACAATAAAAAAATAAAATCAAAACAAAACAACAACAACAACACCAACACCATAAACAACAACAACAGCAAGAGCAAGAGTAACACCCGCCCACCACCAGAGTCCGCCGCGGCCGCCCACAAGAGGCCGACCTCCGCCCTCGGGGAACCACAGGAAGTATCTGCCATTTATAATACGCCCAATTTCCTTACGAGACGGTATACTGTTCTTTTTTTCTTTCTTATTCTTAACCCTTCTTAAGATCATTTTCTCGTTATGTGTATTTCTGGTTATTTATTTGTTTTGTTATTTAGTTTTGTGGTTGATTTTTCCTTTTTTTTGTTTGTTTTTCTCTCGTTTTTTTGTTTGTTTGTTTTCTCTTACTACCTTTTTCATCTACATTTTTCACATTTATTTCTTCTGTCTTTCTTACCTTCTCTATCTATCTTCTTTCTTTCTTTTTCCTCTCACCCTCCTCCCTCCTCTCACCCACTCCGCCCCTTCCCCTTCTACCCTCACTTCCCTTCCTCCCCTCTACTCCACCTCCTCCTCCCCTTCCCTTCCTCCCCTCCCCTCATAACCCTTTCTTCCTCTCCCCTTCCCTCCTACCCTCCCTCATTCCCCCCCCACCCTTTCCCTCCCCTTCCCCCCGCTACGATTCTACCTCTCTTCCTCTCCCTTCCCCTCCCTCCCCCTCCCCCCCTCCCCACCTTTGCCATGACCTCTTAGTTAACTCTTCTCTGACCCCCCCCCCTTCCTTACCCCCTCTCTCCCCCCAACCCATATCCCATTAAATACACGGGAAAATTATCATTTGTTATCTATTCCCTCTTTCGTTACGATTTTTTTTTCTGCGAGTGCTGAATAAGAGAAAAAGGTAATAAACAGAGTAATAAGAGTGTTCGTGATAAAAGGGATGAAAGACATGATAAAATTGATGATTTATGATAACGATATGATTATTCACAATAACAAAAGTATAATGATAGTGTTAATAGTAATAATGATATTGATAATGATAATAATGATGTTCATGATAATCGTAGTGGCGATAATGATTATAGTAATATTGATAGTAATTCCAATAGTAATGATGATGATAATGATAATAATGAAAAAGATAGTAATCATAATGATGATAATTACAATAACATTGATAACAACATCAACAACAATTAACAATACGATAACAAATACAGACGAAAGTAAAAATAATAAAAAAATAGTTCCTTTACATTAATAACCTTAAAACAACCACAGCTCATAGGTTACCCAGTCATACATTAACTTCCAGTCATCTGTCACAGTTAGACAGTCACACACACAGTCACGTGATGATAAGGAACTGGATACTGTTCGTCACATACACACGCAGACACACATACACACCACACACACACGCACACACATATATACATATATACACACATACACACAAACACATACATACACGCTCATATACACACAAGGGCACACACATACCACAGATACACACTCACACAGACACATACACACTGACATACACTCACACACACACACACACACACACACACTCACACACACACTCACACACACACCAAACACACTCACACATTCACATACACACACACACACACCACACACACACACATACATACACAAACACACACTTTGCTATTAGTTTTTATTTATGCGTGTTCCCTTGTTTGTTTGTCTTATCTATTTTCGGCTACTCTTATTTGTAATTTTTGTTCCAGACTAAGCTCCCAAAACCGGTCTGGTCTTCCTTCCAGTCTTAACAATGTCAAATTTGTCTTTCGTTTATCTCCGTTTTCTGTTTCTTTCTTACCTGCTGAACTCTCCTAATCTGCCTGCCAGGGGAGTATTTTCTTTTTCTCTGTCTTCTTTCTTTTTCTGTTCTTCTTCTTCCCTTCTTTTTTCTATATTTTCTCCTCATCTTCCTGTTCCTCCTCATCCTCCTTCCTCTTTTTCCTTCTCTTCTTCTTCCTCGTCCTCCTCCTTTTCCTTCTCTTCCTCCTCCTTCCTTCTCTTCCTCCTCCTTCCTCTTCTTCCTCCTCTCTCTCTCTCTTCCTCCCTTCTCCCTTCCTCCTCCTCTTCCTCCCCTTTCCTCCTTTTCCTCCTTCTCCTCCCTTCTCCCTCTCTCCCTGAAGGGTTCTTGCCTGTGACAAGATGCGTTCTTGCAGAGATTAAACAACACTTATATACGCGTGCATGATCTTGCATGTCGTAAGGTCGTTTTTGCAGATATATCCTGCATGAGAAGTTTTGTGCAATTTTTACAATGCTCATTTTTTTTTATTGCTTTGTCCTTCTTACCTTCTCTATCTATCTTCCTTCTACTCTTTCTGTCTTTATTTTTTTTTCTGTTGTTGTTGCTGTTGTTTTGTCCTTCTGTAAGGTAAAGAATGTATATGTGTATGTTTGTCTGTTTAGCTATCTATCTGTATCTCTTCATCTATCTATCTACCTATAACTGTCTATTTATCTACCTATAACGGTCAATCTGTCTACCTATAAGTCTATTTATCTACCCATAATGGTCAATCTGTCTACCTATAACTGCCTATTTATCTACCCATAATGGTCAATCTTTCTACCTATAACTGTCTATCCATCTACTTATAACTGCCCATCTATCTACCTATAACTGTCTATCGATCTATATATCTATACATATCTAACTATAAACTATAACTATAGAATAACAATAAACATATAAAGAGGTAGATAGATAAACATTTGAGGAATATAGATCCATATTCCAGTTTTCAATGGTGTTAATTTTCTTTTAGATATAACTGAGTGAAAATATGTGGATATGCAGTGATATTAATTTCAGTAATAAAAATATTACAGATAACAAATAACAAGTTCAAAGACCTCGACCCCCTCCCCCCCTCCACCCCATGACAACCCACCCATTCCACCAGCGTATGGCAACCCACCTCTGACGACCTCCCCTCCTCTAAACAGCGCACCCACCCCCTAACCTCTGGTAGCCGAACCCACCCCACATCTGGCAACCCACCCTACGCTCTGACTTCCCACCCATCCCACCCACCCCGCCCCATTCCCCTGAAAAACCCGCCCCACCCCCCTGCCTCCCACCCACCCTACCCTGCCACCCACCCCACCCCACCCCTGCCACTCCACCCCACCCCCTGCCACTCCACCCCACCCTGCCACTCCACCCCACCCCCCTGCCACTCCACCCCACCCCCCTGCCACTCCCCCCACCCCCCCCTGCTCCACCCCACCCCACCCCACTGCCACCCACCCCACCACCCCCAACCCCCTGCCACTCCACCCCACCCCTGCCACTCCACCCCACCCCTGCCACTCCACCCCACCCCCTGCCACTCCACCCACCCCCTGCCACTCCACCCCACCCCACCCCTGCCACTCACCCCACCACCCCCTGCCACTCCACCCCACCCACCCCTGCCACCTCACCCAACCATCTAACAACCCCACCGCCTGACAACCCACCCCATCCCAACCCACCTGACAACACCCCCACCTCCTGACAACCATCCCCCCCTCCCCACCCCCTGGCAACATTTTGTCATCCTTCTCCTTTTACAGACTCGGTAACTAAGGCAATTAGTTCCTCGGGGTCGCTAATTGGTGCGCTGTCTCTTTGCTTTGTGATCTGTCCGTGTCGTTTGTGTTTTTCGGAATCCCATTTATTTGTTTTCTTTGTATTGTGTTTTCTCTCTCTCTTTCTCTTCTTTCTTCCTCTCTTCTCTCTCTTCTCTTTTCTTTCTCTCTCTCTCTCTCTCTCTAGCTGTGATATCGGTTGTTGACTTGGGTGAACTGTCTTTTCTGTTTTCTTCCTTTGTCTTGATTTATGGCTTTTTCCTCGTCTTCTTTCCTTTTTTACTCGCTCTCCCTCTATTCTACTATTCTTTTACTTCTACTCACACCATCTTT
>NW_020872482.1:638818-640754 GCF_003789085.1 Penaeus vannamei
CCCCAATTACCCCATTCCTCCTCCTCCTCTCCCTCTTCCCTTATTTCCGCGTCTTCTCCTCTCTTCTTATTTCGTTCCCTTATTTCCTCTTCTCTTCTTCCCCCCCCTTTTCCCTTATTCCCTCGTTCTATCTCCTTTTCTTCCTCTCCTCATTCCCCCGTTCTTTCTCCTCTTTTTCCTTTCCGTTTTCCCCTATTCTCCTGTTCTTCCTCCTCCTCTTCCTTTCTTTATTTTCCAATTACCCCTTCTCCTACCTCTCCTTCTTCCCCATCTCTTTATATCTCTCTCTTCTTTCCTCATTCTCGTTCTATCTCCTCTTCTTTTCTCATCCACTTTTATCTCTTCTCTTCTTTTCCTCATTCCCTCGTTCTATCTCCTTCTCTTCTTTTCCTCATTCCCCCTTTATATCTCCTTCTCTTCTTTTCCTCATTCCTCCGTTCTTCCATTTGCTCTTCCTTCTCCCTTTGACCTGCGTGGGAGGTCACCGTTACCACGTGGGAAGCTGTTTCTCGTTTAGTGGTCTCACCATTTTTTTCTTTCTTTCTTTCTTTCGCTTTCTGTCTGTCTGTCTGTCTCTGTCCTGTCTCTCGGCTTTCTTTTCTTCTTTTTCGCTTCTGTCTGTCGTCTGTCTCTCTCTTCTCTGCTTTCTTTCTTTCTTTTCTTTCTCTTTTCTGTCTGGTCTGTCTGTCTCTCGCTTTTCTTTTTTCTTTCTTTCTTTTCGGCTTTCCTGGTCTGTCTGTGCTGTCTTGTCGTCCTCTCCTCTCTCTCTGGTCTCTCTCCTCATCTCTCTCTCACTTTCTTTCTTGCTTTCTCATCTTCTTTTCTCTTTTTCGTTCTCTGTCTTGTATGTCTGCCTCTATCTTGTCTCTGTCTCTCTCTCGCTCTCTTTTTTTTAATTGTTTATTATTCTAAGGATTCATAGGGGTGTTCTCTTTGCCTCTTTTAACTCTCTCGTTTCTTCGGTTTTCTTTTCGAATTTCTTAGTTCTCATTTTTGTTATTGTGTGTCATCCTTTTTTATTTTTGTTTGTTTTCTTTTTTTCTTTTTGAGGAGTTTTCTTGTCATATCTTTATTTGTTTATTTTTATTTCATTTTTTTTTTCATTTTCGTTTCCTTCTTGTCTGTGTGTCTTTTTTTAAATTAATTTTCTCAATTACGAAGAGGGTTCTTAATAAACGTGTAAGAAGGGTAGCACTTAGATAAACGACACACGTACACACAGACATGTATCCGAACACCACCATTTTATCGAAAAAACAATCAACGGTTTAGGGGGTCTTAATATTCTCTTTTTATACCGTTTTTTCTCTTGTACTTTTTCCTGTTTTCTCAGTCTTTTTATTCTCTCTTTCTTTCTTTCTTCCTGTTTTTCTCAGTCATTTCTTCTCTTCTTCTTTCTTCTTCTTCTTTAAGTCTCTCTCTCTCTCTCTCTCTCTCTTTCTCTCTCTCTCTCCTCTCTCTCTTCTCATCTCTCTCTCTCTCTCTCTCTCTCTCTCTCTCTCTTCTCTCAATTCTCCTCTCTCTCTCTTCTTTCTCTTTCTCTTTTCCTCTTTCTCTTTCTCTCTCTCTCTCTCTCTTCCGTCTCACTCTCTCCTCTCGTCTCCCTCTCTCTCTCTCTCCTCTCTCTCCTTCTCTCTCTATTCTATCTATCTTTCTCTCTCCTTTCTTTCTTCTTCATCCTTCCGTTCCTTTCTTCCTCCACTCCTTTCAACTCCCCTTGTCATCTCCTTAATTAGGCCGTCTCCATTCCTCCCTCTCTCCTCTCCCTATTTCTTTCATCTGCTCTCTCCCTTCCACTCCTTCACCTCTCTCTTCCCTCACTCCTTCTCCTACACACTCCTGCTCCCTACAACCCCTCCTCCCTTCGCCACCCTCTCTCCCGTCCTCCCCGCCCTTCTCCCCCCTCTCTCTCCTTCTTCCCCTGCCATCCTCCTCC
>NW_020872482.1:641203-648703 GCF_003789085.1 Penaeus vannamei
TTATCATTATCATTATCATCATCGTTATAGTTATCATTCTTATCACTATCCTTATCATTTCCACTGTAATTATTATCATTAATACTATTGTCATTATTATTATTATGATTATTAATATCAATATTATTTTTTTCCTTACTATACTGTTATTATCTTTATGTTATCATGAACACTACTATTATCATTACATCATTACTTTTATTCTTATTATCATTAGTTTTACTTATTTCATTTTGTTATTATTTTCATTATTAGTATTAGTAGTATAATTATTATTATAATTATTATTATCAACATTATCATTATCATTTCTATTTTTGTTATCATTATTATCATCCTAATTATTACCATTGTTGCTAGTAGTGTTATTTCTATTTCTATAATCATTGTTATTATCATTATGACTATTATCATTATCATTTTTTTTCATCCCCATTGTGGTTGTTGTTATTATGATTACCATTATTATTATTACTATTATTATTATTATTATTATATTATATTATATTATTACTATTATTATTATCATTGTCATTATTATCATTATTGTTATTATTATTATCATTATTATTATATCATTATTATTGTCATTATCATTATTATTATCATAATTCTTATCAACACTATTCAATTTTTTATCAATAGTACTATTACCATTATTGCTGTTATCATTGTTATCATTATTATTATTGTCATCACCATTATTGTTATTGTTGTTATTATGATTATCAATTTTATTTCTTACCATCATCATTATTATATTATCATCATTATCTTTGGTATTATTATTATTTGTTTAATTATTTTTTACTATTATCATTATCATTGTCATCAATTTTATAAACTTTTGTAGTGTATTATCCTCATCCTTATCATTACATTTACCATTATCATTATCATCATTATACTTATAATCATGCATAGATTAATAGTGTTAACATTTCCACGGAGAATTGAAATATTTATCATAACTTCATAATATTAATGATGATTAAGCTAAGACTAATCACACAAACAATATCAGACTTGGCATCAATAATAGTAACAATGATAATAGCAAGGTATACTTTTCAGCATTACGAAAATATATATTTTTGTGCTAAGAATTCATATTCGAATTTGTACTTTGAAATTACACAAATAAAAATGGAATTCTGGTACAGGAATGCCATATTGCAATCATCGTAAGTAAATTTAGTGTTACTGTTTCATGATAAGTGTAATTAGCCAAATGAGTTTGTTTTATGGTAACTCTACTGTGAGAGGGAAAATTGTCTCATTAAAATGTATAAAAAAAAAAAAAACGTATTTTGAAAATGCAATTAACACAAAGTCATTCTCATCTCTCAGGTAGAGGTAATTTTTACCATAATCAAAATTTTTCTTTACGTGGAGAGAAAAGAGAGAGAAGAATGGAAGAAAGAGAAAGCATAATAATTATTGAGAACTAAAAGTCGAGCATGGTACAATTAACAACAAAAGAGCTAATTATGTTTGGAGTTATTTTCCCTCTCTTCGTTATTTCTGCGTACCCAGATTAAGCTATGGAATTTTAATTTAACTAGGAATTCCCATATTTTTAAGCTGAAAGTTCTTTATATCAAATAGAAGACGCTATTACGTATCATTATAACATGCTATTTTTTATGTTTATATGTCAACAAATGTTCATATGTATTGTCTCTTCACTTAAAAAAAAAGAAAAAAGGAAAAGAAGAGAAATAAATCTTTTTCAAATGTACTTGTTGAGAATAATTACATATCACCAATTCAAAATAATAAGAGATAATTATTCCACAAGACATACGTGTTTTCTTGGAGTATTATTCATGCCTAAATTTTAGGAAAAGATTTTATTTTATGAATGGAATAGGAATGTGTTAGTAAGCCATGCAATTGACCGGCCTTACCTCCCCCTTCCATTCATAAGTCTGAAATTACTATCTTAAGTCCCAAAAACGGTGTCTTAATTTTCTTATCCCTCATCTTACTCTAATTCATTCGTAAGTTAATTCATGTATTTGTGAATAATTCCGTTTTCATTCAAATTAGTTTATTCATTGACTAATTCTCATATATTTTCTTGTTTCATTTATCATTCTTTAGTATGTTTACTTTTGTTTTTGAGAGATAGTTCATATGAAATACGAATGCTGTCTATTTCAAAATGCAGAAAGGGATTTATTTTTTCCTTTCGCAGATTTGCCACATTTAGTTTCCGTTCAATATATGCATTTACCATAAAATGGGACTGATTTGTTATTGTGATGCGTACATGATAAATAAAAACGTATTGAGAGGCAGAAAATGACGGAGAGAAGAATGTTTTTTTTTCACTCTCACTCTCTCTCACACATCTTTTTCTCTTTCTCTTTCTCTTTCTATTTCTCTCTCTCTCTGTCTCTCTCTGTGTGTGTGTGTGTGTGTGTGTGTCTCAGTGTTCTCGTCTAGCAACCTTGCTGACCCGCGTTCAAATCTTGCACTGCCAGTGGATGGTCATTCCATGTACATTCCTCGCAAACAGGCACCCGAACACACCAAACACAAGAGTAACGATTACACCAAAGGAATTTACTTTATCATAGATTACTATATACTTTTTCTATATTTCTCCCTATATCTGTATTCCTCTCTCTCATCATATCCCTCTCGCTTTCTCTCCTTTCTCTCTGTCCATCTCTCTCTCCCTCTCCCTTTCTGCTCTCTCCTCCCTTTCTGTCTCTATCTCTCTCCCTTTCTGTCTATCTGCCTTTCTGTCTCTCTCTCTCTCCTCCTTTCTGTCTCTCTCTCTCCCTCTGGATCTCCCTCCCTTTGTGTCTGTCTGTCACTCCCTCCCTTCATGTCTGTCTCTCCTCCTGTCTGTCTCTCCTCTCTGAAAGTCTGTCTGTCACTCCCTCCCTCTGTCTGTCATGTCTGTCTGTCTCTCACTGTCTGTCTCTCCCTCCCTTTGTGTCTGTCTGTCTCTCCCTCTCTCTCCTCATCTCTCTCTCTCTGTCCCGTTTCAGCTTTCAGGAGTTAGAATAAAAAGCAAGATATATACAAGAAACAGATACAAACAATGAGAGAAGAGATTTTTTAAAAAAAAAAGAATCTTTAACCTCAGAATGAGAGAAAAAACACAAGAATCCCAAGAGAAACATCCAGCTCCTGAGGTATTTCGCTGCCTCATTCATCACCCAACATTCACAAGATTGAGATATAACCCAATAAAACCCCCTAAAACACATACGAAGAAAAATGATATAGCCTTAAAAATAAGGAGGAGGAATAAGAAAAAAAGAAGAAAGCCTACTGAATGGAGCCATCTCCAGACGAATAAGGGACGAAGAATAATGATTTTTGCCCGAAGATTTATGGCGCACCGGCCCTTGTCCCTTGAGAGGTAATGACCGAGGTGGGTTCCTAGCGCTCAGAGGGTCCAGCTGATCGCTCGGCACGCGCGGTGGGGGCTGGGGAATAGAATTTCTTATTGCCTCTTTTATCCATTCATTTTTAAACTTTTTTTTTATCTTTTCATTTGTGTGAGATTCCTGGCCACCATTTCTATTCTATCTTTTTTTTTTCTTATTGTCTTTTTGTCTGTTTTATATTTCTCGTTTGTATGTTTTTGTTTTTTGTCTTTATATTTTTTCCTTTGTATGTTTTTTCTTGTTTTTTGTTTTTGTTTTGTTGTTTGTTTTTGTCTTTTTTATATTTTCTCCTTTGTATGTTTTTTTTTTGTTTTTTGTTTTTGTCTTTTTATATTTTTTGTTTGTATTTTTCTTGTTTTGTTTTGTTTTTTGCCATTTTATATTTTCTCGTTTGTATATTTCTTTTCAATTTCGTTTTTTTCCTTCTCTCTCTTTTTTTTTTTTTTGTTTCTTCTATGAAAGGAGATATAAATAGACAGTAGAGTCATGCAGACAAATAGGCAAATATGATTAATGCATACATATATACGTGCATATATGTATCTATTACAGAAATTGACTGAAAATAAATTACACGAAATGTACTGAGGAAGACAGACAGGCAGGTAGCATGAACAGAGAGAGAAGGAGACAGACAGACAGACAGACAGACAGTAGCATAGACAGAAAGACAGACTAGAGACAGAGAGACAGACAGACAGAGACAGACAGACAGAGACAGACAGAGACAGACAGAGAGACAGAGACAGAGATAGAGAGAGACAGAGACAGACAGACAGACAGACAGACAGACAGACAGAATATAACAGTAATATAAAGCAAGCAAGACATTCAGCGAAAAAAAGACGCAAACTCAGATTAGCGAAGAATATTTCTGAATATTCATGTCTAACGTCAGACTCTGCGACTGAATGGGAGAAAATTAAGGGTGATAAAGTGTGTGGATGCGGAGGGAATAGGGGGAGAGGAGAAGGGGGATATTGAAGAGAGGGATAATTTAAGAGAGAATTAAAACGATTGTGGGTGAAAGGGGAAAGGAGGGAGAGGGGAAAACACTGCGATGTATTACACACACACATACATGTGTGTGTGTGTGTGTGTGTGTGTGTGTGAGTGTGTGTGTGTGTGTGTGTGTGTGTGTGTGTGTGTGTGTGTGTGTGTGTGTGTGTGTGTGTGTGTGTGTGTGTGTGTGTGTGTGTGCGTGTGTGTGCGTGCGTGTGTGTGTGTGTGCGTGTGTGTTTGTGTGTGCGTGTGTTTGTGTGCGTGTGTGTGTGTGTGTGTGTGTGTATGATATGTATATATATATGTATATATGTATATATATATGTATATATATGTATGTATATATATGTATATATATGTATATATATGTATATATAATATATATATATATATATATATATATATATATATATATATATATATATATATACTATATATATATATATATATATATATATATATATATATATATATATATATATATATATATATAGTACGTTGCATGTATGTATTCATGTGTGTTCATATATCTTCTTATCTGCTTATCTATGTATCCCTCCCTCCCTCCCCTCCCTCTCCTCTCTCTCTCTCTCTCTCTCTCTCTCTCTCTCTCTCTCTCTCTCTCTCTCTCTCTCTCTCTCTCTCTCTACCCCTTACTATCGGTCACTCCCTCCCCCTTTCTCTCTTTTTCCCGTTTCTCCTTCTCTCACTCACTTTCTACTATCTCTCGCCTCCCCCCCCCTTCCCCTTCCATCTCGCAATCCCTCCAAGAAACTCGTAAGTTATCAAGGCTATACAAAGAAGTACCCGTATGTTAGCCCAGTTATTGTTCCATTGTCAATATCCTTATTTACAGTACACGTGGAAGAATGCTGCCTTATATGACCTGGAATGACCTAGCGTAGAGATACTATTCTCCGGATGTAGGATAGTCTTGTGTTTATATATTTGTATTTGTGAAATCGTGTGTAAGGTTCTAGTTGTGATTTTGATAAAGATTATGGATACGAATACTGTAATTTGTCATCATGATGCACAAGATCTGTGATGAAATCTTTAATGGTGTTAAAAATGTGGATCATACTAATGATAATCACAACAGGATGAATCATAATGACAATAATGAAGAATATTGCGAGTATATTATCGCCAGATACAACCAGTACATAACAAAAGGCAAATTATAGAAATAATATGATTATAACAATGCTATTCGTGTCAACTACAAAGTAATAAAAATTGTAATAAATGGTCATATTAGAAATGGACTCCATTAGCTGTATTACCTGTATTATGAGAAAATAAAATGAAAGATCATACTACTAATAATGTCAATACTAATGGTGTTGATAACAATTATTTATACTTCACCAACACAGCTTTCCAACATCACATGAGAAGACGCTACACGGGTCAGCCACCTGGCGGAAGGGACAGGAACCAAAATTATATATACTGATCAGGAGGCAATTGAAGCGAGTCACCAACCCAAGGGAATATCCGGTGACAGCGGGTCGGATCCCATTCTGGTCGGAGCCACTGCCAGGCTTCGGATCAAACAAGACATACCAAGGACTGGGTACGGCTTACCCTCGGTACGGTTTGGAGGAAGATGGGAGTCAGCAGTGTGGTAGCCAACCTACTAAGGGATTTGTACAAGGAACAGGAAGCTGCAGTTAAGAGTAGAGAACAACCTCACTGATTCACCATCAGGAAAGGTGTACAGCAGGATTGTCTAGTGTCGTCGATGTGTTTCTATTTCTACTCAGAGGATGTCATGCGTCGGTCAGTAGATGAGTTCTGCTGGATAGTGGTAAACATTGGTTGCTTGTGGATGAATAGCTTACGATTTGCAGATGACATTATGCTGATCTCAAGATCCCCAGCTGGGCTCCAGATACTGCTAGATGAGGCTGACAGGGTGTCGCGAATTCCAGTTCAGCTCATGCAGGACGAAGGTTACGGCAGCTACGAAGACGAAGGCGAAGGTTATGGCCAGAGCAGCTAAACATCCTGTGCCGTGGGGTCAGATTGGAACAAGTTGAAGTTCAAGGACTCGGTTTCCATCACCGACCAGACAGCAGACTGCAGCTGTGGGATAAGGGCGAGCCTGAGAGCAGCAAGATCCTCTCTTCGTTCCCTCTCCCACCTGTGGAAGGATCGCGCTCTAAACAGAACAATCAAGATGAAACTGCTGGTGAAGTTAGTTTGGCTGGTGGCACTGTACGGATGCGAGACCTTGACGGTCAAGGCTGCTGACGTCAAGAGACCACTGGTATTTGAGAAGCTCTGCCACAGACGACCACTGTGGATCAGCTGGACAGCCTGCAGGACGATCGAAGCGGAAGCTGCAACACTTCAGCCATATCATCAGAGCCGAGACCTCTGCACCCACATCCTCGAGGGCAGAAACGACGGTCAACGGATAAGAGGACAGCAGAGAAGACGCTGGAGGGACGACATTAGGGACTAGACTGGGAGTGTATTGGTATTGAATACTTTATTTAGCCAAAAATATACATAGTTCATGAGTTTGGGCTGTACAAAGGTCGGCTGAGCTTCGTGAGGCTTCTTAAAGGCACATTTTTAAAAATAAAGTATATCAAATTACAGATAATGGCTACAAAAGGTGCAGAAACAAACAGAACAAAAAATAATTTCATGGGGATGCAAAACTCCAAATTACAGCAAAATTATTTTTGTACAAACGGAAAACATTGTGGTACAAGGAAGTAGTAAAATTACAGGCTTTTACTAAAAGAAAAACAATTATCTAACTATAACACAGTATGGACATAAACAACTTAAAAGCAACAAAATAAAACAAAACAAAACTACAAAACATATAGGAAAGGAAAAACATGGTAATCAGATCAACACCATTACCTTTTCCCAGTATGTTTTTCAAATAATGACATAAGACAGTGTCTTTAATACTTAGTAATCTGACATTTGCTAACAGAGTTAAAACTGTTTTTTGATAGTTTTGTTCTTATGGATGCTTGAATGCTGCTCTGAGGTTCTTGATAGCTTACGTTTGTTTGGCTTTTGGTGGTTCCCAACAGAGGAATAGAGAGAGGGGAGGAGG
>NW_020872482.1:652694-660194 GCF_003789085.1 Penaeus vannamei
ATATAGAAGAAGAAGAAGAGAAAGAAAAAACAAGGAGAAAAAAGACAAAGAAAAAATAAAGAAAACAAAAAACAAAGAAAAGAAAAGAAAAAGAAAAAAAGAAAAAAAGAAAAAATCAAGAAAAAACAAGGGAAAAACAAGAAAAAAACAAAGAAAAAAATTTATTATCATTATTATCATTGTTATCATTATCACTATCATCATTATTATTACACATTATTATCATCATTGTAGTGAATTTCCCCTGGCTGTAGGCGGGTCATTCCGTAGGCTTTCGGGCCGCCTGTTCCCCTGACGTTACGGATCGCTCTAATTAATCTACGGACTCCTCCGACCTGCAAGATGACGTGGCTTTGCTGTTTCCTGTGTGTCTGCGCCTTTTTTATAAATAAGAATAAGCCTGTGTTTTTATATTCCTTTGACTTACCTTTCCCACTGGTCCGTGATCTACTACTCCTACTATACATAACACTACTTATACACTACTTACCTCATATTCTATACTTTCCTTGTTTTATTCTTGCCTTTTCGTCTTCGACTAATTCACCTTAGCTTTGTTTTTCTTTCGTTTTTCCATTTGTTTTCTCCGCTTTCTCTCACGGATCCCTTCTTTCACTTTTTCGTACTTTTCTATCTTTTGTCCATTTTATGTGCCCATTTTTGTATAATTTTATCGTTCTTTTTATTTTGTGTATTTCTTAATTTATTTTAAACACGCCATACACTATTTAACAAACAAAGTTAATTGCATTATGGGTAAAATACCAGTAAGCACGGGAGCCACCGGTATATAAGGTCTAGCCAGATCGGTCTAGGGAGAGGCTTTTGTTCGTGTGTGGTGACAGACCATTGGATTTTTAGCTGGCTGACTGGTGCTTCTCGGGCTGTGGCCTCTGTGTTTTGCAAGTGTATGGTGTGTTGTCCTGTGTATTTGTTCTTTTTTGAAAGTTTTGTGCGAAATAAATGTATAATATGGATGCTCCTCTTTATGTTGCCTTTTTGTCAGCCAGTGGTCTTATTGTTTTTATCGTGACTACGGAATCACTCTATAGCTCACCTGAGAGTCATTGTTTCTTAACGCCAGACCCCATGGAGATTACCTGTAGTTGGAATACACGCTACCAAATCAACATCTTTAACTCTACGGAGTTTACAAATATCCACTACAATCATCATCATCATTATTATCATCGATAAAGAAAGTAGAGTAAAAACAAATAAATAAAACCGAGAACAAACGCAAGAAAATAGTAAATATATAATATATATATATATATATATATATATATATATATATATAAGGAGAAAAAAAAAAAGGAAAAAGAAGAAAAAAAAGAAAGGAAAAAACAAGGAAAATTAAAGAAAAAACAAGAAAGAAAGAAAGAAAAAAAAGAAAAAAAACAAGGAAAAAGAACAAAAAGAAAACAAGGAAAAAGAAAAAAAAAGAAAAAAGACAAAAAACAAGGAAAAAGAACGAAAGAAAAAGGAAAAAAAGAAAAAAACAAGAAAAAAGACAAAAAAACAAGGAAAAAAAGAAAAAAGGAAAAAAGGCCAAGGAAAACAGAAAGAAAAGAAAACAAGGAAAAAGAAAAAAAAAAAAAATCAAGAAAAAACAAGGAAAAAACAAGAAAAAAAGCAAAGAAAAAAACACTGCACCCAGCGAAGTCACGTCCGGCCGATAAAGCCAATCATTACTAACAAAGCCAATGATTAAGAACAAAGCCACAGTCTGGTCGGTGGGAGAGAGGGAGAGAGGAGAGGGAGAAGGGGAGGGAGGGAGAGAGAGGGAGAGAAGGAGGGACTGGCTTCTTGATTAGGAGTCTTGGCACTCGTTCTGGTGAGGGAAGAAATAGGATGAAAGGGAGAGAGGGAGAGAAGTAGGTGGGGGATGAGGGAAGGAGGGAGGAGGGTGAGGGAGGGAGGGAGGGAGAGGGGGGAGGGGGGAAGGAGGGATAGTGGGAGAGGGGGAGGGAGGAAGGGAGGGAGAGAGAAGGAGGGGGGAATGAGGAAGGGAGGGAAGAGAGAGAGAGAGTGAGAGAGAGAGAGAGAGAGAGAGAGAGTTGGCAGGATGGAAGAAGGAGAGGGAGGAGAATGGGGGGTGGGAAAGGGCCATGGGTGAAGGAGAAGTGTTGGAAAAGAAGGATGGGAAGGGAGGGGGATAAGGAGATAGAGAGAGATAAATAAAGAAAGGAGGAGAGGGATAAAACGGGGAGAGGAATAGAGAGAGAGAGAGAGAGAGAGAGAGAGAGAGAGAGAGAGAGAGAGAGAGAGAGAGAGAGAGAGAGAGAGAGAGAGAGAGAGACATACAGACAGCGAGTAGGAACAAAAAAAAAAAAAAAAAAGCGAAAATAGATTTTAAAAACGAGAAGAAAGGAAAAGGAAAAATACGAAGAGAGTTTGAGCAAAGGGAGACGGAGAGCAAACAGATTAGAGAAAGGGGATAGGAAAAGCGAGAAGATGGAAAATACACAAAGCGAAGACACAATAAAAGGGTGAACGAGAGTGGAGAATCAAATGTTTTTTCTTCTATTCTCTCTCTCTCTCTCTCTCTCTCTCTCTCTCTCTCTCTCTCTCTCTCTCTCTCTCTCTCTCTCTCTCTCTCTCTCTCTCTCTCTCTCTCTCTCTCTCTCTCTGTCTGTCTGTCTCTGTCTCTGTCTCTGTCTGTCTGTCTCTCTCTCTCTCTCTCTCTTTCACTCGTTGATTTTGTCACAAAATTATTTACTTATAATTCACATTAGCAATATTTTTTATACTTACAAAGACCAAGAGAACGATATGTAAATATACCAATAGAAAAAAAAACTAAAATAATATTAATAATAATAGGCAGACGTTCCGATAAATAGATAAAGAAAAGAGACAAAACAAAGAAAGAAACTCACTGATAAAGATCTCGCTACATAAAAAAAAATACAAAAAATAGATCATTGTTAACATGATGAGAAACAAAAACACGAATCGATATCCTTCTTTTTCCCCTTCGTCGCAAAACACTATTTCTTCTATGACAAAGAGCATCTATCACCTCTCCTTTATCTCCTCTCTTCTATCTCCTAATGGCATCAGGAGAAGGACATCCTCTCCAGCATCCCTCATAAAACAACCAAGTCCTATAACTCAGCATGATTAAATTCCTGTGAAACTTTGTCCTTCCCCAGACAACATCCTGCAGGAGACAGAAAGGTTGTGAGTTTTTTTTTTTTTTTTTTTTTTTTTTTTTTTTTTTTTTTAGGTAATGTGTGATGTTTCTGCTTCTAGGTGTTATGCTGTTTGTAGGACGGGGGTGTAAGTACGTGTCTGTGCATGTGTGAGTGTGGGAGTATATGTGTGTTAGTATGTGTGTGTGTGTAAGTATGTGTGTGTGTAAGTGTGTGTGTGTGTGTGTGTGTGTGTGTGTGTGTTTGTGTGTGATAGTAGTAATAACGATAATGATAGAAATGATATGAATCATGGTAATGAAAATAATGATAATGATAATAACAATAACGATAATAGTGATGATAAGGATAATAATAAGGCTGATAGTGATGAAAGTAATTTTTTCTATTACTTTTATTATCGCTCGTTTCATTATCCTTATCATGAACATCATTATTACTATTACCATATTTATCATTGTTATTATTATTACCATTATTTTTATCAATATCATTATCATCATCATTATCATAATTAGTATAATTTTGAATATCATTATCATTATCATTATTATAATTACTAACACAGCTATTATCATTATCATTAATATCAATATTATCATGTCATTTAGTGAAACTAATATCATCATTTGCTTATCCTTATCATTATCATCATTATTACTGTTTCCGTTATCATTATCATCATTCGTATCATTATTATCAATATTATCATTATTATTATTATATTATCATTATCATCATCGTTATAGTTATCATTCTTATCACTATCCTTATCATTTCCACTGTAATTATTATCATTAATACTATTGTCATTATTATTATTATGATTATTAATATCAATATTATTTTTTTCCTTACTATACTGTTATTATCTTAATGTTATCATGAACACTACTATTATCATTAACATCATTACTTTTATTCTTATTATCATTAGTTTTACTATTATTCATTTTTTTATTATTTTCATTATTAGTATTAGTAGTATAATTATTATTAATAATTATTATTATCAACATTATCATTATCATTTCTATTTTGTTATCATTATTATCATCCTAATTATTACCATTGTTGCTAGTAGTGTTATTTCTATTTCTATAATCATTGTTATTATCATTATGACTATTATCATTATCATTTTTTTTCATCCCCATTGTGGTTGTTGTTATTATGATTACCATTATTATTATCATTACTATTATTATTATTATTATTATCATTATCATTATCATTATTACTATTACTATTATTATTAATTATTTCATTATTGTCTATTATCATCATTATTATTGTCATTATCATTATTATTATATTCTTATCAACACTTCAATTTTTTTATCAATAGTACTATTACCATTATTGCTGTTATCATTGTTATCATTATTATTATTGTCATCACCATTATTGTTATTGTTGTTATTTCTTACCATCATCATTATATTATTATCATCATTATCAATATCTTTTTGTTAGTATTATTATTATCACCCTTGTTTAATTATCCTTATTTTTTACTATTATCATTATCATTGTCATCAATTTTATAAACTTTTGTAGTGTATTATCCTCATCCTTATCATTACATTTACCATTATCATTATCATCATTATACTTATAATCATGCATAGATTAATAGTGTTAACATTTCCACGGAGAATTGAAATATTTATCATAACTTCATAATATTAATGATGATTAAGCTAAGACTAATCACACAAACAATATCAGACTGGCATCAATAATAGTAACAATGATAATAGCAAGGTATACTTTTCAGCATTACGAAAATATATATTTTTGTGCTAAGAATTCATATTCGAATTTGTACTTTGAAATTACACAAATAAAAATGGAATTCTGGTACAGGAATGCCATATTGCAAATCATCGTAAGTAAATTTAGTGTTACTGTTTCATGATAAGTGTAATTAGCCAAATGAGTTTGTTTTATGGTAACTCTACTGTGAGAGGGAAAATTGTCTCATTAAAATGTATATAAAAAAAAAAAAAAAAAAAAACGTATTTTGAAAATGCAATTAACACAAAGTCATTCTCATCTCTCAGGTAGAGGTAATTTTTACCATAATCAACCCTAATTTTTCTTTACAAGTGGAGAGAAAAGAGAGAGAAGAATGGAAGAAAGAGAAAGCATAATAATTATTGAGAACTAAAAGTCGAGCATGGTACAATTAACAACAAAAGAGCTAATTATGTTTGGAGTTATTTTCCCTCTCTTCGTTATTTCTGCGTACCCAGATTAAGCTATGGAATTTTAATTTAACTAGGAATTCCCATATTTTTAAGCTGAAAGTTCTTTATATCAAATAGACGCTATTACGTATCGCATTATAACATGCTATTTTTTATGTTTATATGTCAACAAATGTTCATATGTATTGTCTCTTCACTTTAAAAAAAAAAAAAAAGGAAAAGAAGAGAAATAAATCTTTTTCAAATGTACTTTTGAGAATAATTACATATCACCAATTCAAAATAATAAGAGATAATTATTCCACAAGACATTACGTGTTTTCTTGGAGTATTATTCATGCCTAAATTTTAGGAAAAGATTTTATTTTATGAATGGAATAGGAATGTGTTAGTAAGCCATGCAATTGACCGGCCTTACCTCCCCCTTCCATTCATAAGTCTGAAATTACTATCTTAAGTCCCAAAAACGGTGTCTTAATTTTCTTATCCCTCATCTTACTCTAATTCATTCGTAAGTTAATTCATGTATTTGTGAATAATTCCGTTTTCATTCAAATTAGTTTATTCATTGACTAATTCTCATATATTTTCTTGTTTCATTTATATTCTTTTAGTATGTTTACTTTTGTTTTTGAGAGATAGTTCATATGAAATACGAATGCTGTCTATTTCAAAATGCAGAAAGGGATTTATTTTTTCCTTTCGCAGATTTGCCACATTTAGTTTCCGTTCAATATATGCATTTACCATAAAATGGGACTGATTTGTTATTGTGATGCGTACATGATAAATAAAAACGTATTGAGAGGCAGAAAATGACGGAGAGAAGAATGTTTATTTATTCACTCTCACTCTCACACAATTTCTCTTTCTCTTTCTCTTTCTAGTGTGTGTGTGTGTGTGTGTGTGTGTGTCAGTGTTCTCGTCTAGCAACCTTGCTGACCCGCGTTCAAATCTTGCACTGCCAGTGGATGGTCATTCCATGTACATTCCTCGCAAACAGGCACCCGAACACACCACAAGAGTAACGATTACATCAAAGGGAATTTACTTTATCATAGATTACTATATACTTTTTCTATATTTCTCCCTATATCTGTATTCCTCTCTCTCATCATATCCCTCTCGTTCTCTCTGTCCATCTCTCTCTCCTCTCCCTTTCTGTCTATCTGTCTCTCTCCTCCCTTTCTGTCTCTCTCTCTCTCCCTCCCTTTCTGTCTCTCTCTCTCCCTCCCTTTCTGTCTCTCTCTCTCCCTCTTTCTGTCTCTCTCTCCAAATCTCACTCCCTCCCCTGTCTGTCCCTCTGTCCCTTTAATGTCTGTCTGTCTCTCCCTCTTTGTGTCTGTCTGTCTCTCCCTCCTTTGTGTCTGTCTGTCTCTCCCCCTTTCTGTCTCTCTCTCTCTCCCTCCCTTTCTGTCTCTCTCTCTCTCTTTCTGTCTGTCTGCTCTGTCTCTCCCTCCCTTTGTGTCTGTCTGTCTCCCTCCCTGTCTGTCTGGTGTCTGTCTGCTCTGTCTGTGTCTGTCTGTCACTCTCCTCTCTCTCTCTCTGTCCCGTTTCAGCTTTCAGGAGTTAGAATAAAAAGCAAGATATATACAAGAAACAGATACAAACTACAAACAATGAGAGAAGAGATTTTTAAAAAAAAAAGAATCTTTAACCTCAGAATGAGAGAAAAAATACAAGAATCCCAAGAAACATCCAGCTCCTGAGGTATTTCGCTGCCTCATTCATCACCCAACATTCACAAGATTGAGATATAACCCAATAAACCCCCTAAAACACATACGAAGAAAAATGATATAGCCTTAAAAATAAGGAGGAGGAATAAGAAAAAAAGAAGAAAGCCTACTGAATGGAGCCATCTCCAGACGAATAAGGGACGAAGAATAATGATTTTTGCCCGAAGATTTATGGCGCACCGGCCCTTGTCCCTTGAGAGGTAATGACCGAGGTGGGTTCCTAGCGCTCAGAGGGTCCAGCTGATCGCTCGGCACGCGCGGGTGGGGCTGGGGAATAGAATTTCTTATTGCCTCTTATCTATTCATTTTTAACTTCTTTTTTTATCTTTTCATTTGTGTGAAATTCCTGGCCACCATGTTTCTATTCTATTTTTTTTTCTTATTGTCTTT
>NW_020872482.1:662694-666883 GCF_003789085.1 Penaeus vannamei
AGCCAACCTACTAAGGGATTTGTACAAGGAACAGGAAGCTGCAGTTAAGAGTAGAGAACAACCTCACTGATTCACCATCAGGAAAGGTGTACAGCAGGATTGTCTAGTGTCGTCGATGTGTTTCTATTTCTACTCAGAGGATGTCATGCGTCGGTCAGTAGATGAGTTCTGCTGGATAGTGGTAAACATCGGTTGCTTGTGGATGAATAGCTTACGATTTGCAGATGACATTATGCTGATCTCAAGATCCCCAGCTGGGCTCCAGATACTGCTAGATGAGGCTGACAGGGTGTCGCGAATTCCAGTTGGAAATCAGCTCATGCAGGACGAAGGTTACGGCAGCTACGAAGACGAAGGCGAAGGTTATGGCCAGAGCAGCTAAACATCCTGTGCCGTGGGTCAGATTGGAACAAGTTGAGAAGTTCAAGGACTCGGTTTCCATCACCGACCAGACAGCAGACTGCAGCTGTGGGATAAGGGCGAGCCTGAGAGCAGCAAGATCCTCTCTTCGTTCCCTCTCCCACCTGTGGAAGGATCGCGCTCTAAACAGAACAATCAGATGAAACTGCTGGTGAAGTTAGTTTGGCTGGTGGCACTGTACGGATGCGAGACCTTGACGGTCAAGGCTGCTGACGTCAAGAGACCACTGGTATTTGAGAAGCTCTGCCACAGACGACCACTGTGGATCAGCTGGACAGCCTGCAGGACGATCGAAGCGGAAGCTGCAACACTTCAGCCATATCATCAGAGCCGAGACCTCTGCACCCACATCCTCGAGGGCAGAAACGACGGTCAACGGATAAGAGGACAGCAGAGAAGACGCTGGAGGGACGACATTAGGGACTAGACTGGGAGTGTATTGGTATTGAATACTTTATTTAGCCAAAAATATACATAGTTCATGAGTTTGGGCTGTACAAAGGTCGGCTGAGCTTCGTGAGGCTTCTTAAAGGCACATTTTTAAAATAAAGTATATCAAATTACAGATAATGGCTACAAAAGGTGCAGAAACAAACAGAACAAAAAATAATTTCATGGGGATGCAAAACTCCAAATTACAGCAAAATTATTTTTGTACAAACGGAAAACATTGTGGTACAAGGAAGTAGTAAAATTACAGGCTTTTACTAAAAGAAAAACAATTATCTAACTATAACACAGTATGGACATAAACAACTTAAAGCAACAAAATAAAACAAAACAAAACTACAAAACATATAGGAAAGGAAAAACATGGTAATCAGATCAACACCATTACCTTTTCCCAGTATGTTTTTCAAATAATGACATAAGACAGTGTCTTTAATACTTAGTAATCTGACATTTTGCTAACAGAGTTAAAACTGTTTTTTGATAGTTTTGTTCTTATGGATGCTTGAATGCTGCTCTGAGGTTCTTGATAGCTTACGTTTGTTTGGCTTTTGGTGGTTCCCAACAGAGGAATAGAGAGAGAGGGGAGGAGGGAGGAAAGAGAGAAAGAGAGAGAATGAGAAGGGAGGGAGGAATGGAGTTAGAGAGGGAAAGGGAGAGAGGAAGGGTGAGAAAGAGGAGACAGGGAGGAAAGAGGAGAGAGAGAGAGAAGGGAAAGTAGCAGAGGACTACGTACTAGATACCTTTCATTTACTCTTGATTGAAACATATGTCATTTGTTATTGCTTCAAACGAAAAAAATTGTTTTTGTTAATAGAGAAAAGTCCGAATGAATGGCGTAAAGAGTACAATCATCAGCAAATAAGATGAAGACTATAGAGCTCGAATTTACCATGTCATTTATGTATAACAAAATTAACGGAGAGCCTAAGATAGAACCTTCAGGCACTCCATATGAAATTGGTAAATCTGAGGAGCTACTGTCACTGTAGTGGACGAGTGGCCTCCTGTTTGACAAATAAGATTTTAGAAATGAATGAGTAGTGCCTCGAAATTTATTAAAGTAATATGTCAGTCATGAAAAGAGAAGAAACTACTTAAAAAATGAAAATAACTTTTGAAAAAATCTTAAGAGAAAACTGTTGCATCCATAACTGTACCACAATTACGTTTTTTTATTCCTTTTTTCTATCTCTTATCTAGGTTTTAAACGTGGTGTTCTGTGGTGAAAAGAATGGCGGATTTTTATTTTAAAAAATAGTTATCAGTATCATTCTTCTGGAGATAGACATATATTATAACAATAAAGGTATCGCTACGTGTGCAGTCTTATGGCGTTCCATCCCCTTCCCTTGAGAGGAAACGGTGTTCGTCTCTGTAGAAGCCACCTCTTATGTCTGCAGCTTCATACGCCCATCAACATGCTATATATATCGTAAAGTAACGAGATCCGAAATAAGTGCGTGCAACTTCCTGCGGGACATTTTCCTTGTTTCATAAATCATGCCAGGATGCTTAGGGAGAAACGATAATTATGCTTTCTGAATATCGCAAGGTATTTCAGTTCATTATAGGATCAATGACAATTGACCGATTTGTTAAAACTGCGAAACCCGACCCCAAAACAAATTCATTATACATACTTGCATTTACATAGATATAAATACATTATCAATCTAAACACATATCTACCGGACAGATAGGTAGATGAATGGTATACCTATCAGACAAATAGACAAAGATGCATTTATTTCTGGGTAAATACATGTCCGTATATATAGATATTCATTGGGTCGTACCTCGCACAAACTCGGCGAATAACTACACTTTACGACGACAGCACGAGACATGAGTCGGTGGAGAGAACTAGTGCATTGGACCGTGACCCTCGACAGTGAGGGTGGGACGAAACTAGGCTAGGTTTTGATAATATAAAATCAATAATGAAAGTCAAATCAAGGAAAATGATGTTGGGAATGATACTGGCAACAGTGACGACAGTAATATTGAGGTTAAAAAGAAATAATAGCAGTATCACTATTATTTCTGATTGCAATATATAAATATCATATTGAATGCCCACAACGCAGTAATAATAAGCATGATGATGTTAATGATAGTGAGAGTGATAATGATAGTAGTAGTGAAAAAGTAATAATAGGAATGGTAATATTAACAGTAAGGATAATTATTATCATACTCATACTATAATACTCGTAATGATAAAAAAATGATATAATGACAATAATAATGATGACAGTAATAATAATGATAATTACAAAAAAATCTAATAACATCATAACAAAAGTGATGATTATAACGAGATTAAAAGTAATATCAACATTAATTTACTTCATCATTATCACATCAGCACTAACGTTACAGCAAAGTATACTTCCTAGAGGACATCTCTCATTACAAAGGCATTTGCTGAACTACTTGGGTACACAGGCAGAATTAATTTGCTTTAATAATGTATACTGCAAACAAAATTCTCCAAAGCATGAGGTAGAACACGCCCAGGAGAGACGTAGTTATCAGATGAAAGGCCTCTCTGAGATTCTTTATGTCACTGCGGAAGGCTTTCAACAAAATTGCTTTTTTATCAGTATGTATCTTTTTTCTCTTCTTTTTCTTGTTCTTTTTCTCTACTTTTTCACATTTTTCAGCCTTTGTTAGTATATATATATATATTTTTTTTTCCAGTGGCGGAGAACTAATCTGCGGAAATAAGCTGCTGGAGATGAGTGAAAAAAGATCATTACGCACGCAACAGCCCCCTGATTCCTTAGATTATACTTTTGTAGTTCAACTTGAAGGGAATTAGATAGATTTCGTGTCGATACACTATATTTTCCTGAGAGAGCTCGCTATATAATGATATATTATGTTAAGTAATGTTGCAAAAAATGCAATGAATACCCTAACATAACCATTCCCTTACCCGCATCACCTATTCTATCCTTTTCTCTTTCATTATCCCCATACCCTGTTACTCTTTCCCCTACCTCTTACATATTATTACCCATTTATATTTTTCGATTTCCATCAAATACAACATAAATTAACTCTATTAATCCTCCTCCCTCTATTCTTTCCTCTCCTCTCCTATTCTATTTCCCTTTCTACACTCAAATTATATTGCCACAAATTTCCCTTTCTTACCTCACTTACATATTACCCCTTAATACACCATTATTCTCTACCTCTCCGTACCAGCCTCCCCCTAATCCTCACCCCCTTTATCTACTCCGTATACCCTCTCTCAGTCTTTTTCACTTACTCACTCTATAGACTCCACTGTTTCCCTTATCTATCA
>NW_020872482.1:686163-688663 GCF_003789085.1 Penaeus vannamei
GAGAGGAGAGAGGGGGAGGGAGAGAGAGAGAGGGGGGGAAGGAGAGAGAGAGAGGGCAGGGGGAGGAGAGAGAGAGAGGGGGGAGGGAGAAGAGAGAGAGGGGGAGGGAAGAGAGAGAGAGGGGAGAGGGAGAGAGAGAGAGGGGGACAGGGAGACACGAGAGAAGGGGAGGGAGAGAGAGAGAGGGGGAGGGAGAGAGAGAGAGGGAGGGAGAGAGAGAGGTGGCGTAGGGGTAGGGGGAGGGAGAGAGAGAGAAGGGGAGGGAGAGGAGGAGAGAGGGGGAGGGAAGAGAGAGGGGGGGAGGGAGAGAGAGAGGGGGAGGGAGAAGAGAGAGGGGGGAGGGAAGAGAGAGGAGAGAGGAGAGAGAAGGAGGGAGAGAGAGAAGAGAGAGAGGAGAGAGGAGAGAGGAAGAGAGGGAGAGGGGAGGGAGAGGGAAGAGGGAGAGAGAGAGAGAGAGGAGAGAAGAGGAGAGAGAGAGAGAGAGAGAGAGAGAGAGAAGGAGAGGAGAGAGAGAGAGAAGAGAGAAGGGAGGGAGGGAGAGGGAGAGAGGGGGGAGAGGGAGAGAGAAGAAGAAAAGGAGGAGAGAGGAAGAAAAGAAAAAATGACGAAATCCAGAACTAACAACAGGAGACGAGAGATAGCAGCGGCCATATTGTATAACAGAGCGTCCGACTGGTCCAAAGAATGGTCGTTGATAATCGAGGTCCTCGGGCCATTCCGAAGAGGGGCATTCCGTTACGGGCAGCGACCTCAACAGGGTCCTATACACACAGCAGCCCCTTAACTTACTCTATAACTTAAGAGCTCCGGCAAAACGTCAACGTGTTTCAAAAGGAAGCCAATTACTGTGCTGATTTTAGCATCTTAGGAGAGGTGGAGTCGAGGGAAAGAGTAGTTTTATTTTGGGGGCCGAAAAGGGGGAGGAAAGTGGAAGAAAGAGGGGAAGAGAGAAGGAGAGAGAGAGAGAGGGGAGAGAAAGAGAGAGAGAGAGAGAAGAGAGAGAGAGAGAGAGAGAGAGAGAGAGAGAGAGAGAGAGAGAGAGAGAAGAGGAAGAAGTGATTCGATTATTCTGATGCGGATGACTAATAAGAAAATAAATTGCTTGAGGAAAAAATGGAAATAGCTTTTAAATCATATAGTATGAGTAAAAAAAAAAAAGTATAGCTCTGGATTTCTCCGTTTCAGTTTAAGGGAAGAACAACATAATGGATAACTATAGTTGGAGGTTAGAAAGAGGGAAAGTAAAGGAAAGGATATCAAGGCTTGCATGAAGATAAAGACAAAAGCGAAAAAAAAAACGTTCGCTAAAAAATGAAGAAAGAAAATTAGATTAAAAACTATTTGTAAATTGCAGAAGAAAGTAGTTTAAGAGAGACCGGGAACCGAAAATTAGAAGAAAAAAAATGATACAGAGAAATTTTAAAAATATATATAAACAGTGACAAGGCTATAGTAAGGGCATGGACGGGAGGGATTAGGCACTGATGGAGGAATATTTGCAAAGGCACTTGGAAGGGAGGGGGAGGGGAAGGGCATAAGGGGGGAATGGTGCCAGGGTGATCTGCAGTGACACGAAAACGAGAATAAAAGCCTCAGAACTAGGGTAGGGGAGCAGAGACTAGCGTGGGGGCTAATGGGTGCGTGGGTGATCGTGGGAGGATGGGGTGGTGAGGGGGGGGGAGGGGAGAGGGGAAGATGAATGGGAGGGATCGAGGTTAGGGAAGGGATGGGAAGAGGGGGAGCAGGGAAGGGAGAGGGAAAGATAGAGAGGAAGAAAAACGGAAGGGAGGGAAGAGGGGGGAGAGGGAAGAAGGTGAGACGGAGGAGGGGGAATGGATAAGAGGAATCAGGGACGATGGAGAGGAAGGATAAGGAAATAGGGGAAGGTGCAAGGTATGAGAGGAGGGAAGGGAAGGGGCGAAGGAATGCTGGAGGGAAAGAAAGCTGTGATGGAAGTGATGAAAAGGGGAATGGGGAGTGGAAGGGAAGAAGGGCATGACGACAGAAAGGAAAGGAAGAAGGAAAGGGAAGAGCGGAAGGCGGGTGAAGGGGGGGGAAAGGTTTGAGGGGGGGGGGGTATATGGGCGGAAGGAGGGGGACAAAGCTACGCGGGACGACGAGACGAGGCTCAATGGGCAGGGAAAATTCGAGATGGGGAGGGAGAAAAGGGGAGATAAGGGAGAGATATCCAGAGGCAAAGTCAAAATGGGATAAAAAAAGGAAAATGAGACTCAGATAGATTATGATATAAAATAAGAATAAACAAAACGCACGAAATTTTTTCCCCCCAAAAGAAGAATAAGAGGAGAGAATCCCTCCCCCCCCCCAAAAAAAAAAAACACCCTAGAGCTAAAAGAAAAAAGAAGAAAATACCGCATAAATGCAAATACAAATACAAATACAATAAATACAAATGCAACCGATACCCAAGCAACGGCAAGGATTTGAATCCCCCCCTCTGGAATGCAATCACAAATGTAGGCCCCAAGCAGTCTTGGTA
>NW_020872482.1:696163-711163 GCF_003789085.1 Penaeus vannamei
ATTCGCATAAATAGTAGTAGTGGTAATGATGGTAATGAAAATAGTATTGGCGATAATGAGAGTGATGATTATAATGATAATGAGGAAAGTAAGAGTAATGATAATGACAGACTAATGATAATGATGATGATAATCATAGTAATGTTGATGATGATAATGATAATGACGATGATATTGGTAATGATGATGATGGTGATAATAAAAATAATGATTATGATAATGGCAGAAATAATAATAGTAATTATTATTATTATTATGATAATTAATAATAATAATGAGGATAATAATGATAATGATAATAGTTGCAATAATAATGATTATAATGATTATCATTATTGTTAAAGTCATGATGAAATGATATTGATGATGTTAGTAAAAAGATAAGGATAATAGTAATATTAATAATGAGACTGATAATAAAGATGATAAAAAATAATAGCAGTAATGATGATAACAATAATAACAAAAATGTAATAATAATGAAGATAATGATAATAATAATAACTATGATAGCAATGAGGATAATGATAATAATAACAATGTTGATAATGATGACATTAAAAAGATAATAACAACAGTAATAATCATTATAATGATAATAACAATAGTATTAATAATAGTAAATACAAGGATAATAATGATACTAATAGTAACAATAATAATGATAATCAAAGTAATAGTAATGATGATGATAACAATAGTGATAATAATAATAACATCAGTAATGATAATGGTAATGATAAGGATAAGAATGAGAAGAAAAATTATAGTGAATAATGATAATGATGATGATGATGGTGATAGTATAATAATAATAATGATGATGAAGATATAGTAATAATATAATAATAATAATAATAATGATAATGATAATGATAATAATGATGATAATGATAATGATAATGGTAATGATAATAATTATATAATAATAGTAATAATAATGAAACACTACTACTACTACTAATATAATAATAATATAATATTGATGAAAACAATAATGATAGTAATAAGAATATGAATAATGCTGATTAATGCCAACGTTAAGTCCAATGCTAATGTTACTACATTAACCCATAGTAATGACAGGAACGGTTATGAGGATAATGCTATACAGCAATGATATAATTATAATGATGAAAAAATAATGAAGATGATATTTTCCATTAAGCTGTATTTTTACGAAGGAAACATTATGAAATAATCATGTATACTTTTTCCAAAGAAGTCCAGTAGAGACGGGGTACATCGGCTCACAAAACAAAAGGAAGGGAGTGTATAGCAAGGCACCTTTTGTTGCTTAATCAGAAAAACTTGGCCTGCTGCCCCCTTGCCCCCTTGCTCCCCTCGCAAGCTTGCCTTATGTTTGTTTGTGCTTCGAGTCGATGGTTTACCTTAGCGACGGGATACGTTCAAACTTTGTGTCCACCTGATAACACTGCTTTTTGTGTGTGGATGTGTGTGCGTGTGTGTGTGTGGGAGGGTGAAAGAGAGAGAGAGAGAGAGAGAGAGAGAGAGAGAGAGAGAGAGAGAGAGAGAGAGAGAGAGAGAGAGAGAGAGAGAGAGAGAGATAAAGAGAGCGAGAGACAGACAGGCGAGGAGAGAAGTGAAAAGATGAAACGATAGGATCTGTTGTTTATTTACCAAGACCAGAAATATTTGTTCTTAGTTTTGTAACACTTTAAAGTCCTTGGTTTATGAGAATGTTGAGAATAGTTTTCTTAATATTTGCAGATCTTTTATCTCGAAAGAAAACAAACTATTTCTGTTCTTGTAGAATTATGGCAAACTTTTTTTTGTAAACTGTGAAAGATCTTCAAGAAGTCGCTCTTCAGTTTTGAGCCACATCGTTTTTATCTGCCTTCGATTTCTTTTCTTTTTTCTTTCCCCAATCCTTTTTTTTTAAGTACAAAGGGTATTATGCACTATCCTTCCTCGAGACTGCAGCCATATGAAGCGTGAAACGTGTTATCTTGCAGCTCCTTGCAAGATTGCACATGTCTGCGGCCAGGAGTGGACAGCTCGTCGTCGTTGGGCCAAATACTCGGCAAAGTTTCGCCGAGTGGACCGGAGATACAGCGCCAGGGAGACTTTTTCGTACCGACTCTTTGATGGTAGTTTTGTCAAGGGAGATCTAGGGGCTCTCTGGGTCTTCGTGTGTGTTTGCGTATGCGTGAGTGTGTGCGTGAGCAAGGCCTCTACAAGTATATATAGACCTTGCGTGTGAGGAGATATTGATTGAGAGATGTTTACGAGTGAATTAACACATACTCATCCGTATAAACATATACCAATCAAAAGAAATCGCAAAGAGCAAAGCGTAAAGGCAAGACATTTATGAAAGATGGCATGCGCCTCGTGACGAATCAGACGACTTGCAGACCTATAAGCAAGACAGCGGAGCCCTTTCCTCTGCGAGAGACCCAGCCCCTCCCCCTCCACCCCCCCAGCTCCCAGACTGTTGGCAGGAAGTAAATGGAATCGCGGGAGTAGAGGTTGAGGGGCGGGGTTGGGAGGTAGATGCGGGAGGAGGGGCGGGAAGGGAGGGGGAGAGGGGACGCGGGACGGAGGGTGGCGACCCACTCTCGTCGCTCGCTATCCAATACGCTTTTTGGGAGAGATGATGGATTGCAATCTAAAACGTCATCAATTGCAGAGAACTTTTCCGGTGACAGATGCCCCGAAACGATCAGGTCTTGGGTATACGAACCGTAATGTAATGACATCGATTTTGTTTAGCGGGACCGGATGCTCGATCTTCGGCCGCTTTGTCCCCGGAGGCTGCGGCCGCGGATTCCCTTTTGGGACGCGGCAGCTGGGTGCTCCTGGCTGAGGGCTCCATGGCTGCCCTCGGGCGAAAGGGGGCAAGGTATTCGAATAAAAGGCAAAGGTGGGACACGTGATAAGTACTGATACATAAAAAATACATAGTAATGGTAACTGTTTATCTTGCGTGTCGCATCCTCGCAGATACACGTCCATATCATACAGACAACATATAAATTATGTTGATTTTATCCTTACAACTCCTGTCCTGTGATCCCAACTTTCACCCGACCTAGCATGCTCGCACCTCAACATGCTCCAGGATGTTGTTTTGCTCTCGGCTGGGTAAGCAAAGAAGCTTCATCAAACGGGAGCGGGTTTGCTGGTCCGCCATGAACTAATCAAGTCCTTAAAATGCTTGGCGGAAAAGCGTGCATGTTGCAAGTCATATACCTTGCGAATCTTAGTACCGGTGCATTTCCGTGTTTGTATGTATATGTAGGTAGGCTATGCACTGTTTACAGAAAAAAATAGAGTAGTCATATTCCTGGCAACACTGAATATATTAGAAAAAGGGTCAAACTAAATTATACCACAATTACATGGAAATAGGAGAATGTGCATGTTCATGTGTAGGAAAGACATCACAAAATGATGAACACAAATAGCCGTTTCTTTGGGTTATAACAAATAGCATGAAAATAAATATAATGAATACAATTTTTTCCAAATCCGGCCTAACCAATGTCATCTTTAGGAAGGTCAGGGTGTGTCAGCATTTTTCATAACCGGATTAACTGCACACAATTCTATTTGGGTTTCCCATGGCAACTGACCTAGTTCTGCGACCTCTGACCTTTTTGATTCCTTATGATTTATATTTTTGAAGCTGATGCCATAAGCTTCCAGTCTCACCCCAGGGGTCGCGATTCCAGATGGGACCTCCGCGCTTTTTTTCTTGGGTTGCCAAGCACCTCAAAACATTGCACAAGTTCAAGTATTGATTCTGTGATGCTGCATAACAAAAATAACCATTATTACTAATAACCATAATTATATTCAGGGATGATAATTATGGATGATAATGATAGCCATTTGTTGTCATTAAGTTGGATAGAAAGACGATTTTAGCTAGGCATTCTATGTTAAG
The DNA here is from genome assembly GCF_003789085.1 of Penaeus vannamei. Classification (NCBI taxonomy): domain Eukaryota; kingdom Metazoa; phylum Arthropoda; class Malacostraca; order Decapoda; family Penaeidae; genus Penaeus; species Penaeus vannamei. The sequence continues at coordinate 700,077 of NW_020872482.1, forward strand.
CAACAGAAGGAATTGTTTCGTCAGCTTACATTTTCGTTCCTATTTGTTAAAATGAAACTGAATATATCATCATCATCATCATTTTTAATAACTGAAGGCTGTTCTTCAAACATGTGCCAAAAATCCTCGTCCTGCGCTATTGCAGCATTCCCCTAGCAATGAGACAGTATTTACAAAACCAACAGAGTCACGGTTATGGCCAGAGGCGTAGGATTGGCGTCGCAGGATGAAAAAAGAATTGAGATCCACCGACACAGGCCAAGCTTAAGGTCCTCTGGCTTTTGTTCACGTGAAAGACATGTTATTGTTTGTTGCTGTCGATGAAAACAGATCCAGCAGTAGAGGGACAGACCGCTATTCTATACATGAAAACACATCAGTCTCCGAGGATAAAAGACGTTCCCTCAGCTTGACAGACGATGAGGCCATTTCTCAAGATCCCGATTTTCCTTAAGTCGAAGCCCCCAACCCCCTCCCCTCCCCTCCCAAGCATTCTTCTCCTGTCTGTTATCATCTGTCTGAGCCTGGGGGACGAGGAAGGAAAATAGGGAATCTACGCACGCCACTGTCCCTTCCCTTCTCTCTCCTACCTTGCTTACCCCTTGCCCGACCCTCTCCCTTCTCCCCCTACTCTAAGTGCCCATTGCCTTACCCTCCCCCTTCTTCTCCTATCCTAACTACCCCTTGCCTTACCTTCTCCCTTCTCCTCCTACCCTACAGCTACCTCTTGCCTTACCCTCTCCCTTCTCCTACCTCACATACCCCCTGATTCCCCCACCCCACCCCTCTTTCCTCCTACTCTATACCTACCTCTTGCCTTATTCCCCCCCTACCCCCCTTACCCCTCTAACTTCTCCTCCTACCCTAAACCTATCTCTTGCCTTGCTCCCCCTTCCCCCTACCCCACTTACCCCTCTCCCTCCCCCCCCCCCCTACCCTATTCCTACCTCTTGCCCTACCCTCCCCCAGGCCTTCCCTTCCCTTTCTCGTGCCCTTCGCCCGTATTGATGTCTGGATTTCATCTCAAGTTAATCTTCAAGACTTTTTAACCGGATTAATGAGGTCTTGGGTTTTACAAGTTGAATTTTGGGTTTTAATTTCGATCTAATAGACTATCCTTAAAGCAGACACGCACACGCATACAGACATATGCACGCACACATACACAAACACGCCAACAGACATAAGTACGCACACATACACAAACACGCCAACAGACATAAGTACGCACACATACACAAACACGCCAACAGACATAAGCACGCACACATACACAAACACTCAGACAGACTAACTTACACACACAACGTAAATACTGTACATTCTTCGACACTCTATCTCTCTCTGCCGATTGCTCCTTTCCCTTTCCTCTCCTGTCGCTGTTCATTTGTATTCTCCATTTTGTTTCTTTTTCTCCTCTTCCTATTTTCCTTTCGCATATTTCTCCATTTCCCCGCTTCGCTCTTCTCGCAGTCGTCCCACTCCTCTCGCGCTCCCTTTGTTTTTGTCGTTCTCCTCTTCTTACTTCTCTTTGTTGTCTTGCTCCTCAGCTCATAGTCATTCCTATTTTGTCTTTTCCGTCTTTCCCCCTAACATATCATTTTCCTCCTTTCCAACCCCTCCTCGTCCTCCGCCTTTCCCTCTTGCTTCTCTTCCTTCTCCTCCTCCACATCCCTCCCTCCGAACCGCTTCTCTTCCTCCTTTGCCTTTCCCTCCTGCTTCTCCTTCTCCTCTTCCGCCTCTCCCTCCCACTTCCCATCCTCTTCCTCCCGCTTCCCCTCTTCCTCCTCCGACTCTTCCTCCCGTTTCTCCTCTTCCCCTTCCTGCTTCTCGTCCTCGCCTCTCCTCCCCCTTCCTCTTCCTCCCGCTTCCCCTCCTCCTTTCTCCTCCCTTCCTGCTTCTCCTCATCCCCCTCCCCCCTCCCTCCCTCCCGCTTCCCCTCCTCCTCCTCCTCCACCTCTCCCTCCCGTTTCTCCTCCTCCCCTTCCTGCTTTTCCTCCTCCTTCTCCTCCTCCTTCGCCTCCTCCCCCCCTCCGCCATGTTATCTTAAGCCAGGCTAAGTCAGGTCGTAATGCCAGCTCGTAGGTTCACGTGTGGCCGCAGATCCTGGCATTAGTGTGAGAATATGTCATAAATCTTCGGCCAACCCTCACACCATTAAGATTTCCGCACACTCTTTCGTAACCCATTTATTTCCCATATTCTTCTAATTTCTTTTTTTTTTTCTTCTTCGTTCTCTTGTTGTTGTTTTATTTTGTCCAAGGTCTGGAAAATTCTCGCACGAGCTGGTGTACCTTGAGGTGTGTTTACGTTTAATTTGGCTCGTACGTGAAAGGGGCTGGCATCTCGTGATCAATGGACGGCGTCTTGAGAGGAGCGAAATGTTTAACATTGATCTTTGGGTTATTCGACACTGGGACACATTTCCTGGCGACAACAGGCGAGGCAAAATTCCATGCACACGCGCGCGCGCGCACCTTGCTTTTTCCTGTAAATTAATGTAGGCTTATATTTTTGTGATGAAGAGAGAGAGAGAGAGAGAGAGAGAGAGAGAGAGAGAGAGAGAGAGAGAGAGAGAGAGAGAGAGAGAGAGAGAGAGAGAGAGAGAGAGAGAGAGAGAGAGAGAGAGAGATAGAAAGAAGACCAAATTTTTTTTTTTTTTCTTAGATAGTTTTCAGCAGCATTTACTTTGGTTTTGCAAACCAGGCAGCGGTTAAGCAAGAGGCCTATTTCCTCTAGAGGTATTACGCCTACCTTTTATGACGTAACATTTTTTCCTCTCTCTCTCTCTCTCTCTCTCTCTCTCTCTCTCTCTCTCTCTCTCTCTCTCTCTCTCTCTCTCTCTCTCTCTCTCTCTCTCTCTCTCTCTCTCTCTCTCAGTCTCAGTCTCAGTCTTCTGTATAAAACGACAAAAAATTAATGCACACACACGTACATATACATACATACACACCTGAATACATACATAATTTAGATATGTGTATATGTCTGTGCACGCATGTGTTTATGTGCGTGTGTGTGTTCATATATGATGTAAGTATGGAGTATGCATACAGTCTGCGGCGTGTTTGCAAGGTGAAGATGAAAGATGAAGGAGCTCGAGTCTCGCCCGTCCCGTCCTACCCTCTGTAATTAACCACATTTTCTATGAAAATGAAGGAAGGGGGGGGAACCAAACCAGATTTGAACGCTGATTATGCTCTAAAAATGTTTCCTTAGGAGGAGTATCAGTGAAACAGGAGAGCTTACAGATTTTGAAGATGTCTGATAGATAATTTTTTTTTCAATTTTTATACAGATTGTTATTACTTTTTTGCTATTCAGTTTTGCCTTTGTCGATTGATATCTAGTGAATTGTTATTTTTAAGTTCCGTTTTACTATTTCAGGTGCTGTTCAAGGGCATTGATATTAAAATAATCATTTATTACCACACAACATTCCATACATATCACTTTATCACATACACTCAGCACGTTACACACACAAACATAACATTATACCTACCCATACACACCGCACACTTCCATATCAAACTGCGTATTCATAAAACTACAAAGTAAGAAAAGGTTCCTATACATATTTACTCCCTGAGATCTCCGTAAACTAAAATCCAAAGATATACTGAACCGTATAAAGATCGGCGATCGATAGAAAAAGGGGAGAGAAGAATGGGGAAGGTTAGGTTAGCCAAGGTGAAGGTAATTTTGATAAGGGAACAAAATGTTTAGGGGTCGTTTTTTTCTTCGTTTTTTTTTTTAAATACAGATGTTGAAAGTCGTATGGAAAAGATTCCGTTTAAATGATATCCAAACTGGTATGCCAATAAACAACAAAATAAAAACATATAGAAAAAGTATTAAACACAATGCAAATACTATACTGATCCTTTTTGATAATGGAAAATTAATTGAAATAAACATGGAGCTGTGTCTGTTTATAAGCGCTTAAATTTAAATCTCCCGCGCTCGTATCAGCCAATAGGAGCGCAGTCACGTGATTTGCATGTGTAATGGGAGGAGTGTTGTGATTCATATCGGGAAACTATATCTGATTTTTGTAAGTTCGGTATCTTTATAGGAAAAAGCGAATTGGAAAGTGGTAGTGCATATAATTGTGAATGCAATTAAGTGATAAAGAACAGAGAGAACACGTGATATGTAAGAAAAAATCACAGAAATCGGATACCGCTTCCTAACAACGTGTTGCAAGGAAACTTTAAATAGTGTAAGGAGTGATAACTGCATGGAAGAGAATAGTAAAATCAAGAAAAGAAATTAAGAACATTTCACGCATAACATAACATCACCCAAGTTAATTCAATAACAGCATTGTATTGAAAATCTTGAAAACAGCAAGCATATAATACATACCTACATCTAGTTTCCAGTCGTTTTCAATTGCATATTTGTCATCCGCCACAGTGATGAACGACACTGGAGCATATGCATCAACTCAAAACCATACCATAAACAACATCACCGTTAATAAGGGTTCGTAAATGCAAATGACCAATTAGGACGATAAACTGGAAATATTGTGATGTACAGGTAAAGTAGGCCTACCATCCGTTACGTTTGATTTAGGGACAATTAACCTTATTAAGTTTTTGCTTCTCTGTTTACCTCTTTTTTGTTACTGTCACTTTACTACGCTTATTTTAAAATTTTACATTACATGCTTTGGAGGGCAATTAGGTTAGTGTTGTACAACAAGCTCGTTCTCATCCACTTGCATCATTCCGTCTTTCTCACGATCATTCCTTCACTGTTTCTCGTTGTTCTTTACTCAATATCTAGATTTCTCTGTTCACTCTTCATCAATATCGGATTTCCAGGATTCCCTCATCATCCCAACCTTCCTATTCCCTCCACCATCACCGCCTCCCTCATGATTCCTTTGATGACTTCGGAGTCAGTCATCCCCGAAGCGCTCTCCTCCGCCATCTCGGCCTCCTTCGCCGCTCGCAATCACCTCATGGCGTCTCCCTCCTTGGTCCTCTCGCCTCCCTTATCGGCGCCCTTGACTGCGTGGGTATCGTCAGTCATCGTCATTAGGTATCAGTCACAGGTCATTAAGCGTTTGTCATTAGTTGTTGTTATCTTCATCATCCTTTAGATCCTCTTCCACTTTACCACTATCGTCTTCATCTCTTTTCCACCTACTTCTGATTTTGTGTCTTGTTCTTGTTCTTCTGTTCCTCTTCCTGCTTTCCCTCCTCTTTTTCCTCCGACTCCTTATCTATCTACCCCCCCTCCCCCGCTTCCTTCTCCATCCACTCTTTTTATATTCCTCATCCTCCTCCTTCATCCCGTTCTCCTCCGCCTCCCCCCACCCCCTCCCTCTCACCTTCCTCCGTCCTCGTGTTCATCATCAGTATCATTATCTCTGCCAGTGTCACCTTACTCTCACACCATCGCTCGAATTTGATCTTATCCTAATTTACGATGTCTTTGATATACTTGCCCGAGGTATGTCGTAATCCTCTTCCTCCTCTCTCCGTGACAGTTATTGCCACACTTTTCACACTCACGCCCTCGCACGCGCCTCACCATCCGTGCCATGCGTCAGCCTTCCTCCTTCCTCTCTTCCTCCCCCTCCCCCCCCCTACCGACCACCCTCGCACCATCCCCGCCTTGTCTCTGCATGAGCCCCCCTGTCACACCCCCCAGCCCGCCCCAACCCCCCGCCCTCCCATCCTCCTGCTTCCTTCCTTCCCGCCCTCCCACCCTCGCACCAGTGGGCGGTGTGGCGGGTCGATATCGGAGAGCCGGAGCTTCCTATTAAAATGATTCTCCTGTGATATTCCGTCTTCTTCCTAGGAGGAAGAGAGGGGGAAAGAGGGAGAGAGGAGGGAGAAGAAGAGGGAGAGAGCGGGCCTTGCGCTCCCGATTTAATATCCCAGACAGAAGGGCTGGCCGGGCGTCCGCCAAGCAGGGCGCGCACGTGGGTCCAGAGGGGAGCGAGGCGCGCGGCATCGCTTTTGGGTACGTTCGAGGGGTACCGTTGGCGCGGCGGAGGAAGGGGCGCGCTGCCGCTCTCGCTGCGGCGGCGAGGAGTGCATGCGCGGGGTCTAGCATTGTGCTTGGTGGTGAAGAGCCAGTGCATTTCTGCAATCATTACTGTTATCATTATTAATGTCATTATTATTTTTATTGTTAGTATTATAATTGTTGTAGTTATTATCATCATCGCTATTGTGATTATTGTTATTATTATTATTATTTTTGTTATTATTATTATTGTTATTATTATTATTATTATTGTATTATTATTTATTATTATTATTATTATTATCATTATTGTCATTATTATTACCATTACCATTTTTGTTTTTATTATTATCATCATTATCATTCATCATCATCATCATTATTATTATTGTTATCATTATCATTATCATCATCAGTAATGATATACCAATAATAATTATTATGATGATAATAACGGTAATCATAATTATCATTATCATTGTGATTATTATTATTATTATATTATTATTATTATTATATTATTATTATTATTATTATTATTATTATTATTATATTATTATTATTTATTATACTTACTACTACTACTTACTACTACTACTACTACTACTACTACTACTACTACTACTACTGCTACTACTACTACTACTATTAGATTGGTATTGTTGTAACAGTTCTAGTAGTAAGAGTAGTAATAGTAGTAGTAGCAGTAGTATCATTATGCCAAAGATAATTATAACATTTACAATGATACGAATTATGATTATGATAATCATGGTAACAATAGTAGCAACAACAAGAGCAATAACCATAACAGTAGCTATCGTAATAATTATGATAACAACAGGAATACTGATAATGATTATGATATTTATCAGTATAATACTGTCATTGTCGTTATTATTATTACTACTATACATCTGCTGCTGCTGCTACCGCCACCACCAATAATATTAATGATATTGATGATAATAATAATAAAAATAATGATAATAATAATAATGATAATAATAATGATAATGACAATGATAATGGTAATGATAATAATGATAATGATAATAATAGTAATGATAGTAATAGTAACAATAATAACAATAACAGTGATAATTATAATAATAATGATGATAATACTATTACTGCTGTCTCTACTACTATTGCTATTTCTTCTACTGCTACTATTATTGTTACTGTTATCATTAGTATTTTGTTATTAATATTATGATTATCATGTAAACATTACCAGCCATTTTGTCATCATTACTGTTATTATTGTTATTAGTATATATCTGTTCTTGGTGGTTGTGCAGTCTTAAAACGACCCACTATTTTTTTCTCTACAAATAGAGGATATTATCGTGAATTACCAATACGGTAGTGCTGTAAAATAATATATACATTTTGTATACACGTGTATACTGTCACAGAACGCACACTGTCAGAATTGCCCAATAATTTAGCTAGTAATATCACTTTGACGAATAACGTCTGTAGCAATAAAGAAGACCCGCGTTATAGGGCTGTACGATTCGCATTATCAGTGACGAATGTTCATGTTTTACATATACTCATTTGTCATTTTTTTCGCATTACGTTTTATGGCGCATGTGATGATAGGGATCCGTGCGTCTGGTTTCGCTTCGTTTTTTTCGCTTGTTATTGACAGTATCAGAAATCTTTACATGTTATCAATACTTTTTTTCACTGGCGAGGCAGGGTTCTCTTCTAACGCTGCTGCATCTATCATGTAATTACGGCTCATAATGGAAAACAAACCTGCATTTTGGAATGGGTTTCATGCATTATGTTCCCGGTTGCAGTTGCCAGTGATATCTGACGAGCGGAGAGAAGGGCGGTCGATGTTCTTTCGTATATTTAGGCAGATGCTCAGACAGGGCCCAGGCATCGATGAATGATGGCGGGCTTCCTTCCTCTGTCCCCTCCTTCCTTTCTCCTCTCTCTCCGACTCCCTCCTAAGGCGACATCTGCGTAGTATCTCTCAAGAGGTATTAGCACCCAAGGTCTATACTTATATAGACCTTGTTAGTACCCGCACCCAAACTTACACACACACACACGGACGTAAACGCACACGTACACTCATTCCATGATCATTCATACATTCTTTCGCTCTCTCTCTCTCTCTCTCTCTCTCTCTCTCTCTCTCTCTCTCTCTCTCTCTCTCTCTCTCTCTCTCTCTCTCTCTCTCTCTCTCTCTCTCTCTCTCTCTCTCTCTCTCTCTCTCTCTCTCTCTCTCTCTCTCTCTTCTCTCTCTCTCTCAGCTCACACACCCCCCCTCATTCACACACACCTTCCAGGAAAAGGTTCCGGCCACTTCCGAAGCCCCCTCCTACCCGCATCCGCACCCGAGGCAGGGGGCCCTCGCTGCAGATATCCGTGCGAATGAACAAAGTTGCACAAAATCAGCGGACAGCAACCTGGGACAAAAGCTTACGGAGCGGACGGCGTGAAGATTCCCCCGGGGCGGAGTCTCATGAAGCCGAGCCTCCTGAAAGCGCGAAAAAAGGAGGCGAAGACTGCTCTTGAAAGTGGATTGTGGGAGAGCGTCTTCTTACTCCGGGGCTCGATCCGTTCGCGCGCGTTTGGTGTAAGATGGTTGTGGTGTTTGGTCGGTGTGTGTGTGTGTGTTTCTGTTTGTCTTGTTTGCTATGGAGAAGATGCGGATGATCATGTGGAAGATGATGAGGATGTGTATGATAATGATAATGATAATACTGAGGATGAGGATGATGGTTACTGTCATTCTTTTTACCATGAGCTCTATTGGGCAGAGAGAGAGGAGAAATAGTGAGATGAGAAAGTAGGAGAGTAGAGGTTAAGAGAAGAGAGGAGAGGATAGAAGACGAAATGATTGAAGAGGGTTGAGGAGACCGTACATATATATTTACACTGGTAGTGATCGTAATGATAAGAGTGATGATATAGTAATGATAATACTACCAATACTGCAGTAATCATCATGATACCCGTAATCATCATCATTAGCTTCGTCCCCAGGGAATAGCAATCACGTTAATCGACTCTCTCTCTCTTCTCCTCTCTCCCTCCCCCTCCCCCTCTCCCTCTCCCTCTCCCTCTCCCTCTCCCTCTCCCTCTCCCTCTCCCTCTTCCCTCTCCCTCTCCCTCTCCTCTCTCTCTCTCTCTCTCTCTCTCTCTCTCTCTCTCTCTCTCTCTCTCTCTCTCTCTCTCTCTCTCTCTCTCTCTCTCTCTCTCTCTCTCTCTCTCTCTCTCTCTCCTCTCTCCTCTCTCTCTCTCCCCTCTCTCTCTCTCTCTCTCTCTGTCTCTCTCCTCTCCCTCTCTGTCTCTGTTTCTCTCTCTCTCTCTCTCTCTCTCTCTCTCTCTCTCTCTCTCTCTCTCTCTCTCTCTCTCTCTCTCTCTCTCTCTCTCTCTCTCTCTCAAAAATAAAAAATAATAAAAAAATAAAAAAATAAATGCGGATCGCGAGGCACGGACGGAAATCGTGGACTCGGGGCAGGTTATCCGAGCGTCGTGGGTTTATTTCATTGCCGTTGCAAGGAAGTTCCCCCGTGCAATGTGGACGTCTGGAGATAGAAGGTTCGCTTATTCTTGTCTAGTTTCGAAGATATGTAAGTCGTTGTTTACAGGTTTGGAATAAAATTTTGATCATCATCATAATCACCATCGTCATTCTCATCATCATCATCATTATTATCCTCCTTCTCTTGCTCCCTCCTCCTCCTCCTCCTCCTCCTCATGATTATCCTTATTATTATTATTATTTTATCATCATCATCATCATCATCATCATCATCATCATCATCATCATCATCATCATCATCATCATCATCATCATCATCATCATCATCATCATCATCATCATCATTAGAATTATTATCACCACCATAATCATCTATCAGCAGTATTTTCATCGATCAGTATCATTTCACTATTTTTAAACGTCATTACTGTTACCATTAGTATTGCTGTTTTCTTTTTTGTTTTCCCGCTCGGTTGTTATTTTTTGTGATTTTGTGATGCTTGTAAGTCGATTTAACTAACTTTACTTCGTTTAGAAATCAGAACAGACTTTTTCTGTTACTTTTTCATGTTTGAATTATATATTACCCGGCAGGTTTGCACTAAAACCCTGGGAGCTTCGAACATAGATAAGCTTTATATTTATTTGATGTTTCTTTCAGCGTTTTTCTAATGCTTTTTCTCTTATGATTAGACTTTAGAAAATATAACCAAATCAATTTCCTTTCTTTTTATGGGTAAAGTTTAAAATAAATTTTAGAGATTAATGCAGAGTGAACTATGACAAAAGATTTTAAAGTGAGTTAGATCCAAAGTATAAAAAAATAATGATAAGATTTTAAAAATCAGATAAAAAACGTTTGCGGACATGAGTAATGGCGAAGTTAACACTAGATTGTGAAAAACTGAAAACAGATAATGAAATTAACTAAAGAGAAAATTGCTTAATCAATTTTTTTTCAATGTCATTTGATATTCCCTTATATTTGTTATTATCATGTCTAAAATTACTTTTGATTTCATTCAGTTTTGCTTGCGGTAAAAGGTTTTTGCTTGTTTTCTTTAGGATTTTATGAAACCTTCGTCAAATTGGATAATTTTAAATATGTATCAGACATGACTCTTTCTTTGTCATTTCTATCAACCCTTCTTTTCATATTTCTTGTCATTCGACCAAGAGAATTGCCTCGGGTTTGAGTTCTTTGCATTTTTATGTACGGAAAGAGACTTTAGAATAAGGCTTAAACGATATTACTTAAGAAGATGAATCGCTTAAGACTGTTTCTCAGACGTGGTTTAATCGGCCAGAAATATTTGCATACTATTTAAAGTTCAGTCATGCTGTTAAACAAAACTTTGACATTGTTAAGCGGGCAGGGTGACCTGGCGTCTGAGGCAATTGCTCTTCCGGATTCGGTCTTGTTGCAATCGCTGTTCACGTCTGTTCGTTTCCTTCGTTCAACACGTGTAGCGTCGTTTGTGTATAGCTTTAGTCTTTCGTGTCTCTCTTACGTTCATGTTCTTAAAGAAATAGTGGGATCCACTCATTGAAGCACAAAATCCTCTATTAAGATAAACTGGCA
>NW_020872482.1:736163-737429 GCF_003789085.1 Penaeus vannamei
GTTGTTAGTGTCACTTATGTCATAATCTACATATTTTCGCGATTGTCACTGATATTAATGACAGTCCATTAAGGAATTATGTCTCCTGCGGCCATAAAGAGCCTTGAGTGAGCCGCGCAAGTACCATTAAGAGTTCCGGGCTCGATTTAGAGGCGGTGAGAGTTGCAATGCAAACGAGGTGTAAATGAGCATCCGAAGATGTCGCCCTCTGCCGGTGAATCAGCGAGAATCAAGCATTTTTCCCCGAGACAAGTGATCGGGCGGGGCTGTTTAGGCAACGGGCGCGCGTCATTTCCGGCATCTAGCTCGAATTAGCATATGCAACGGACCGCCATAGTGGAGCGCCGCCTCGGCTTAAATTCGGACGTGGAGGATCATTACAGCACGCGGGTCCCGGGCGAGTGTGAGCGCGCTTCGGTCACGGGCGAAGACTTCATTCGCCGGCGAGCGGAGCCAGAGTTTATTGTGACAGCGATCAGAGCGTGTGTCGGCAGCTGGTGTGTTTACGCCCCGTGTTTATCCTGTGTGCACCGGGTCATTAGTGCCTCTGAGGACAGCCAGTTCTACGACCTCCTCCCCTCCCTTCATGCCCCTTCCCTCCTCTCTTATCCCTATCGCTGCACATTTTTCTTGTTGAAATATCTATTACCGATTGTTTAGAATAGCCCTATAAACACACACGCGCACACACACGACACCCACCCATTGGCATGGGAACAAGAATGCCCGTGGTATATTTCCATGAATTTATCTTGCTAACAATTTATCTTGGGATTGGTTCGGCTATATACGGACACAGATGATGTGGAAGACTATGCTTTGCCTGAAATAGACAGTAGATGTAAGTGTTCTGTTGGGGGCTAAATGAAGAGGGACTCCTCCTCCATCATAAGCCATTTTTTAAGGACACTACATTAGACTTTTTATGCAACGTAGCCAGATGACCATGACTGTCCCGGTACCAGTTTGTAAAAAAAAAAGTGTGCATTTATGCCTACGCCAATACTTGTTTACACACGTCTACCTGTCCATTACACACCCTTCCATACCTAGATTAATCTGCACTTCACTCAATCCCTGCATCAGCTCCTCATGCTTTTGCCCTTCCCTTATGCTCAGCCGAGATGAGTAAACATGCTCACTCATGTTAAAAACTCAGCTTTAAAGACCGCACGTTCAGTTTACATATTACTTTTGAATTCCAGGAGAGTTTTCAGTCGAGAGGAGGGGGGACGGGGTGGGGAAGGGAGAAGGGGGGGAGGGAGG
>NW_020872482.1:745029-757529 GCF_003789085.1 Penaeus vannamei
ATTATAGTTTAGTAAATTTGTTTGTATAGTCGTATTATTTGAAAATATCATTGTAAATGTCCAGATTCAACCAGCCTCCGACTTTTGAATTTTTTTTTATGGAATAGTCCTTTGTTGTTTATTGCTATTATGTCGTTCTCTGTCACATCTGACTGCATGACTTGTGATGTAGCATGTACTTCCCGATGTCAAAGCTGCTCAGCTGTGTAAACCAAGGCTTCGCACTTTATTTTTTGGAAGAATTTGCATGATTTACATATAGCAAAATAACAAAACCACACCAAAAATGCTTTAAATCTTGTTTGATGAAACAGCAGGAATGGAAGTCATGTTTCACCTATACTATTATGGTCTACAATTGTGCGGTTAAATCTAGGATTACTTTTTGCAGTTAATTTTTTGATTATGACAATCAGGACTTCCCAGACAATATTTATATCATCAGATTTATTCTCATGTGATGAGAATGAATCTGATGATCATTTCCATTGCAATCACAGCCGACGATCTTGATGTGTTGTCCCGTTAGCAGGGGAGGGCATGAAGTATATCAGGGAAATTATGGGGTTAAACAGGCTTAAATAAGAATAATAGCGAACAGAAATGTGTAAAATAAGCACAAAAAACGTTAAATCTACATGATTTCACACCTTCCAGACCCAGAAAAACGTCCAACTCCATAACCCAACCTGACCTAACAATAACGGTGCCGTGACTAGGCGTGCCCTTCGGGCACTGCCCAAGGGGAGGGTTGATGGGGGGCAAGCCCCCCAACACCCCCTGGGACACATTCTCTTCACCTCAGTATGTACGGCAAGATAGAGCTACATCCATACTGAAAACATTAAACCAAATACGTATATATATCGAAAGACCGAACTGTCAATTTTCCTTCGCTTCTTTCGGTTGGTCTATTGTGGATCGTGGATCGCTTCGTTCTTATCGCTTTTTTGGGGATTTGGGGTACTTGATGGCCACAGAAATGGAACTCCGATAGTTATTAAGGTCTTTTTCTTCTTCGTTTCCACTACATAGTCTTAAGAACAACCTAGAATCGACGTAGCACCAAAACCGAAACATTTCTCGCCGGTCTACTGTCACCGGACTGCCCTGGGAATCGTCCTGTCAAACCTGGCAGCAGAACGCGAAAATGCGCCTGCGCAGAAGGTGCTTCAGGCTGATTTCCTTAAATCACTAATAAATCTTGAAGCATGAAAATGGGGTGTAACAACATTAACAAAGGCCTTTTGAAATCATATATGTGGAACAGCAGACACTGATAATTAGCCAAATATCATTTTGACAATGGCGTAGTAATACATGAACTACTTAACAGAGCTCAAGAATGAGTTGACTGGTCACAATTTTGTTTACATTCACGATGTCAACATGGCGAGGGACTTAGAAAAAGATGGGTCAGTCTTCTCTTTTCTTTGTCGTGTAACTCCTTTATTTTCGATTTGCGCACCTTTTGCCAGAGATGAAAAGTGTCTCAGTTTACGTCAAGGTAACCATTCTATATCTTTTTTTTTTAATGTAACCCTGATTGTTATCTGTGGTAATTTTACCCTTTTTGCCTGATTGCAGCACAATACAAAGACATTAAGTCATGATTGAACAAAATAGAGGTTTGCATATGAAAATGTGTTTCTAAAGTTCCCCGATGATTCTATCAAATATATCTATAAATTTCCATAAATTGTTGCTCAAAAAGTAACGGGATACCAACTTACAATATCAAAGTTCTGTGTCAAGCCACCGATGTGGTGTATGTAGGCAACGTGGAAGTTGTTACTCCCAAACAAACTTTCAACACATTTGAAGATACAAGAGTTTACTAACCTTGGTGATGATTGATGTCTAAAAAGGGTAGTTAATTATTTATACTTTCCCTATAATGTAAGGTTGAGTTTATATGCATTTGAGTGGCTAATATTTCCATGAAGCTGTGGCAATAATTTTGTGACAGTGCAGCTTTAAATATATATTCCTCATATGTAACTGTGTTTAGGCCGAATTTATCATGTGCTATGATGGCACACCGAATCAATTGTCGTCTATCCAATAGACAATGAACTTAAGACAAACTGTTAATATTTTTCAATGATAGTGCGTTTATTGTCATACAAGTAAAGACTTACTGTTTCATGCATTTGATTAATATTTGATGATTTACTTAGTGCAATAGATGTATGTAATTTGCCAGTACTTGTTATAACCTAATTAAATTTAAATAGCACCTTCATTATTACAAATCACCATCCTATGTCCTCAATGTAATATTATTTCTAGTGCTAGATATATTTTGCGTTTTTTTAAACTTTCAGCTGGTTTTCAGTGCATTATATTTTCACATGTACACCTCTTTGAACAGCAATCAGACACATTAAGAGTTTTTTGTGCCCAAGTGCACAGCTTTTTTTTTTGGAAAAAAAAAAAGATTTCTGATTGGTCAGGAAACACTGTTGTCATTTTCTTAAATTCATTATTGACAGATCTTAGAAACTGTATGTCAGAGTGCACAAAGACATGTAATTTTTTCCGCAATACTGTTTTTTACACATTTACTACAGTTGAAATGAATAAAGAAATGCAAATACAGATTGTGAAGTCTTACCAAATTCCATTCACTCTCGGATGAGCTATCCTCGTCAAGAGGAACGGGGGCTGGCAGGGGCTGGTCTCATTGAAGCTCACCTTGCCGCAGATGCAGTGACACTGCATGATAAAAGAAGTAAAGTAAGGGGGATTCAGAGTGGTGTTTTATCAAAAGATAACGCATGATGTATTGGGCTCTTTATACCGAGCCATTTCACCCACTCTATAAGAGCTTACCAAAATCTTTGTTTTATGTTTATGGTTTTTGGGTCTTGTGGATATACAAAGTTTTCAGAATGATATGTACTCAGATGCTTATAGCCATGATGCAGTAGTTTTCGGTAGGTAGCCCATCCATCACGTTACATCAGTGTTTCCCAAACTTTTTTGGGTGCAACCCTAAAGATAGTCTTACCCTGGCTAGCAACCCTAATTGTATAAACATGTAGTAATATATCCAACCATCTTCATTGTAGCTATACATGCAGATGTACATTAGCTTACATTATTCTATACTTTCATAGGTTTAGATTATCAACACACTGAATTTCAATATACAAGTGTTAACAAAAAACATTTACTTTTACTGACATATCCAGCTGGTGACCCTCATTTGGGTCGCAACCATGGGGTTGGGAACCACTGCTTTATATCATGCCGTTTGGTTTTATATATTTCTTAATTCGGGGTATGAGTGTGTGAGCACACTGGTCACTATCCAGGAGTGGCACAATAAATTTCTTTTTAATTATATGCTCAGTACCCACAAAGACCCACACCTGGCTCAACTATCTGCCCCTGTTATATATTGACCATACGAGCAACGTTTTGTCAATTACACTGGCACCTCCTATAGAATTTTGATTTTGCAACCAATTTTGGGTTGCCATAGAACAAAAACTTCTCCAATCTACGCTACTTGATTTAGACATGCCAATACATTTTGGGATAGTTTCATCTTCCCAATGCTTTTGCAACCAATGATTTTACTCATCTACAAAATAATTTTTTAATGGTCTAACAAACAAAATAATTTTAAAAGGTTCCAAATGTGTCCCCTGCAAAAATGTGCTTTTATAATTGCTGGTCGAGAAAATGCAATTTTTACAAAGTTTTGCTTTTGCAATTTTTTTTCCATCTGCCACAATACCACATATGTCGATCTTTATGGTATTTGCAAGGTAAATCACAATGACGACAATGTACTGCCCTTGGCAAAACATTATGTGCTGTCAGGAATTCAATAGCATTATAATTTTTTTTTCAAAATACTCAGATAAACCTGTTTCAGACATGGTGTCATGTGATTGGTTTATAGCATTTCCTGTAATACTATTGGCTTTCATGACAATGTCACTCGCATGCAGTGTACAATACAATTTTCAGAAAGTTCCCCAACATTTCGTCAGGCTCATCTTGCACGTAATATGGGTGAGACACATCGACTTGTGCAGTGTAAGAAATATATTTGTTGCTGTAAACACTCGATATTATTATAGTATAGTTGTGTTGTTATATCTTTTAAAGCAGATATAAAATCTCCTTTTGTATAAAACTCAAATATTACACTGACTCTACAAAAATGAAAGGGAATCATTGTTTTGTTTACAAACGGTAGGAAAGGAAATCAGATGGCGCTTTTTAGAAAATTGCATGTCCAATAACTTTTTTGAGTTACGATGGAAGTAGAGAGTAGATAAGTTTCTTAGAATCACTTGCTCTATCGTTTGCATTTTTTTTTTTTTTTTTCTTCTTCTTCTTCTTCTTCTAAAAGAATGCTGGCAGAAAATTTACCAGTACCAATATCGATAACAATCAATCAATCAAAACTAACCTTACAGCCATGAAGATATGTGATTATTGATCACTTTTCATTAAATACCTTCTCTTGCAAATGAATAATTATGAAGTTATAGTGTTAGAATTGAAGTGAGATTCATGCAATTGCTAAGGGAAAACTGACCAAATTCTCCAGTGCTATGATTTCATTTGCCAATTGTTTGTCGGTTAATTTAATAGCCAATGGGGAAACAAGCTGCAAGGAAGCAGCCAATGAATAAATATTAGCTAAAATAGAAGCTATGAAATTGTTTTAAAATTATTTTCACTATGGCCGCTGTGTGTGTAGGGTGTCAAATTAACCCACTTACGACGGGTATCCCACATATGAGACACCCGAAAAAGTAAACAGTAACAGGCGTCATGCCAGTGAGACAGTAGATTGGAGCTCGCGCTCTGATTTTGTTGCCCGTGGCAAGCGGAGTACGAGCAGGTACCCGGACTTACCTGCGTGCCAATTTTTAATCAGGTGAAAGCAGTGCTCTTTCTCCTCTGCATAGTTATGGTGTAAGGTTTATTTTCATGGAAATGGGGGGGCAAAGGGGAGATGGTCACTGGGCGTTTATAATTTTCAAGGAGGACCGTATGTATGTAAACACACACACATAAGGTTAAGAAATTTAATCATCCTCATTTAGTAGGCCTACATAGACTTTTATATATAAAGGAATAAGATATTAGTTATCCCTATCAAATCATTTTCTTTGACAATTTTCAAAAGTAACAGTTTTCATCGAGATTGGATATTTGCTTATTTATGGTACAACTTAACATAATATTTTTTATCCAAAACGTGCAAAGACGTTGCTATAGCGGTTTCAACTCTAGACGAAGACTGCGCATACAAATGAGCTCAAAATTCCATATAGTTTTTATTTCAGAGTGGGTATTACTGTGTACTATCATGTTCAACATGAAATAATCAGTGTCTAGTTTATATCTCCAAAGTTCAAAGATCCGACTTTTAGGTGCCCTTCGCATTGAAATGCTCTCAATAGCAGAAACGACCAATTTTAAATCAAATCAAATTTACCGATGCTCAAAAGTACAGATTGTTGAGCAAAATCTAAAGGGAATAAATGAATCACTTTTTACTTTGCAAGCAACAACATATTATTAGGGAGTCTCAGTGGAAGCATGTTTCATGTGTAAAACTACACAAAACTATTTTTCTTTTAGATGTATTTCAGAAAGAATTTTGACATAAATCACTGATATAATTTTTTTCTGATGTCATTATCAAATGCTGTATGTACAATCGCAAGAAGCAAAAGTCCACATAGGTGTACCCGGGCGCATATTAGAGGTGTACCTCCCCACGTGCTGTTGGGTCTCGCATGCATTGCACGAGGACTAATCATGTCTGGGCTTTAATAGTCATTTGGTAGTTTCCTCATTCTAGCTAACTCAATTTGACACAAAAATCCCCTCTCCTCCTCCTTTTTGTTTATTCCTTTTTTTATTGCTGTGATTATCATATGTGCTTTACAAAAGGTTTCAAAGTAGCTAATTTATTTTGTATTGTATATTTCAGACACAGCCATGTCATCAGCAGAGAAGAACACTTCAGAGAAGAAGTCCTCTGAAAAGAAGACAACTGAAAAGAAAACCACGGAGAAGAAGACTGACGATAGCGCCCTCCCCAGTGTGATTACAGATGGCGGCCGGGTTGTTAAAATGGAGGTGGACTACTCTACGACCTGTGACGAGAAGATTCCTGCTGCACACCAGTTAGCCAAAGAGGGTCGCGTGCAGGAGGCTGTGGAGAGTCTCATGGTGTTGGAGAAGCAGACTAGAACGGTTAGTTTAGAAAAATGTCATTTTGATTGTTGTGCATTGTTGAGAGAAAGGTTGAATTTAACAGAAAAGTGTTCCTCCTCCTCCTCTTCATCCTCATCCTCATCCTTCTCATCCTCATCCTCCTCATCCTCCTCTTCATCCTTGCCCCTCAATATTCATTAAACAAGCTAAGCATTTACAAAACTTATTATCTGTGAGTTTTACGAGAGTTTTATAAAGTGTGTGAAAAAATAATGAAAGTGTACTGTAGTAGATATGCATATTTTATACTAAGTAGGTAGCTTAATCCAGAGTGTAATAAAAAAAGGATGACAATAAGTTTGATTAAAAGAGCCCTATGCAAAAAGCTGTATATGTATTTCTCTGTAATTTTATTTTGTGTTATTATGATGTATTATATGACAACAAGGTATTGTATAAAGAAATATTGATTGATAGATAACAACAGCTGTAAAAACCTCAATTTTCCAAACAAAACTGACTTATAGATTAGCTCCAGATATGTATCACAGTTTTAGGAACTGCATTGATACATTCCTAATATATTAATGCTTTATGTTCCCAGGGAGCAGATGCACATTCCACAAGCAGAGTCCTGGTTGCAATAGTGGAAATCTGTTTTGCTGCCGGAGACTGGAACTTGATGAACGAAAGCATTGTCACACTCACCAAAAAGCGCTCCCAGATCAAGATGGCTGTGACTAAGATGGTGCAGAAGTGTTGCGAATATGTTGATCAGACTCCAGACAAAGAAACAAAGCTCAAGCTCATGGACACTCTAAGGTTTGTTGCTTGTGTCATGGTTTACTAGTGGAGAATTTTTGCAAGGTATGTAGCAAAACTGTGTGGTGTCTTTATTACTAAGTAATGTTATCATTATTTGATTGATATGCTTTTATTTAATTTTTTTGAGTAACTTAATAAAAAATTAATTAATATGTTAAATGGTATAGATAGATATTCACTAGGTTCATGATTTTTCATTGCTAATTCTGTTAGAAGAGTTTGATTAGTCTCATTAAAATCTATTCACATTAGAGAATGCCCTCTCTTGAATAGCGAGCAAGTCTGGTTATAATGAAATGTCGGTGGGAGGGGGGAAAAAAAAGAGGAAAAAAAAATCACCAGCACCAATATTAGACAAGTGTATCTCCTCCCTTCCAAAGATCAGAAGTAAAGGAATGTATCAGTTCCAGCCCCACCTGGAGGAAGTACAATTCTGTCTTACTAGAAGTCTTCGAGGAGTTGAATGAAATCACGCAAAGAATTCTTTCAACCAGAATTTATTATTTTGGAAATCAAAATAAAAAATATTCATAAAATTGACACACATGTATTTTGCCATTTTACACACCACTTGCCATAGCCATTTTTGTTTTGATATTTGAATATGAGTGTTTACATCCTAATGCACAAGTTTTCTGCGCACATTGCAAAATACGCCAGTACTGATCATAAGGGAACACTGACCACGGAACCGGTAGACAATAGACATGACATAATGCATGAGAGTAAGGTATTTCCACCAAATATATTTTATTTTTGTTTTGGCAACGGGAGAAGTGATACTATAAACAATGAATCATTGACAAATTTATTTGTATTTACTTTTTTTGTTATTTCTTTCGCGGAAATAAATGTCAGCAGGTCCGCTATTCAAGGAAAGAAATTGCTGTGGCCTAAAGTTGCAAAACAAGAAAAGATACTTCCTATATACAGAAAGCGTATTGTACATAAATTTAATACCATAAAGTTTACTGTGGAATGACCTAAACTGTTTCTTTTAACAGGACTGTGACAGCTGGAAAGATTTATGTGGAAGTGGAGCGTGCACGACTCACCCACAAGTTGGCCATGATGAAGGAGGCCGAGGGTGACATCACTGAGGCTGCAACCATCCTTCAGGAACTTCAAGTGGAGACATTTGGTTCAATGGAACGTAAAGAGAAGGTTAGATCTTAGGGAGTTTATTTTTTGCCTTCTTTCGGTGTTTTGAAGAAAAAAAAAAAAATGTATATATATATATATATATATATATATATATATATATATATATATATATATGTATATATGTATATATTATTGTAAGAAAAAATAATTAACAAAAAAAAAATTATGGAAAATTTAAGATGCAAGTTAGAATGTATTGTAACGTGGATTATGAGTCTTTTTTTATCATTCTTTCTTTCTCTTTCTTTATTACTTTTAGAAAGAAAATTACTCCATACAGGCATGAGAGTAAATTTTTTGCACATCTTTTTAATTCCTTAATTATTGTACTGAAACAGTATCTTGTCTTGAGAAATGTTCTCAAGCTGTTTTGAAAAGAAGCAAGATTAATTGGATTAAATACTTGCTAGCTATTGCATCAGTTGATATTGTTTCATGGGCACTTGTAATGCATCATCATATTATTTCACAGGTGGAAATGATTTTGGAACAGATGCGTCTCTGTCTTTTGAAGAAGGATTTTGTCCGCACTCAGATCATTTCCAAGAAGATCAGCACAAAATTCTTTGACAATGAGAAAGTGGACGACCTCAAGCTGAAGTTCTACAAGTAGGTTTTCATCCAGGAATAAGTGTATTCTGAACTGATTTGTTTGTTTTATTAATTGATCTCGCTTATCTATAAGCTATATTTGTTTTTACTTATTTTTATTTTATTTTATTTTATTTTTTGCTATTTTGTTAATAAGAAAAAAGATTTAATGGTTATAATTTTACAGATTCTTATTTTTACAATAGTATATTGAATTAAATTAGATGAAGATCATAGTTTATACATTTCTATAATAAGTTTGATTGATACTTGATATTAGTTGCAGTATCTCTTAAGGATTACCAGCCCTTAGCTGAAGAGTTTAGGATAGGATTATTGAAGTAACTGTCCCAATGTTACCTTCTTTTACATCGGTTATTTGGCTCTCAAGGGATAATGATATCAAATTACTGACTTTGCTCGTGACAGCAAGTTAGGTCACCCAGCCGCTGCCCTTTTGTATGATGATGGCTTGTTCACGTCACCTAGCCCTCGAACCAGATTTTTTTCATGTTATCTGGATCATAGGGGTTAAGTAATAATTTTCAATGGGCAGAATATTTTCTTTGGATGATTATTCCAGTATAAATATATGGTAATCACATCATTATAACTTGAGTATAACATCTGTTCCAGGTTGGAAATTATAGTTATGGAAATTTAATCTGAATTGAGAGCACTACTGTGTTTATGCCTTAAAAAAAAAAGCAAAAGCAAAAACTGACAATGTTATTACCTGCAACTGTATTTTGTCAATGCTGCTTGTAATGCAGTGATTCCCAAGCAAATTTATAGAAATACTTTATATTTAAACACATACATGTAAAATTAACTGTTAGACCTCACTTGTTTCTGCTACATCTTCTATAATCTGTAAAGGATTGATTGGGCTGTGGGAGATTTTAAGTTTTGTTAATTTGTAATTTTCTTATTTTTCATTTAGAGTGTAAGATATAAGCATCAAAAGAAAAATTCTCACCAATTTTCTTTCCTGTGACAGTTTGATGATTGAACTAGACAGTCATGAGGGCTCCTTCCTGAGCATCTGCCGTCACTACCGTGCTATTTATGACTCCAAGAGTGTCCAGGAGGATGAGACAGAGAAGAAGAGGATACTGAAGCACGTTATTTTGTTCATTATTCTTGCGCCATACGATAATGAACAGAATGATCTCCTCCACCGCATCAAGGAGGACAAAACGCTTGAGGAGATCCCTCAGTACAAGTAAGATGGAAATGAGAATGTTTAAAACTTAATCTTCATATTAGGGAGGGGAATATACTGATTAAAGGTGTATGTAAACTGGATGAGGAAGTGAAAAGATGAAAAAAAAGAAGGTTTATGTAGCTAATTTTCTAGCACATACATTTTGAAGAATAAAGCTAAATTATTGGTGATTGTGAAAACTTGATAGGAGACGTTAAACTTCAATGTACCTGTATGATTATATTTAAGATTCTGATTGGTTGATTATAATTTGCTATTCTGTTACAAATTTTAAAAAATACCTTTCTTGATTCCAGAGATCTTCTTCAATTGTTTGTGACAGCTGAGCTGATCAAATGGTCTGGTCTCTGTGATGTGTATGAGTCAGAACTCAGATCGAATGCCAATACAGTTTTCCCAAAGAATGAGGAGGGAGATAATCGCTGGACACAGCTCAAAAACCGTGTGGTGGAACATGTTAGTAGATCTTTATTGTATTTATTTATCCTCTTGTACAGGATAGAAACAAAATTAGTGAATGACTACTTAAGACACATACTTTGTAAGTAGTTTAGGACATGATACAGATCATATGATTGTTTCATTAATCAGATTGTACATTAAATTGATTTTGCTGTATACATAAAATGAAAAGTTGAATATTCCATGTAAGGAGTGTTTTCAAAGACTGTTCTGACTAATGCATCCTTTCAGAATATTCGCATGATGGCTAAGTATTACACAAGGATTCACTTGAAGAGAATGGCTGAGCTTCTGGACCTGTCCATCAAGGTTAGAAAATTCTGTAGATTGATTGAAATTAGTTTTACTATTTGCAAATAAATCTTCAATTTATTCAGTTATGTATTAATAGAAAATAGAGATCAGTGAAATTGAAAGGGAACAAATATATGTGTGTGTGTGTCTTAGTATGTATGTGTGTGTCTTAGTAAGTATGTGTGTGTGTTAGTAAGTATGTGTGTGTGTTAGTATGTATGTGTGTGTGTGTTAGTATGTGTGTGTGTGTGTGTGTTAGTATGTGTGTGTGTTAGTATGTGTGTGTGGGTGTGTGTGTGTGTTAGTATGTGTGTGTATGTGTGTGTATGTGTGTGTGTGTGTGTTAGTATGTGTGTGAGTGTGTTAGTAAATGTGTGTGTTAGTATGGGAGTGTGCTAGTAAATGTGTGTGTTTGTGTTAGTATGTGTGTGTGTGTGTGTGTGTACATGTGTATGTGTTTAGTGTGTGTGTTTGTGTGTGTGTGTGTAATTCAAACTTTTTTTATAATCATCTTCCTTGTCACTAACCCATTGGATCCGGATGCTTCATTGCCATCACTTAGCCCAAAATAAAGGCATTAGGCTTTCTTAAGCTACCACTCAGACTAGTGTGGCTTTTAGACTTGGTGCACGCTAACACTTGTGTGCCATGGCAAGACTCCTTTTCCTTTCATAGCTCATGTGCTTTTCCAGTTGTAGATCATGGATCATATTTCCACACTCATTTAGTAATATAAATAATGCGAAAGCCCCTTCCTAAACTCCAGATGAGTCTAATCACCTTCCAAGAGCTTTGTGTATTTGTGGGAGCCCTTCCCATCACCCTGGTCTTCAGCGAAAATCCTTACAACAGCAAGTTCATGTCACCCTGGCCCTCAGCCAAATTTTTCCTGAAGTGATGGTCATGTCAACCGGATTGTAGGGGTTATCATGAACCTTACTTAAACATGATTATGACAGTTTTTTTTTCTTTTTTTATGGTATTATAGGAAAGTGAGGAGTTTCTGTGTCAGTTGGTGGTCTCTGGCACTGTGACAGCCCGCATGGATCGACTGGAAGGTATTGTCAACTTTGGCACAACTCCTGAACATTCACAGCTGCTCAACAGTTGGGCTGACTCATTACACCACCTCATGGCGCTTGTCAATAAGACTACACATCTCATCAATAAGGAAGAAATGGTACACAAACATCTGCTTACTGTGAAGGAGTAATTTTTATTAGTGTACGTAAATAGACTTGTGTGGATGGATGGAAGAATATTTTCAGATCTCTCTCTATTAACATGTTTTTCTAGCATGTATGTATAGCATACTGTAACTTCCAAATATACAAAGGAAAAATGTTTAAAAAAAAAAGCTATAGGAATAATTTTCATGGATAACTTATATAATAAAGTGAGGAACACCTACAAAAGAGGGAAGTATTTACATAATGGTTTTCTAATTGGCGAAGTTACTTGTGGATGTGTATTCCCCAGTGTTAATGCAGTTATATTTCTTAAATAAATTTGAAAGAAAACTGTGGTGTGAATTTTACTTTGGTTACCTGCCTATTAAAACCAAATTTGAAAACACTGTAGTGTGAATTTTACTTTCATTACCTGCCTTTTAAAAACAGAAGAAAAATCATAAGGAAAGTAAAAGTATGACATTGCTTTCTGTATGTTTTATTAGTCATATATATATTCTCTATCACCAATCTCTATACAAAAACAAGAGCAAAATTTCACCTTCATC
>NW_020872482.1:770029-777087 GCF_003789085.1 Penaeus vannamei
GTATGTTTACATTAAGTACACACACAACACAAATGAAGTGAAGTATATAATGCCAGCAGAAACTTATGAATTTCTTTTCTCCAACTATTTCTATACAGCATGGATGGCTTCATAACAGTGTACATAAAAGCTCAATATATCATACATAAAATAAATTATGTGTGCATTATTAGCTTTATACAGTATACATGAGCTTTATACAGCATACATGGGCACCACACAGCTATGCTGCTGGGACCTTACACCTAGGTTTGATAGCACATCTTTCTCATATAAAAATCTTTGTTTACCATAAATACCCCTTGCATTATAATGTCCAAAGTCATTCAAACAGTTAAAAAATTTCTCGATAATGTAATACTCCTTACAAAAACATTAACATAGTAACACATGTATCACACTTGAGTTTCAGAATATGACCCTATGCAGATATGTTGTACCCATGTGATGCCTTTACTGCACTGAGCAAGAATGCACTTTCATTACTTTATATTATTGCTCTCCTGCTTTACAAAAAGCTTGTCAGGAACAAAGACTGAACCACCATTCATATGCCAGATCTCCTTGGACTTTGGCACCTTCTCATAATAACAGATAATCATTTGAAGCAATAACAACACAACAGTAGTACCGTTTACTGTTAATTCACGTGTGGCGAAAGCTTTTGTGGCTGTTTGTTTTTTATTTATTTTTTTATAACCAATGTGCGTGTCCTCATTATGCACTGAGGTTTATACCAACAATCTACTCATCAGCTTAGGTCCTCATTGTTTTGAGCACCCTAATAAATACACTAACAACTTTTTATACCTACATTGTCACTAAAAGTACAGATCACAAGGATTGTTCACTATGTGCCTGGAAGTTTGTCTTTGCTATATGATGTTGGTGCAGGTCACTCGGTCTCTCTCCGTGTTTCATAATAGTACAAAATAGATCAGCTGTGGCGCCCAAGAGCATCAGCGCATGGGCGGGGGCCACCTGCTATTGGAACGAAGTGTCTTTATGAAAGGTGTCAGACTTGTGAAAGGAAGGGCGGTTGCGATTCAAGGGTGAGGGCTGGTCAAGCGAAAGGGCAAAGTTATTCTCACTCTTCGGTCTAGGTAGGTGACCTTTGGCCAGGGCTTGACCTATAGAACCAAGATCGAGGAGGTTATGGTGGTGATGCCGACGACTCTTAAGGCTGGATCTGTCGGCTGGCATCATGGACTCTTCCGAGCTGGTGCCGCCGTCGCCCTGCTCGGTCGCCGCCACGGAGGCCAGGGCGTTCACGATGGCGTTGACCGTCTTGCAGTCGTTGGTCAGGTCCTCTCGATTGCTCACGATCGACGGATTCTTCCCGATCTTGTTTAATCTGGGAGAATAAGAAAGTTGTGAAGAGCCGTTACTTAAGGACTGCTTGTACTTTACCACAAGATGTATAATGTAAACTTAGGTCCCGAAAGCAAGGTCGTTACTAACAGAACATATTTTCACAGTTACGCAGTAGCAATAAAAGCATACCTTTCAGCGGCTACACTCTCCATCGTCCGCCGCATGAGTGGATACGAGTCCAGGACAGTGTTGAAGTGCTCAACGCTGAGGCTGAAGAGGTTGCAGTAGGTCTCCGCCCGGACCGACGCCGTCCGCCGGGCGTTGGTCAGCAGACAGATCTCCCCGAAGTAAGAGCCATCGCTGAGAGAGGTCGCCACTTCGCCGTTGGACATGACAATATCAACAATACCTTCTTGTATAAAGTACATCTTGTTCCCAATGGTACCTTCCTTGATGATAATATCACCTGTATAATGGAAGAATGGTCGTTAGAGGTTGTCCCACTGCAGGCTTCGTTACAGCAAAAGCATAAGACCTAGAAATTACCTTAATCTTGTGGCTAGCATACTGATCAGTCATTCTTCATGGTCATGCCATAGGGTTGCTTTAAATAAAATATTTTGGGTCTGCTGGTTTAGAACAAAGTGATTTCAAAGGTCCCCTCTGTGCATGAAGCAATAAACATGACAAAAAATATGAATTGAGGAAAGTGAACTGCATGACTGAAGTAGAAGTGAAATAAAAATCAAAAGCTAAAGAACCATGCTCATCTTAAGAATATCTTGATACTCAACAAATTGTTTACTGAAATTCAGAAACTCGGTATAGGAAACTTATCGTAAGATATAGAGACAGTTTTCTGTTCAAAAAGGCACAACATGCAGAGGTCCATGCTTACGAAAACAGTCAGGACAGATGGAAGTTTAGGCGATCTACATGTTACAGCAGATCGAGGAGGTGAGAACCAAGGCAGTGGAATGACCAATGCCAATGCTAAATACGGGGCACAGGATCTACCATCCAGAAAGAAGTTGCTAACCAATCTTCCCCAAACAGTTAACAGAGCGTCTCAGTACCCAGTGCAAATAGGCAGACCTTTTTGTGGGTTTGCATTCTGCGTTTTCATTCATGGTTACTTTCTTGTTATTAAAAAAAATGCATATGATTCTGAGACACCTGTGTAAGAGGCAAGTAATTTCTTTTAGTCTAAAAGTGAAGAAAGAACATAAGGTAATTAATATTTACAAGGGTTAATTTCAGACAAATGATCACTCCTATACACACAGTTAATGTGATCAGACTGTTAGGTCCACTCTATGGCGGTGAAATATTACTGGGAGTTCTCTTCCGCACTATCTACAGCCGTAACAACACTCCATTGTCTAGGCCCTTCCTGGGCACAGGAGGTAGCCGCTGCCAGGTAGTGCCACAAGGAAAGGAAACACACTCAGTCAAGTACATACGAGCAGCCACACTGCAGCTTTTCTGCTGCTGTGCTAGCCGCGAGTCCGCAGGGAAGCCGGGGAGCACCTTCAGGTGGAGCAGGCAAACTGAGGGATTGGTGAGGCTACTGGTGACGTTAAGGCCCCCTGTGACTCGCGGCTGTGTGCCATCTTTTTCTACGTGATGCTACACTCGCTGCTCTCGGTGTGGCCCGCAGCCACTACTCTACCTGGTTGGTACACCTCGTATCTCAGCTTGGTAACCACGTCAGTCACAAAGCGTGCATCGGCATTGGCAAAAAATGGCACGGAAGCAACTAAGGCCCTGCAGTTGAAGTTTATCACGTCCTGGGAGGTGATTAAAAACTTCAGATTAGAATCCTACATAAATGACAGCTATGGACTAGGCTAGGCTAAAAATGAAGGCAAGTGAAAGTCCCGACCACACGTAAGGGACTGTGATGATAAAGTGGGTGGGGGTGAGGTCACCATGGAGGAGGCGGGCGCCCTCTCCCTCGACCCACCTCCCTGGGCGCCGCTCTGCTCTCCTGCCTCGTGTCCTGGCCAGGCAGGGGGGAGGGAGGGGGCGCCGCCTTTCAGAGAAACTTGCGTGTGGCTGAGATACGCTGCACCGAACAGTCTGGCCCACTCGGCAAGGCTGCAACTCTCGCTTCGGGAGCTTTGATCCAAAGGGGGAACACGCCTGCTCGGACTGCTCGTTTTGCGTGGTCTTCGAACGGATTTTTACCATGTATTTTTTGGAAAGTCTTGCGTCGTCTTACCAAAAGTGAATTGATCTTTCCGCAATTGAACAATTTTGCGTCGGCATTTTAGGGACTCTACCACAGTTATTAGATCTGACGACTAATTTATACGATGCTATTTTGACGCTGTTGCAAAGCCTGGCCACGCTTCATAGTCGCGCATTCGAAGTTGGCGAAAGGATACTTCCCTCTGTATCTCAATGAAGGCGTATCAAGAGTAACAGTGAGAAATAATCAATCCATTAAGTTGGAAAATGCCCCTGGCTACATGAACTATCATCATATCCATAAAGGAAACGAAGTGACCACGACTGAATACTCTGGAAAATGACAATGGTCGCGCGATAGTCCGTGGACCCGGCGCAAGGGCGAGCAGAGCGTGTCCCTCGCCCCTGAGTCCTTCCCCTCCCCTGAGACGCCCGCCACGCAGGCCAGACTGTGCAGGAGCTTCGACAGAGACGAGTGGTCGTGCTGCTGCCTAAGGGACACCAACCTGGCAAGAAGACCTCGTATTTAAGTTTTGTGACGACCTCTGAGACGAAGCAAGGTTCGGCATTGGCAAAAAAGGGTACGGACGCCACCAAAGATCGGCAGTTGTAATTGATAACATCCTGCAGGTTGTAACAGATAAGAAAGGGGGTCAGAGGCCGATGGGGTGATAATGAGGAGGATATCAACTTTTTGGACATATCTTGTGAAGCCATCATTACTTAGGATATGAGATTTGGGTTAACCAAAGGCCTGATAAGCATTAAACAAGTGTCCTCAACCTTGACATGAATTTTTGACATATTGCCATACAAAAATAGCTTTATCATAACCAAAAGCTCGTTTAGCTCTTCCAAAGAATTTTGAAATAATGTGCAAACTGGCGTGGTGATTCAAAAGAGAAAAAAACAAAACAAACAGCAGAGTTAGCAAATGGGGAGAAAATAATAAAATAATCTTATTTATTTAACTGCGGGGGAGATACAGAATGTGAGGGGCCATGTGGAGAGGAAGTGTTTCTGAAGTCAGTTGCCAAGAAAGCAGATAATTATGAGCAATATCTTGAGAAAAAAGTCTGAAACAAGGCAAAAGCAAAGTTATGATGGTCTAGAGAAGTATACAAGCTCTAGAATCAGAACTCTTAAATATACACACACACATATATATATAGAATATAAAGTTATGATCATGTGAAGGAGATCGTAGAGAATTTAAATAACAAATAGAATATCATAAATGAATGATGATAAATGAAAGAGAGTGTTAAACAGTGAATATAACCTAAAAAAGGAGAATTATGGACATGATCTATCTCTAACTCCATTATCACAAAATAAGTAACATCAAAATCAATCAACATGGTTTCAACGTAAACTTTAGTGTGAAAATGCATCTGTAAATCTAAGCCTTTCATCTACTAGACCTAACTTTATTGGTAGGGGAGAAAAGATGTGAAATCATCTGCTCAATATATATCAGATTATGATATAATCTGCACATATTGTGTACATAACTGTGTGCGTGTTGCAAAAAGTGTTTGTTTTAACTCAAGATATGCACACAAAACAGACATAAATTCATACACGAATTGCATACATATTGGATACGCGATTAGAAACATACTTATGGGATCTTATATAAACACACTCACAAACGGACATACACACACACACACACACACACACACACACACACACACACACACACACACACACACACACACACACACAGAACGATGCTCTTTTGGCGGAAAGTGGACGAGAAACCAGAGAGAGGACTTCGCACACCAAGAGAGCCCAGAGTTGCTGTCCAGACCTTCCCCGGGCAGCCATGCACAAGGGGTCGAGGGCCACTTCCTTGTTTTACGTTGCTCTTTGCTGTGGAGGGTTTTGTCTGGTTTACATTCGTGGGCATATGTATGTAAGCACGTACCAATGCACGCACATACGTTCAGTGACCCAAGCCGATACAAGATACAACCGCACACGTTCTACAACAAAATTGGTATGCTTATTCCAGGTTTATTTACGCCCAGGAAACAAGGCCCTTTCTCAGTCTTAGAAGAAGAAGCAGTTTTAGTTGAGTCTCACATAGGAAAGAACAAGCAGAGGTTTCTCCTCCGACTGCTGTTCTCCAAAGGCAACTCTCCAGAGAAGATGAGAGACAATTACTTACTTGAACGAATCCGGCCACTGCACTGTAGTCAAACACACATACAAACAAACATCTTAGACAAACACATACAATGACATACAGATATACATGAAAAGACAGGTATTCATATACACACCAAGGTCCTTGATACCTTTACACCCACATACAATAAACAGGCCTGTGCATCCACACACACACTCATTCAATCATACTCACACTCACACACATACACACATACACACACAAACACACACACAAACACACACATACACACACACACACACATACGCTCACATACACACGTACACACAAAACGAAATAAAGTCACAACAACACACACACACACACACACACACACACACACGACACACACACACACACACACACACACACACACACACTCACACTCACTCATTCACTCACTCACCCATTCACTCACACTCATACTCTCGATCACATACACACATCTACACACATACACATACACACAACACGAAGACAAAGTCACTAAACAACAGACAAACAAACGCACAAGCATGATAATGTAAACTGTGTTTTAGCTTAAAAAATGGATGTATGTGTTAACAATAATAAATAATCATACGACATGGAATACAGGAAAAGCTTGCCAAATGTGTTGTACAGAATCTGCTAGCTAAAGGTAAATATAGCATGTGGATAAACAAAATGCATGAGTGGAATGGGTGAGAAATGCATTAGGTAGAATATAATGGGTTGGAAATATGTGAAAATACAAAAAAAAGAAAGAAAATGAGTGAGAAATACTGGAAATACTTTATGTAGCATGTAAGGAGAGAAGAACACACGGTAATACACAAAATAAAACATAATGGATGAAAAACACATGAAAATGTACATACGAAAAAAGACATAAGAAACAACATTGAAAATATTTGGAAAATAAAACAATAAAAGACAGGAGAAACCACAAAAAAATAATTGGCATAGAACATAACTGGTGAAAAATACATCAACATAAATCAAATAAACACAACAGAAAAAGAAAGGACAATCATATTGAAAATGAAAAGACAAAAAGGAAAATGGTCTGGCTTAGCATTCCAGCAGAAGAGAGAGAGAGAGAGAGAGAGAGAGAGAGAGAGAGAGAGAGAGAGAGAGAGAGAGAGAGAGAGAGGAGAGAGAGAGAGAAGAGAGAGAAGAGAGAGAGGAGAGAGAGAGATGGAGAGGGAGATGGAGGAAGGGAGAGTAGGAGGAGGGGAGGGAGGGAGGAGAGAGAGGAGGGGAAGTAGGACGGAGGGAAGTAGGGAGGGAGAGGAGAGGGGGAGAGAGAGAGAGAGAGAGAGAGAGAGAGAGAGAGAGAGAGGAGAGAGTAGAGAGAGAGAGAGAGAGAGAAGAGAAGAGAGAGGAGAGAGAG
>NW_020872482.1:785231-795694 GCF_003789085.1 Penaeus vannamei
TCAATATTTATAATTTATGATACACAAATATGTATATTATGTATATGTAGTAATGTTTATAGTATATATACTATATATATATAATATATATATATATATATATTATATATATATATATATATATATATATATATCAGTTATCCCAATTTCTCAAAAACAGAATAGCATAGTTCTCCCTTACAATTATCAGTCCCGTTTTCTGATATTCTCTTCGAGACCTCTTTTATTTTATTCATTTACATCTCTCGATAGTGTAATATTTCTTAATATTGCTTAACATCGAAAATTTACTGAATGTACCCTGCTATTAGAAGGCTCACCCCTCCAATCTGAAAATGAACAACGATAAAAGAAAAAAAATAGTCAATTGTGCCTCTGTCATTTTATTAGTTGTTGATACCTTCCAGATGCTGACATATTTCACATTTTTTGTTTGTTTCTTTGTTTACAGTCTGCTTGAAATTTATTTTATGTATAAATGACAGATGCAGTACCGGCGCAAATGTCTCTGGCCGGTGTCATAAAACAGTGCCCAGCTATAACTGGGGGCCACGATCTAAAATAACAACCCTATTACATGATGTATGAAATACTAAATATGGATGCTTAGATTTTAAAGTTTTGTTTCTAATTAGCAAGAAAAATATGTGATTTGTTCATGTAAACTACTTTCATTTGTTCTAAATGAGCCAGCAAATGACTCTGAGATAACTCGGATCTATGCAAAGTCACGTTTCGTCGACTTTATATATAATTTAGATATATTTGGCTCTGTAGCAATAAAATGTTCATCATAAAATATAATATACTTATTGAAATACACAAATACGTACAGAAATCCCTACCATATTAAATAATCCAGCGAAGCTTTTATGAAGTCGAAGGTTTGGTTGAGCGAGCTGACTTTTGTTTACATCGCAGAGAAAAGAAAAAAGAAGAAGGGAGGACTTGTGTCGTTTCATATTTTAAAAGAGGCATTTAAGGTATTGATTCTTTCTCATTTGGGTTTAGAAACTTGTATGTCAGTTATTGATTTAGGGGACAAAAGGTTATGATAGTTTTAAGAATTTATGAAGAAATACACAGCTTGGCTTATTACTAGTATGTAGCACTAAGTTTGAAATTAGTTGACTTTTCAGTGCATTTAGATAATTCCGTGCTTTTGAAATGGTTACAATGTTGTCATAATCATCATAGCACTTAAAAAATAGAACAAAGACTGAGCTGTATCTTTCATCATGATGATATTGACATTACTGAACTAAATTCTATTATTATAGTTTAGTAAATTTGTTTGTATAGTCGTATTATTTGAAAATATCATTGTAAATGTCCAGATTCAACCAGCCTCCGACTTTTGAACTTTTTTTATGGAATAGTCCTTTGTTGTTTATTGCTATTATGTTGTTCTCTGTCACATCTGACTGCATGACTTGTGATGTAGCATGTACTTCCCGATGTCAAATCTGCTCAGCTGTGTAAACCAAGGCTTCACTTTATTTTTTTGGAAGAATTTGCATGATTTACATATAGCAAAAATACAAAACCACACCAAAAATGCTTTAAATCTTGTTTGATGAAACAGCAGGAATGGAAGTCATGTTTCACCTATACTATTATGGTGGTCTACAATTGTGCGGTTAAATCTAGGATTACTTTTTGCAGTTAATTTTTTTGATTGACAATCAGGACTTCCCAGACAATATTTATAGCATCAGATTTATTCTCATGTGATGAGAATGAATCTGATGATCATTTCCATTGCAATCACAGCCGACGATCTTGATGTGTTGTCCCGTTAGCAGGGGAGGGCATGAAGTATATCAGGGAAATTATGGGGTTAAACAGGCTTAAATAAGAATAATAGCGAACAGAAATGTGTAAAATAAGCACAAAAAACGTTAAATCTACATGATTTCACACCTTCCAGACCCAGAAAAATGTCCAACTCCATAACCCAACCTGACCTAACAATAACGGTGCCGTGACTAGGCATGCCCTTCGGGCACTGCCCAAGGGGAGGGTTGATGGGGGGCAAGCCCCCCAACACCCCTGGGACACATTCTCTTCACCTCAGTATGTACGGCAAGATAGAGCTACATCCATACTGAAAACATTAAACCAAATACGTATATATATCGAAAGACCGAACTGTCAATTTTCCTTCGCTTCTTTCGGTTGGTCTATTGTGGATCGTGGATCGCTTCGTTCTGATCGCTTTTTTTGGGGATTTGGGGTACTTGATGGCCACAGAAATGGAACTCCGATAGTTATTAAGGTCTTTTTCTTCTTCGTTTCCACCACATAGTCTTAAGAACAACCTAGAATCGACGTAGCACCAAAACCGAAACATTTCTCGCCGGTCTACTGTCACCGGACTGCCCTGGGAATCGTCCTGTCAAACCTGGCAGCAGAACGCGAAAATGCGCCTGCGCAGAAGGTGCTTCAGGCTGATTTCCTTAAATCACTAATAAATCTTGAAGCATGAAAATGGGGTGTAACAACATTAACAAAGGCCTTTTGAAATCATATATGTGGAACAGCAGACACTGATAATTAGCCAAATATCATTTTGACAATGGCGTAGTAATACATGAACTACTTAAAAGAGCTCAAGAATGATTTGACTGGTCACAATTTTGTTTACATTTCACGATGTCAACATGGCGAGGGACTTAGAAAAAGATGGGTCAGTTTTCTCTTTTCTTTGTCGTGTAACTCCTTTATTTTCGATTTACGCACCTTTTGCCAGAGATGAAAGTGTCTCAGTTTACGTCAAGGTAACCATTCTATATCTTTTTTTTTTAATGTAACCCTGATTGTTATCTGTGGTAATTTTACCCTTTTTGCCTGATTGCAGCACAATACAAAGACATTAAGTCATGATTGAACAAAATAGAGGTTTGCATATGAAAATGTGTTTCTAAAGTTCCCCGATGATTCTATCAAATATATCTATAAATTTCCATAAATGTTGCTCAAAAAGTAACGGGATACCAACTTACAATATCAAAGTTCTGTGTCAAGCCACCGATGTGGTCTATGTAGGCAACGTGGAAGTTGTTACTCCCAAACAAACTTTCAACACATTTGAAGATACAAGAGTTTACTAACCTTGGTGATGATTGATGTCTAAAAAGGGTAGTTAATTATTTATACTTTCCCTATAATGTAAGGTTGAGTTTATATGCATTTGAGTGGCTAATATTTCCATGAAGCTGTGGCAATAATTTTGTGACAGTGCAGCTTTAAATATATATTCCTCATATGTAACTGCATTTAGGCCAAATTTATCATGTGCTATGATGGCACACCGAATCAATTGTCGTCTATCCAATAGACAATGAACTTAAGACAAACTGTTAATATTTTTCAATGATAGTGCGTTTATTTCATACAAGTAAAGACTTACTGTTTCATGCATTTGATTAATATTTGATGATTTACTTAGTGCAATAGATGTATGTAATTTGCCAGTACTTGTTATAACCTAATTAAATTTAAATAGCACCTTCATTATTACAAATCACCATCCTATGTCCTCAATGTAATATTATTTCTAGTGCTAGATATATTTTGCGTTTTTTTAAACTTTCAGCTGGTTTTCAGTGCATTATATTTTCACATGTACACCTCTTTGAACAGCAATCAGACACATTAAGAGTTTTTTGTGCCCAAGTGCACAGCTTTTTTTTTGGAAAAAAAAAAAGATTTCTGATTGGTCAGGAAACACTGTTGTCATTTTCTTAAATTCATTATTGACAGATCTTAGAAACTGTATGTCAGAGTGCACAAAGACATGTAATTTTTTCCGCAATACTGTTTTTTACACATTTACTACAGTTGAAATGAATAAAGAAATGCAAATACAGATTGTGAAGTCTTACCAAATTCCATTCACTCTCGGATGAGCTATCCTCGTCAGGAGGAACGGGGGCTGGCAGGGGCTGGTCTCATTGAAGTTCACCTTGCCGCAGATGCAGTGACACTGCATGATAAAAGAAGTAAAGTAAGGGGGATTCAGAGTGGTGTTTTATCAAAAGATAACGCATGATGTATTGGGCTCTTTATACTGAGCCATTTCACCCACTCTATAAGAGCTTACCAAAATCTTTTTTTTTTGTTTATGGTTTTTTTGGTCTTGTGGATACAAAGTTTTCAGAATGATATGTACTCAGATGCTTATAGCATGATGCAGTAGTTTTCAGTAGGTAGCCCATCCATCACGTTACATCAGTTTCCCAAACTTTTTTGGGTGCAACCCTAAAGATAGTCTTACCCTGGCTAGCAACCCTAATTGTATAAAACATGTAGTAATATATCCAACCATCTTCATTGTAGCTATACATGCAGATGTACATTAGCTTACATTATTCTATACTTTCATAGGTTTAGATTATCAACACACTGAATTTCAATATACAAGTGTTAACAAAAAACATTTACTTTTACTGACATATCCAGCTGGTGACCCTAATTTGGGTCGCAACCATGGGGTTGGGAACCACTGCTTTATATCATGCCGTTTGGTTTTATATATTTCTTAATTCGGGGTATGAGTGTGTGAGCACACTGGTCACTATCCAGGAGTGGCACAATAAATTTTTTTTTAATTATATGCTCAGTACCCACAAAGACCCACACCTGGCTCAACTATCTGCCCCTGTTATATATTGACCATACGAGCAACGTTTTGTCAATTACACTGGCACCTCCTATAGAATTTTGATTTTGCAACCAATTTTGGGTTGCCATAGAACAAAAACTTCTCCAATCTACGCTACTTGATTTAGACATGCCAATACATTTTGGGATAGTTTCATCTTCCCAATGCTTTTGCAACCAATGATTAACAAACAAAATAATTTTAAAAGGTTCCAAATGTGTCCCCTGCAAAAATGTGCTTTTGTAATTGCTGGTCGAGAAAATGCAATTTTTACAAAGTTTTGCTTTTGCAATTTTTTTTCCATCTGCCACAATACCACATATGTCGATCTTTATGGTATTTGCAAGGTAAATCACAATGACGACAATGTACTGCCCTTGGCAAAACATTATGTGCTGTCAGGAATTCAATAGCATTATAATTTTTTTTTTCAAAATACTCAGATAAA
Source organism: Penaeus vannamei (assembly GCF_003789085.1). NCBI lineage: Eukaryota > Metazoa > Arthropoda > Malacostraca > Decapoda > Penaeidae > Penaeus > Penaeus vannamei. The sequence goes on from NW_020872482.1 coordinate 790,346, forward strand.
CCTGTTTCAGACATGGTGTCATGTGATTGGTTTATAGCATTTCCTGTAATACTATTGGCTTTCATGACAATGTCACTCGCATGCAGTGTACAATACAATTTTCAGAAAGTTCCCCAACATTTCGTCAGGCTCATCTTGCACGTAATATGGGTGAGACACATCGACTTGTGCAGTGTAAGAAATATATTTGTTGCTGTAAACACTCGATATTATTATAGTATAGTTGTGTTGTTATATCTTTTAAAGCAGATATAAAATCTCCTTTTGTATAAAACTCAAATATTACACTGACTCTACAAAAATGAAAGGGAATCATTGTTTTGTTTACAAACGGTAGGAAAGGAAATCAGATGGCGCTTTTTAGAAAATAGCATGTCCAATAACTTTTTTGAGTTACGATGGAAGTAGAGAGTAGATAAGTTTCTTAGAATCACTTGCTCTATCGTTTGCATTTTTTTTTTTTTTTTTTCTTTCTTCTTCTTCTTCTTCTTCTAAAAGAATGCTGGCAGAAAATTTACCAGTACCAATATCGATACAATCAATCAATCAAAACTTTACAGCCATGAAGATATGTGATTATTGATCACTTTTCATTAAATACCTTCTCTTGCAAATGAATAATTATGAAGTTATAGTGTTAGAATGAAGTGAGATTCATGCAATTGCTAAGGGAAAACTGACCAAATTCTCCAGTGCTATGATTTCATTTGCCAATTGTTTGTCGGTTAATTTAATAGCCAATGGGGAAACAAGCTGCAAGGAAGCAGCCAATGAATAAATATTAGCTAAAATAGAAGCTATGAAATTGTTTTAAAATTATTTTCACTATGGCCGCTGTGTGTGTAGGGTGTCAAATTAACCCACTTACGACGGGTATCTCACATATGAGACAAAAAAGTAAACAGTAACAGGCGTCATGCCAGTGAGACAGTAGATTGGAGGTCGCGCTCTGATTTTGTTGCCCGTGGCAAGCACGAGCAGAGTACAGACTTACCTGCGTGCCAATTTTTAATCAGGTGAAAGCACTGCTCTTTCTCCTCTGCATAGTTATGGTGTAAGGTTTATTTTCATGGAAATGGGGGGGCAAAAGGGAGATGGTCACTAGGCGTTTATAATTTTCAAGGAGGACCATATGTATGTAAAACACACACATATAAGGTTAAGAAATTTAATCATCCTTATTTAGTAGGCCTACATAGACTTTTTATATATAAAGGAATAAGATATTAGTTATCCCTATCAAATCATTTTCTTTGACAATTTTCAAAAGTAACAGTTTTCATCGAGATTGGATATTTGCTTATTTATGGTACAACTTAACATAATATTTTTTATCCAAAACGTGCAAAGACGTTGCTATATAGCGGTTTCAACTCTAGACGAAGACTGCGCACCAAATGAGCTCAAAATTCATATAGTTAATTTCAGAGTGGGGTCTACTACCATGTTCAACATGAAAAAAATCAGTGTCTAGTTTATATCTCAAAGTTCAAAGATCCGACTTTTTAGGTGCCCTTCGCTGAAATGCTCTCAATAGCAGAAACACCCAATTTTAAATCAAATCAATTTACCGTGCTCAAAAGTACAGATTGTTGAGCAAAATCTAAAGGGAATAAATGAAAATCACTGCAACAACAACAATTAGGGAGTCTCAGTGGAAGCATGTTTCATGTGTAAAACTACACAAAACTATTTTTCTTTTAGATGTATTTCAGAAAGAATTTTGACATAAATCACTGATATAATTTTTTTCTGATGTCATTATCAAATGCTGTATGTACAATCGCAAGAAGCAAAAGTCCACATAGGTGTACCCGGGCGCATATTAGAGGTGTACCTCCCCACGTGCTGTTGGGTCTCGCATGCATTGCACGAGGACTAATCATGTCTGGGCTTTAATAGTCATTTGGTAGTTTCCTCATTCTAGCTAACTCAATTTGAACCCAAAAATCCCTCTCCTCCTCCTTTTTGTTTATTCCTTTTTTTATTGCTGTGATTATCATATGTGCTTTAAAAGTTTCAAAGTAGCTAATTTATTTTGTATTGTATATTTCAGACACAGCCATGTCATCAGCAGAGAAGAACACTTCAGAGAAGAAGTCCTCTGAAAAGAAGACAACTGAAAAGAAAACCACGGAGAAGAAGACTGACGATAGCGCCCTCCCCAGTGTGATTACAGATGGCGGCGGGTTGTTAAAATGGAGGTGGACTACTCTACGACCTGTGACGAGAAGATTCCTGCTGCACACCAGTTAGCCAAAGAGGGTCGCGTGCAGGAGGCTGTGGAGAGTCTCATGGTGTTGGAGAAGCAGACTAGAACGGTTAGTTTAGAAAAATGTCATTTTGATTGTTGTGCATTGTTGAGAGAAAGGTTGAATTTAACAGAAAAGTGTTCCTCCTCCTCCTCTTCATCCTCATCTCCTCCTCCCTTCATCCTCATCCTCATCCTTCTCATCCTCATCCTCCTCATCCTCCTCTCATCCTTGCCTCAATATTCATTTAAACAAGCTAAGCATTTAAATCTTCTTATCTGTGAGTTTTACGAGAGTTTTTATAAAGTGTGTGAAAAAAATAATGTGTAAGTGTAGTAGTATATGCATATTTTTATACTAAGTAGGTAGCTTAATCCAGAGTGTAATAAAAAAGGAATGACAATAAGTTTGATTAAAAGAGCCCTATGCAAAAAGCTGTATATGTATTCTCTGTAATTTTATTTTGTGTTATTATGATGTATTATATGACAACAAGGTATTGTATAAAGAATATTGATTGATAGAATAACAACAGCTGTAAAAACCTCAATTTTCCAAAACACTGACTTATAGATTAGCTCCAGATATGTATCACAGTTTTAGGAACTGCATTGATACATTCCTAATATATTAATGCTTTATGTTCCCAGGGAGCAGATGCACATTCCACAAGCAGAGTCCTGGTTGCAATAGTGGAAATCTTGTTTTTTGCTGCCGGAGACTGGACACTGACGAAAGCATTGTCACACTCACCAAAAAGCGCTCCCAGACAAGATGGATGTGACTAAGATGGTGCCAGAAGTGTTGCAGATCAGACTCCAGACAAAGAAACAAAGCTCAAGCCTTATGGACACTCTAAGGTTTGTTGCTGTGTCATGGTTTACTAGTGGAGAATTTTGCAAGGTATGTAGCAAAACTGTGTGGTGTCTTTATTACTAAGTATGTTATCATTATTTGATTTGATATGCTTTTATTTAATTTTTTTGAGTAACTTAATAAAAAAATTAATTAAATGTTAAATGGTTTAGATAGATATTCACTAGGTTTCATTGATTTTTTCATTGCTAATTCTGTTAGAAGAGTTTGATTAGTCTCATTAAAATCTATTCACATTAGAGAATGCCCTCTCTTGAATAGTGAGCAAGTCTGGTTATAATGAAATGTCGGTGGGAGGGGGGGGGAAAAAAGAGGAAAAAAAAATCACCAGCACCCAAATAAGACAAGTGTGTCTCCTCCTTCAAAGATCAGAAGTAAAGGAATGTATCAGTTCCAGCCCCACCTGGAGGAAGTACAATTCTGTCTTACTAGAAGTCTTCGAGGAGTTGAATGAAATCACGCAAAGAATTCTTTCAACTAGAATTTATTATTTTGGAAATCAAAATAAAAAATATTCATAAAATTGACACACATGTATTTTGCCATTTTACACACCACTTGCCATAGCCATTTTTGTTTTGATATTTGAATACGAGTGTTTACATCCTAATGCACAAGTTTTCTGCGCATATTGCAAAATACGCCAGTACTGATCATAAGGGAACACTGACCACGGAACTGGTAGACAATAGACATGACATAATGCATGAGAGTAAGGTATTTCCACCAATATATTTTATTTTTGTTTTGGCAACAGGAGAAGTGATACTATAAACAATGAATCATTGACAAATTTATTTGTATTTACTTTTTTTGTTATTTCTTTCGCGGAAATAAATGTCAGCAGGTCCGCTATTCAAGGAAAGAAATTGCTGTGGCCTAAAGTTGCAAAACAAGAAAAGATACTTCCTATATACAGAAAGCGTATTGTACATAAATTTAGTACCATAAAGTTTACTGTGGAATGACCTAAACTGTTTCTTTTAACAGGACTGTGACAGCTGGAAAGATTTATGTGGAAGTGGAGCGTGCACGACTCACCCACAAGTTGGCCATGATGAAGGAGGCCGAGGGTGACATCACTGAGGCTGCAACCATCCTTCAGGAACTTCAAGTGGAGACATTTGGTTCAATGGAACGTAAAGAGAAGGTTAGATCTTAGGGAGTTTATTTTTTGCCTTCTTTCGGTGTTTTGAAAAGAAAAAGAAAAAGAAAGAAAAGAAAAAAAGAAAAGAAAAGAAAGAAAAAGAAAAGAAAAGAAAAGAAGAAAAGAAAGAAAAGAAAGAAAAGAAAAGAAAGAAAAAGAAAGAAAAGAAAAGAAGAAAAAGAAAAGAAAAGAAAAGAAAAGAAAGAAAAGAAAAAGAAAAAGAAAGAAAAGAAAAGAAAGAAAGAAGAAAAAGAGAAAAGAAAAGAAAGAAAAGAAAAGAAAAGAAAAGAAAAAAAGAAAAGAAAAGAAAAGAAAAAGAAAAGAAAGAAAAGAAAAGAAATAAATAATATATATAATAATATATATATATATATATTATATATAATATACTATATAATATTATATATATATATATTGTAGTAAAGAAAAATAATTAACAAAAAAAAATTATGGAAAATTTAAGATGCAAGTTAGAATGTATTGTAACGTGGATTATGAGTCTTTTTTTATCATTCTTTCTTTCTCTTGCATTAACAAAAAAGAATTATGAAAATTTAAGATGCAAGTTAGAATGTATTGTAATGTGGATTATGAGTCTTTTTTTATCATTCTTTCTTTCTCTCTTCTTATTACTTTTAGAAAGAAAATTACTCCATACAGGCATGAGAGTAAATTTTTTGCACATCTCTTTTAATTCTTAATTATTGTACTGAACAGTTCTTGTCTTGAGAAATGTTCTCAAGCTGTTTTTGAAAAGAAGCAAGATTAATTGGATTAAATACTTGCTAGCTATTGCATCAGTTGATATTGTTATGGGCACTTGTAATGCATCATCATATTATTTCACAGGTGGAAATGATTTGGAACAGATGCGTCTCTGTCTTTTGAAGAAGGATTTTGTCCGCACTCAGATCATTTCCAAGAAGATCAGACAAATTCTTTGACAATGAGAAAGTGGACGACCTCAAGCTGAAGTTCTACAAGTAGTTTTTCATCCAGGAATAAGTGTATTCTGAACTGATTTGTTTGTTTTATTAATTGATCTCGCTTATCTATAAGCTATATTTGTTTTCA
>NW_020872482.1:796246-818746 GCF_003789085.1 Penaeus vannamei
GTAGTATGATGTATGAGTATGATGAGTTTGTTGTATGTAGTAGTATTTTGTATGTTTATTGATGATTTTTGAGTTATGTAAGTTGTAGGATGAGTATCAAGTATGATGAGTAGGTATGAGTAGGTTGAGGTGTGTGTAATGTGCGAATCCGAGTATTGCTAGTATGTTTATCGAGTATGTAGTATGAGTAGTAGATGATGCGTATGACTGTTGTTATGATGATGTAGTAGATCGATGATGACGTTTAGATGTTATTGATGTATGAGATGAGTATTGTAGAGTATGAGGTGCACCTGAGCATGTATACTTGTTGATGTGTAGGGTATTGGTTAGTGAGAGTATGGGCGGAGAGACGGAGAGACAGAGAGACAGAGAGACAGAGAGAAAACGGAGAGATAGTATATAGATGAGAGAGAAGAATTAGATAGAGAGATAGAGGAGCATCAATTAAGCGCCAAAAGAAAAAAGAAAATAGACCCAGAAAGCCTAATAAAAGATCTGAAAACAATAAAAAACGAAACAACAAACAACAACAACAACAAAAACAATAACAATAACACCCAAAACACAAAAAACAACCTCTCCCCCCCCAAAAAAAAAAAAAAAAAAAAAAAAAAAGAAGACAAGCCACCAAGACGAAGGACACCCATAGACAATCACACGAGCCAACCGCCCATAACAAGGGAAATTTGAACCAGGGCGCGTTCAACACCCCATCATTGAACAGGACATTCCGAGATACATTGGCGTAGGTCGAGGGGTTGTTACTGATAATATCTCTATAACTCTCTCTGCCTCTCTTATCATGCTTATCATTGGCAAGGGTGTGGCAATGGGGAATAGAATGGGGGATGGAGGGGGGGGTTGTGTTTGTTAAAGGGGGTGAGAGGATATGAATGGTTGGTGAGGGTAGTAAGGGGTTGGTGATCGATTGGTGGTGATGGTGGTGATGGGTGATGTGGTGATGATGGTGATGGTGGGATGATGATGATGGTGATGAAAAATGATTAGTAACAATAATAATAATAAAATAATAATGACAATAACATGAATAACAATAATGATAGTAATAATAATGTCTATTATAATGATCATAATAAAATTAACAATCTTAAGGATAATGTCAATAATAACAACAAGAAAACACTTCAGAGACCGCATACCTCCGCCAAGGCAACAGGGTCACTGATGCAATAAAAATATTCACACTTGAAGAATCACATTACAACCACTTCTTTCTCAATACACTGGTGGCGTCCGTGTTTTCCTCTCTCGCAAAGCTAATGAATCCTTTGAAAAATTTATGATCCGGAATTCACCACCAAAACACACCATAGGTAAAAAAAGAAAAAAAAAAAAAAGAAAAAGAAAAAAAAAAAAAAGAAAAGAAAAAGAAGAAGAAAAGAAAAGAAAAAGAAAAAAGAAAAAAGAAAAGAAAAGAAAAGAAAAGAAAAGAAAAGAAAAAGAAAAAGAAAGAAAAAAAAGAAAGAGAAAGAAAAGAAAAGAAAAGAAAAGAAAAGAAAAGAAAAGAAAAGAAAAGAAAGAAAAAAAGAAAAAATCTGATCATAGCTTTTTGAGTCATCCTTCAAAACAACTAACCAACAAACTAACTAACGCTACCAAACACATGATCTCCATGGCGGAGGTAATAATAATGAAATAAATAATAATAATGGTGATCCTAATAATGCTAATAATGCTATCAATAATAATAATAATGATACTGATAATGATAATGATAGTAATGATAATGATAATAATAATAAAATTAATAACAACAACAACAACAACAAGGACAATAATAAAAATAATGATAAAACTAATATCAATACAATTAATGATTCTAATGACGATAACGATGATAATAATAGCAATAGAATTACAGTCACATTAATATCACATTACTTAATTTTCCGACATGGGGCGATCATTCCTTAAATAATAAACAAAACCTAAACTGGAAGACAACTGGCAACTCACCTTTAGAGTCATGAAATAGAGAAATAGATAAATGAATGAAAAAAGCAGTGTACACATTGGATATGGGTGTTTAAAAAAGGCCTAAGATATAATAAAGGCCAATAGAATATATATATACACTTAAACATATATAAACATAAATACCAAGTCCATGAAATAGAAAGAAAGAAAGAAAGAAAGAAAGAAAAGAAAAAAAAAAACGAGTCCAGGTAGAGTTGCCAATTTATAATTTTCCTGAGATTAGACGTACTTGTAAAAAAACACGTAAAAATAGACGAATAAAAGGAAGTAAGGAGAAAAGCAGAACAAAATCGAAATAATGAAAACGGATAAGAACAAATGTTAAAAACCAACAGAAATATAAGAAACGAGGGAAATGAGAAGTTAAGGGTTAATGACAAAAGAGAAAAGAAGAGGATGAAGAATAATAAAAAAAACAAAAACAAAAAAAAAAAAACATGAATTATAGTTACTGTATAAAATTATCGTGCTGAAAACTTTTAAGTGTCTTAAACAAAGATTGCAATACTATTAGTATGTTATACCTCATAGGTTCGTAAAAATAACTGCAACACCCATTACAGATTTTTTTTTTTTTTTTTATTGTAATGAAATATTTAGATACGAGGTTTTGTTCATATTTAATGCCAATTTGATAAAGTCTGAAAGTTATTAATATCTCTATTTATCTTTAATTATGTTTACGTCGCATCCTCTGTGATCGTTTAAGCTAATGATATTAATAAGGGTGATCTTAATATAAATTGCTAATGATGTGTTCAAAATCATTTAAAGAAATGAACTATAACCGTTAACGGTATCGTTATTAGCATTTATTTCACATCTAACTTCTTATCCGCTGTTGCTCTCATTCCTATTTATAAAAATGTTATTTTATAAACTTCAAGAAAAATATGGATAAAATTGAGACAACAGGGACAGGATGGACACAGGATAAGGGATATGGATAAAACTGAGACAGGACATGGGTAGAAAGGAGAAGATATGGCTAAGATAGAGGCAAGATGTGGATAGGACGGAGATAGGATAACTGCCCACAAAAAGGAAATAGGACACTTAGCAAAATCTCTAACACCCGAGGATGAACCTACCCTCCCTCACCGGGTCTTGCATTATATAATACACATGTCAGTGTAAGCGACGTTGTTAAGAAAACATAATTTAATATTTCAATGATAACAATATTTATACTCAAACATTAAGATTATATTAATTCAACACGTTATTTCCCTAGTGGTGAAATTACCATTATATATATATATATATATATATATATATATATATATATATATATAATATTATATATATATATATATATATATATATCAATAGACTAATGACTTGAAATACCACTCCACCTTGGAATTCTATTTTATGGATAACAAGAATAGAAAAAGTATATCTATAAGAATACTTATTTTTACTATATTCATCATAAAAGGTATTAATAATAAATATATCATAATTCACATTTATATTCAGAAATAGATGAATTAATGAAAAAAGCGGTGTAAACACATTGGATATGAGTGTTTAAAAAATGCCTATGGGATGATAAAGACCAATGAAAGTATACATACACTTTAAGAATATAAAAAAAAACATAAATGCCGTGTCACTGAAATAAAATAGAGAAAAGAAAAGCAAATAAAGAAACAAAGAAGAAAAAAAAAAAAAAATCGGACTCCGGTAGAGTGCCAATTTATATTTTCCTTGAAACGCACTTGTAAAAAATAGACGAATAAAAGTAAGTAGAAAAGCAGAAATAATCGAAATAATGAAACGGATAAGAGCAAATGTTAAAAACAACAGAATATAAAAACGAGGGAAATGAGAAGTTGAGGGTTAAACAAAAGAGAAAAGAAGAAAGGAGAAGAAGAATAAAAACAAAAAAAAAAAAAAACAAAACATGAATTAAGCTTGCTGGAAATATCTAAAGTGACTTAAACAAAGATTGCAATACTTAGAATTTTATAGCTCATAGGTTCGTAAAATAACTGCAACACTTTACAGATTTTTTTTTTTTTTTTATTTATTTAATGCTACAATTTATAATTAAAAGCTGACTCTATCTCTTTACGCGCAAATCGTTTAAGCTACTTATATAAATTGCTAATGATGTCAAAATCATTTAAAGAAATGAACTATAACCGTTAATGGAATCGTTTATTAGCATTTATTTCACATCTAACTTTTTATCCGCTTGTTGCGGAGGGAAATGAGAAGTTAAGGGTTAATGAAAAAGAGAAAGAAGAGGAAGAAGAAGAATAAAAAACAAAAAAAAACAAAACAAAACATGAATTAAAGTTACTGTAAAAATTATCTTGCTGGAAATATCTAAGTGACAAACAAAGATTGCAATACTATTAGTATTGTATACCTTATATACTATGTTCGTAAAATAACTGCAACACCCATTACAGAAATTAGATTTTTTTTTTATATTGTAATGAAATATAAAAATACGAGGTTTTGTTCATATTTAATGCCAATTTGATAAAGTCTGAAAGTTATTAATATCTCTATTTATCTTTAATTATGTTTACGTCGCATCCTCTGTGATCTTTTTAAGCTAATGATATTAATAAGGGTGATCTTAATATAAATTGCTAATGATGTGTTCAAAATCATTTAAAGAAATGAACTATAACCATTAATGGTATCGTTATTAGCATTTATTTCACATCTAACTTCTTATCCGCTGTTGCTCTCATTCCTATTTATAAAAATGTTATTTTAAACTCTTCAAGAAAAATATGGATAAATTGAGACAGAACAGGGACAGGATGGACAAAGGATAAGGGATATGGAAAAACTGAGACAGGACATGGGGTAGAAAGGAGAAGATATGGCTAAGATAGAGGCAAGATGTGGATAGGACGGAGATAGGATAACTGCCCCAAAAAAAAGGAAATAGGACACTTAGCAAAATCTCTAACACCCGAGAATGAACCTACCCTCCCTCTCCGGGTCTTGCATTAATATAATACACATGTCAGTGTAAGCGACACTGTTAAGAAACATAATTTAATATTTCAATGATAAAATATTTATACTCAAACATTAAAATTATATTAATTCAACACGTTATTTCCCTAGTGGTGAAATTACATTTTACGTATATATATATATATATATATATATATATATATATATATATATATATATATAAATATATATATATAATAGACTAATGACTTGAAATACCCACCACACCTTGGAATTCTATTTTATGGAAAACAAGAATAGAAAAAGTATATCTATAAGAATATTATTTTTACTATATTTATCATAAAAGGTATTAATAATAAATACATATAATTCACATTTATCTATTCAGAAATAGATGAATTAATGAAAAAGCGGTGTAAACGCATTGGATATGAGCGTTTAAAAAAATGCCTATGGGATGATAAAGACCAATGAAAGTATACATACACTCAAAAAAACAAACAAACAAACAACATAAATGCCGTGTCACTGAAATAAAATAGAGAAAAGAAAAGCAAATAAAGAAACAAAGAAGAAGAAAACAAGAAATCGGACTCCGGGTAGAGTTGCCAATTTATATTTTCCCTGAGATTAAACGCACTCGTAAAAATAGACGAATAAAAGGGAGTAAGTAGAAAAGCAGGAAAAAATCGAAATAATGAAAACGGATAAGAGCAAATGTTAAAAACCAACAGAAATATAAGAAACGAGGGAAATGAGAAGTTGAGGGTTAATGACAAAAGAGAAAAGAAGAGGAAGAAGAAGAATAGAAAAACAAAACCAAAAAAACCAAAAACATGAATTAAAGTTTCTGTATAAAATTATCTTGCTGAAAATATGACTTAAACAAAGATTGCAATACTATTAGAATTTTATACCTCATACACTATGTTCGTAAAATAACTGCAACACCCATTACAGAAAATAGATTTTTTTTTCATAATGTAATGAAATATAAAGATACGAGGTTTTGTTCATATTTAATGCCAATTTGATAAAGTCTGAAAGTTATTAATATCTCTATTTATCTTTAATTATGTTTACGTCGCATCCTCTGTGATCGTTTAAGCTAATGATATTAATAAGGGTGATCTTAATATAAATTGCTAATGATGTGTTCAAAATCATTTAAAGAAATGAACTATAACCGTTAATGGTATCGTTATTAGCATTTATTTCACATCTAACTTCTTATCCGCTGTTGCTCTCATTCCTATTTATAAAATGTTATTTTATAAACTTCAAGGATAATAGTTATGGATAGAATTGAGACAGGACAGGGCAGGATGGACACAGGATAAGGGATATGGATAGAAGTGAGACAGGACATGGGTAGAATGGAGAGAAGATAAGGATGAGATAGAGCTAAGATGTGGATAGGATGGAGATACGATAACTATCCAAAAAGGAAACAGGACAAAGTATTAACAAAATCTCTAACAACCGAGGATGAAATTACTCTCAACATAAACGACATAATTAAGAGAACATAATTAAATGTTGAAATTTTCACGACCGAGGATGAAACTCAACTCTCTTGCAACGTAAACGTCATAATTAAGAGGAATAATTTAATGTAGAAATATTCATAACATTTTTATTCCAACAATACTTCGCTATTTTTCTAAAAAATTGCAATATTTAATTGGAGTTACATTACTCGATTTTGAATATATATATATATACATCAACAGACTGAGGTCTTGAAATATCATTCCACTCATTGGAATTCTATTTTATGGAAAACAAGCATATAAAAAGTATATCTATAAGAAAACTTAATTTTACTGTATTCGTCATGAAAGGTATTAAAATCGGATATATTATAATTCACAAAATTATATTAAATCATAATATAATTATCAACAATACTGCGATCATCAATAACTTTAACAACAAAATCAGCTCTTAAAACAGACAATATTCTACGTATATAATAATGATAATAATGAAATAATGATAATTACTAATGATAATAATAATGACAATAATAATGATAGTAATAATGACAGCAATAATGATGACAGTAATGAAGATGAGAATGATAATAATGATGATAATGATAATGATAATCCTTAACCTGGCCCTATCGTATCTCATCCCTGTCTCCATCCTATAGCTAGCCTATCCTGCATCTATTCTATCCCTACCCTATCTTGCCTCAATTTTCTCCTTGTCCTGCCTCCACCCTCTCTTTATCCTGTCTCCATTCTCTCCTTATCCTACCTCCATCTTCTACTTATCCTGCCTCCATCCTCTCCTTATCCTGCCTCCATCCTCTCCTTATCCTGCCCCGCATCTTATCCATCCGTTTTTATTATCCTGCCTCCATCCAGTCCCTATCATATTTACATCCTTTCCTTATCCTGCTTCCATCCCATCTAAATCCTGTCCGCATCCTGCCGTAATCCACAGGGCGAGTCGATCACACACACACACACACACACACACACACACACACACACACACACACACACACACACACACACACACACACACACACACACACACACACACACAAAAATGTCTGATAGGTGAAAATGAGCGTAAAATACGAAGAAAATATTCAGGTGTAAAACAAAATTGCCAATATAAGAGGAATATGGATTTAGGAAGAATATAAACAAGATGGACAAGATAATGGAAAGATTAGAGACAGGATAAGGTGGATGCTGGATAGGGGTAGGTTGAAGGCAGGATGGGGATAGGATGGAGACAGGATGAAGGATAGAGATAGGATGGAGAGGAGATAGGATCAGGATGGAGGTAGAATAAGGATAGAAGTTACAAAGTAGATGAAGTGGGGGAAAGGGGAATGGAGGAAAGGAGAATTAGCGTAGTAGAGGGGAATGAAAAAGCGAAGGAACAAGGAGAGAATAAGATTAGCAGAAGAATGAGGGAAATGGAGGGGGGAGGGGGGAGAGAGAACGGATGAACTTAGTTAAGGGGATGAAACAACTCAGATGTTTCCAACACTACTTAAAAAGAAAAGAAAAGAATAAAACAAACTTTTAACAGAATTCATAACCAAGAATGAAACTGCCCTCCCTCTTCGCGTCTAGATCATTTTACGTATGTAAATTTAAACATCTAGAGAAAGAAAATATAAAGGATACTCCATTACCCAAATACAAACAAACGAAAAATTAATACAAGTTTGTTGTTTTAAAATTTTAGACATAAGACGTTCTTAGGTAATAGAACCATCTCTGAAATTTTATAAATAACATAAGACTGAGGAGTTGATATATAATTACTCCTTGGAATTTTATCTTTTGGAAAACAAGAGTAGGAAAAATAAATCCAAGAGAATAAGAATACTTAATTTTACTATATTCGTAAAAAAAAAAAAAAAAAAAAAAAACGGTTATATTATAATTCACAAATCATATTCAACACAATTATATCATTAGCAGCAATACCACGATCATCGTTACTATTAACAATAAAGTCAGTTCTAAAATAGTGATAATAATAAAAAATATATTAACGTAAATAATGATGATAAAAAGAATATTGACAGAGATAATGAATAACAATGATAATGATATGATGGTAACGATGAGGATGATATTGATAATGATGATAATAATAGGAAAACATGATAACAGTAATGATAATGATGATAATCCTATCCTACCCTGCCTTATCCTATCCTTTCCTTACCTACCCTATCTCCCTCTTATCCTTATCCTGCCTCCATCCTATCGCTATCCTATCTCCCTCTTATCCCTATCCTGCCTCCATCCTATCCCTATCTTGCCGTAATCCACAGGGCGAGTCCATCACGGGCGGACCACTCACTGCTCACCGCTTATCCGACTTTCTCGCTTTTTCTCTTTTAAATTTCCCGCGGATTCTCTATGAAGCGAACACCATAATAGACTTTTGTGTAGTCTGATTTTAACAAACACAGAAAAATATGCATAATAGGTGTAAATAAACTTAAATTACAAGGAAACCAGCCTAGCGTAAAACAGAAATGAGAGAATATGGATAAGGATAAGGATAGCATGGAGTCAGGGTTAGGAATATGGATAGGAGGGATAAGGATAATGGATATGGATAGAATTGAGACATTCAAAGGGCCATCCCTGTCCTATCTTGCCTCCATCCTCTCCTTGTCCTGCCCCGCATCTTATCCATCCGTTTTTATTATCCTGCCTTCACCCTGCCTCCATCCAGTCCCTATCATATTTACATCCTTTCCTTATCCTGCTTCCATCCCATCTAAATCCTGACCCGCATCCTGCCGTAATCCACAGGGCGAGTCGATCACACACACACACACACACACACACACACACACACACACACACACACAACACACACACACACAACACACACACACACACACACACACACACACACAAAACACGCACAAATGTCTGATAGGTGAAAATAAGCGTAAAATACGAAGAAAATATTCAGGTGTAAAACAAAATTGCCAATATAAGAGGAATATGGATTTAGGAAGAATATAAACAAGATGGACAAGATAATGGAAAGATTAGAGACAGGATAAGGTGGATGCTGGATAGGGGTAGGTTGAAGGCAGGATGGGGATAGGATGGAGACAGGATAAGGGATATAGATAGGATGGAGAGAAGATAGGAACAGGATGGAGGTAGAATAAGGATAGAAGTTAGAAAGTAGATGAAGTGGGGGGAAAGGAGAATGGAAGAAAGGAGAATTAGCGTAGTAGAGGGGAATGAAAAAAGCGAAGGAACAAGGAGAGAATAAGATTAGCAGATGAGGGAAATGGAGGGGGAGGGGGGGGGGAGAGAACGGAAGATGAACTTAGTTAAGGGGATGAAACAACTCAGATGTTTCCAACACTACTTAAAAAGAAAAGAAAAGAATAAAACAAACTTTTAACAGAATTCATAACCAAGAATGAAACTGCCCTCCCTCTTCGCTCGCTAGATCATTTGACGTATGTAAATATAAACGTCTAGAGAAAGAAAATATAAAGAATACTCCATTACCAAAACACCAAACAAACAAACAAAAAAATAATACAAATTAGTTATTGTTTTCAAAATTTTAGATATGTACGATCTTAAGTAACTTCACTTTGTCTGAAATATATAAATAACATGAGACTGAGGAGTTGATATTTAATTACTCCTTGGAATTTTATCTTTTGGGAAACAAGAGTAGGAAAAGTAAATCCAAGAGAATAAGAATACTTAATTTTACTATATTCGTAAAAAAAAAAAAAAAAAAAAACGGTTATACTATAATTCACAAAATCATATTCAACACAATTATATCATTAGCAGAATTAGCGTAGTAGAGGGGAATGAAAAAGCGAAGGAACAAGGAGAGAATAAGATTAGCAGAAGAATGAGGGAAATGGAGGGGGGGGGGGGAAGAGAACGGAAGATGAACTTAGTTAAGGGGATGAAACAACTCAGATGTTTCCAACACTACTTAAAAAGAAAAGAACAAAACAAACTGCTAAAAGAATTCATAACCAAGAATGAAACTGTCCTCCCTCTTCGCTCGCTAAATCAATTTACGTATGTAAATATAAACGTCTAGTGCAAGAAAACAAAACGAATACCCCATTATCCACAGAAATCATAATAATACAAGAGAGTCTGTTCCCAAAATTTGAGATTTATTACTTGTTGACAAATTGGTCTTGTCTGAAATTTATAAATAACTTGAGACTGATGAGTTGATATATAATTACTCCTTGGAATTTTATCTTTTGGAAAACAAGAGTAGGAAAAGTAGAGATAATCCGAATACTTAATCTTACTATATTCGTAAAAATATAATTCACAAAATCATATTCAACACAATTATATCATTAGCAACAATACCACGATCATCATTATTATTAACAATAAAGACAGAAAAAAAATATATGTATATATATATATATATATATATATATATATATATATATATATATATATATATATATATATATATATATATATATATATATATATATCTACGTAGATTAATAATGATTAAAAGAATATTGATAGAGATAATGAATAACAATAATAATGTAATGATGGTAATGATGAGGATAATAATAATAATAATAATAATAATAATAGAAAAAAAGATAACATTAATGACAATAATGATAATAATAATGATAAAGATAATGATAATCCTATCCCTATCCTTTCTTTACCCTACCCCTCTCTTTTCCTTATCCTACACCCATCCTATCCCTATCCTTTCCTTACCCTACCTCCCTCTTATCTTTATCCTGCCTCCATCATATCCCTATCTTTTCCTTACCCTACCTCCCTCTTATCTTTATCCTTCCTCCATCCTATGCCTATCCTGTCCCGCATCCTGCCGTAATCCACAGGGCGAGTCCATCACAGGCGGACCACTGCTCACCGCTTATCCGACTTCTTCGCTTTTTCTCATTCAAATTTCCCGCGGATTCTCTATGAAGCGAACGCCATAATGGAAGACTTTAGTGTAGTCTGATTTCAACAAACACAAAAATGCACATAAATGGTTAAATAAACGTAAACTACACGGAAATTAGCCTAGACTAAAGCAGAAATGAGAAAGGTATAGACATAGGGATAAAGATAGGATGGAGACAGGATAAGGAATATGGATAGGAAGGAGACGCGGTAGGGAAAAGATGGAAACAGGATAAGGATAAGGATAGGAGTTAGAAGGTGGATTAAGCGGGGGAATAAGGGAATAGAGGAGAGAGGAATTGGCGTAGAAGTAGAGATGAGTGAAAAGGCGAAGGAACACGGAGAGAATAAGATTAGCAGAAGAATGAGGGAAATGGGGGTGAAGGGGGATGGGGAAGAACAGATGGACTTATTTAAGGGGATGAACCAACTCTGAAGTTTCCAACACCGCCTAAAGAAAGAAAGAAAGAGAAAAAACTGCTAACAAAATTCATAACAACCAAAAATGAAACTGACCTCCCTCTTCGCTCGCTAGATCATAATACGTATGTAAATTTAAACATCTAAAGTAAGAAAACATAATTAATATTCATTTACCCACGAAAAGCTTATTTTTAACGTAAGAAAGTTGTAATTTTCAAAATTATTATATCTAGGTAACGGAGAAAACTACGTAGTATGAAATATTTAAGTACCAAGAGACTGATGACTTAAAGGAGACACCAAGAACGGTTATATCATAATTCACAAGATTATATTTAACACAATTATACCATGAGCAACAATACCACGATCATTAACAATAAAATAAACTTTAAAACAGAAAGAAAGAAAGAAAAAACTAATCTACGTAGAAAACGATAATGATAAAGATGATACTGATAAATATAATGAATAGTAAAAATAGTGATAAATGATAGTAATGATGATGAGGATGATGTTGACGATGATAATGATAATGATAATAACCGATAAAAAATATAATAATTATAATATGATAATAATAGTAATGATAAAAATAATGATACAGACAATCCCTTCATTACCCTGGCTCCATCCTATGCTTATCCTGCTTTGCACCTTTTTTTTTTTCTTCTTTCTTATCCTATCTCCTTTAACCTTTCCCTATCCTGCCGTGATCCACAGGGCGAGTCCATCACAGGAGGACCGCTTCTCACCGCCTGCCTGACTTTCTCTTTTTTTCTGTTTTAGGAGGATGCTCTATGAACCGAGCACTATAGCAGAAGACTTTGGTGAAATCTGATTTCAAAAGCAACAACAACAACAGCAACAACAGCAGCAGCAGCAACAACAGCAGCAGCAGCAGCACAAACAGCAGCAACAACAGCAGCAGCACAACAACAGCAGCAGCAACAACAACAGCAGCAGCACAACAACAACAACAACAACAGCAACAACAGCAGCACAACAAACAGCAGCAGCAGCAACAACAGCAGCAACAACAACAACAGCAGCAGCAACAACAGCAGCAACAACAACAACAACAGCAACAACAACAGCAGCAGCAACAACAACAGCAGCAACAGCAGCAGCAGCAACAACAAACAACAACAGCAACAACAACAGAACAGCAACAGCAACAACAACAACAACAACAACAGCAACACAACAGCACAACAACAGCAACAAGCAACAACAACAGCAGCAGCACAACAACGCACAACAACAACAACAACAAAACAACAACAACAACATCGACATGCAAAGTAGGTGTAAACAGACGTACAGTACAAGGAAAATATCCTAGTGTAAAACAGAAATGCCAATGATAGGCATAAGCATAAGGATAGGATGGAGACAGGATAAGGAATATAGATAGAATGGAGACCGAACAAGGATTTTGGATAGGATTGAGACTAACTAAGGAATATAGATGGGATGGCGACAGGATAAGGAATATAAATAGGATGGCGACAGGATAAGGAATATGAATAGGATGGCGACAGGATATAATAGGAAGGACACTGTATTGTTAGGAGACAGACAAACCGTACAAGACTTTTTAATCCCTTACCATTCAACCTGTAAGGATTGAATATTTACTAACATATGCCAAAATACCAAAAAGTTAAGATAATTGGATGTATTCCTGGTTATTCTTTACATCATCACTTCATCCATCCTTTCCTTATCCAATCTCTATCTTATCCTTATCCTGCCTCCATCCTATCCCGGTCCTTTCCTTATCCGATCTTCATCTTATCTTTATGCTGCCTCCATTCTATCCCTATCCTTTCCTTATCCTATTCCCATCTTATCCTTATCCCATCTCCATCTTATCCTTATCCTGCCACCATCCTATCCCTATCTCCATCTTATCCTTATCCTATCTCCATCTTATCCCTATCTTATCTCCACCTTATCCTTATCCTATCCCCATCTTATCCTTATCCTGTCTCCACTTTATCCTTATCCTGCCATCCTATCCCTATCCCCATCTTATCCTTATCCTGTCTCCACCTTATCCTTATCCTGCCACCATCCTATCCCTATCTCCATCTTATCCTTATCCTGCCTCCACCCTCTCCCCATCTGTCCCTCATCCTGCCGTAATCCACAGGGCGAGTGGATCACAGGCGGACCACTGCTCGCCGCTTACCCGACCTTCTCGCTTTTCTGCAGCTGTTTTAAACGAATACTCAGTGAACCGAACATAATATTTATGTAGTATGTAGTCTGATTTTAACAAACAAACAAACAAGCAAAAGCGAAAGTCAGAATAGGCGTAAAATACAAGGAAATATGCCTCAGGTAAAGTAGAAATGACTATAGAACAGGTAGTGGGATGATTATGGACAGGTTAGAGACAGCAAAAGGGGATATGGATAGATTGGAAACAGGATAGGGACAGGTTGGATGCAGGATAAGGATAGGATGGAGACAGGATAAGGATTATGGAAAGGATGGAGACAGGGTAAGACTTATGGATAGGATGGAGAGAGGATAGTGAAAGGATAGAGACAGGATAAGGACAGATGTTATAAGGTAGACCACGTGGAAAGAGAAGGGATGGAAAGGGGAATTAGCGTAGTAGAGGGGGATGGAAAAGCGAAGGATACAAGGAGAATGAGGGAAATAGAGGGAGAACAGATTTAGATTTAGATTTTAGCTTCGGGAAAAAAACAATTTATAAGAACCGATAATGAAACAACCTTTCCTTTCCGGTCATTAAGTTATGTAACAAGAAAGTCAATGCGGTTTGATAAATGAGGAGTAGATGTTTATTTCTATTTAAATAAGAATATTTTTTTTCAAAATTTTAAGACCACTTTCTCTCAGTTTCACTTCATCCATGAATAAATAAATAGCAACAGACTGATGACTTGAAATGTTCCTCTACTTGTAATTCTATTCTATGGAAAACAAGAGAAGGAAATGTAAAAGAGAATATTTTATATTACTATCTTCGCTTATGATATAATTCACAAAATAATATTCAGACAATACCATGATCCTTTAAACAATAAGATCAACTTAAAACAGACAGTATTCTACACATACAATAATAATCATCATAATAACTATAACAGTAATAATAATAATAACAATAATAGTAATAATAATAATATGATAATGAAAATGATAATACACGTCACTTTGTTTCTCTGTTCCTCATATACAGAAAATAAATGAAATTTGTATCATGCGTCTCCTAGAATTATTTTATAGACGAAAAGAAAAAAAGAAAGAAAGAAGAAAGAAAGGAAAGGAAGAAAGAAGAAGAAAGAGAAAAAAGAAAAAGAGAAGAAAGAAAGAAAAAAATATATTACTAATACATCTACCTTTGTTTAGTAACAGTCCTTCTTTTGTAACACAAATAATTTCAAATTATTTCGCATCTTTTTCTTTTCATATGCAAACACCTTCAATAGATTTTCACAGACAAACCGTATTACTTTTAAAGAAACTTAATTTACTCTTCAACACATTTAATCTAAAAAAAAAAAAAAAAAAAAATCTGAAAAGCATCCAGAGTTTGGCATATCTTTAATATCAATATTGATATCATCTTTGGAGGAACATAGAGCTCCTCGTAACTATCGTTTACTTTATCTTATCACTTTCATAGGCCATTGTGATGCTGGTTACTCCCTAATGACAATGGCGCTCCTTGCAAAAATAAAGATAGAAAATCCACAAATTCCACTTTCCACCAACTGTCACCGTTACGCACCCATTGACAAAGGCAGTCGACGTGCATCAAGGCCCGTTGTTACTTATGCTCTTGTTACTCCGTTCAAGTTGTCAGAGAAAACGGAAATATGCCTATAAACCATTATACTATCTAGTATTGACACCCACTGTTACATATTTTCAGTTCGTCTAAATTGTCACAGAAAACGGAATTACATCGGCCATGACCAAGTGATATAGCAATGAAACCAATGTTTGGCTTGCCGTAGATACAAGGTATGTTGCTTTTTGCTGTATTTTACTACACCAAACAGACCACTGACATTTGTACTTTACGTTGTAATGTAGTTTACACCTAGTATTTAATTTGTAAAAGAGTGATGGGGACATACTTGTAGACGGCAATCAACACGTGTCTGAGCCTTCGATTTCATCCCATGGCCGCCGCCCTCACACGCCAAGGTGCAGCGTTGTCTCATCCGATGCAAACTCTCCGACATGACCTGCTCACCTAAGCAACGAAACGCCCACCGCCGCGCCCCTGGTCTCACGGCGCGTCCTGCCACACCAAACGACTCCGCGGGATCCTCAAGGCATTCATGAAGCGGGTACCGAGTCTTCATGTCAACCTGAAGGAGACACAGGTCTACCCCCTCGCGAGATCCCCC
The DNA here is from genome assembly GCF_003789085.1 of Penaeus vannamei. NCBI lineage: Eukaryota > Metazoa > Arthropoda > Malacostraca > Decapoda > Penaeidae > Penaeus > Penaeus vannamei. The sequence continues at coordinate 812,472 of NW_020872482.1, forward strand.
AAAGGCCCCTGCTCTTACACAGAAGGACCAGGTCATGGATAACGAGACCCGCTCCCCCTCCCTCGGCAGCCACCTGTCATTAAGCATCGACATCGACGATAAGAGTGCTGTCTCCGGATCCTTGTCTCCCAGGGACTTCCACGATGAGACGAAATTCCGAACTTACCGAACTATCCTTATCCTCACCCTCCTGTGCGGATCTGAGACCAGGACCAAAAAGGGCCTCACGGTAGAGCCTCTCTCACACCCGCTGGAAAGACTGCCGCACCAGCATCCAATATCCAGACTACTTTTCTAGACCTTGCCAACACCATGGTCTGGGCTGGAGCGAATCTCCGAAGCCTCGACTGACTCGACATCACCAGACATCTCGTCAGGAAGGAGGACAACAGCCGCCCCAAACAGATAATCTCTCAGCTGAGTTAAGGGGGACAGAAAGGGCGCTACAAGGAAGGACCTCCTCAAGCACACAGTGAGTAGCTGTAACATTGGTTGAAGACCGGAGGAAAAACGAGCCAAAGTCGGAGAGAGAGAGAGAGAGAGAGAGAGAGAGAGAGAGAGAGAGAGAGAGAGAGAGAGAGAGAGAGAGAGAGAGAGAGAGAGAGAGAGAGAGAGGAGAGAGAGAGAGAAAGAAAGAAAGAAAGAAAGAAAGAAAGAAAGAAAGAAAGAAAGAGAGAGAGAGAGAGAGAGAGACGTGGAGGGCTGTCAGACAGACAGACAGACAGAGAAAGAGAGACAGACAGACAGACAGAGAACAGAAAAGAAAAGAAAGCAGAAGGAGAGAGAAAAAGACCAGGCCGTCCTTGCCTCACCCCCCCCCCTCTCCCACCACCTGTACGAGTCTGTGGGCGGCAGTGCTCGTCACGGCTGGGACTCTTCGAGGACGAGGAAGCCGTCATCCTCGACCTTCAAGAGATAGCCACGACGGAGATGACACCCACTGATAACACCGATAAAGATAAGAAAAACAACAACAGTAATGATTATGACGATGATAATAATGATAGTGCTAATAATGATTGTAATTAAATTGATGGCAATTATAATGATAATAATGATAATGATAAGAAAAATCAAAATGATAATGGTAATAATGATAATAATGATTAAACATTGTCACAGCAATAATACTCATTGCATTAATCGCAATACTAACGGTAATAGTGATAACAATGATAGTCATATTGATGATACTACTAATAATGATATCAGTAATGATAGTAATGATACCAATATCTATAGCAAAAATAATAATTATGATAATGATAACGATCATAATAACAATGATGATGATAATAATAATAATGATAATAGCGATAATAGTAATGTTATTGAAAATGATAATGGTAATGATGAAAGAATAATGTAAACGATGATAATATTAGCATTGATATTCATATTAATAACGATAATGATAATAAGAAATATGATAATTATAATGATGATTTATAGTGCTGATAATGAAAAGGATAAGGATAATGATGGTAGTAATAGTGATAATAATGATAGTAATAATGATAATTATCATAATAACAACAGTGAGAATAATGATCGTGATGATGATGATCCTGATGAGCATAAAAATATGAAAATGACGATGATAATAATGATAATGATAATGATAATAATACTAATAAGAGTAGTAATGACAGGAATGATAATTAAGATGTTTATGATAGCAATAACAATTAAAACGTTAATGTTACTACTAAGGATGGTAATGATAATAATAATGATAATGATAACTATGATAGTAATAGAACAATAATGATAATAGTAATGATGATGGTAATAATAGACAATAATGATTATGATAGTGATGATGATAGCGATAATGAAAATAGTGATTATGATGATAAGGATAATGATAATAGCAATGATAATGATGATAATGATAACAGATAAGACAATGGTAACTAGTGTTGATGATGATAATAAAGATGATGATAATGATAATAATGATAATGATAATGATTACAATGATAGTAATGATAACAACAATATCAATATTAATAATGATGATGTTGATAATGATGATGATGAAAAAATATCAATAATGGTAATGATAGTAATTTCTCTCATTTCTTTTCTCATTTTCCCTTCTCACTAACTCTCTTTGTCTCTCATCCTATTTTACCACCTCTCTCTCTCCCCACATTACCTCTCTTCCCCCTCCTCTCCCCTCACTCTGTTCTTTCACTCTTGTCTACTCTCCCTTCCTTTCCTCTCACTCTTTCTCTCCCTTCCCCCTTTCCCCTCACTCTCTTCTTTCTCTCTTGCCTTTGGTCTTCCTTCCCTCATTCTTCAATTTCATTTTTCTCTCCCCTCTCCCTCTTCCCATTCCTTTTCCCCTCTCTCGCTCCTTCTTTTCTTGCCTTCGCTCTCCCTTCACTCTCATCTGTTTCTCCCTCTTCCCCTCTCCCTCTCCCTTATCTCGCTCCTTTCTCTCCCCTCATTCTCAACTTTCTCTCCCCCTCCCCCTTCTCCTTCTTTCCCCCCTCTCTCTCTCCTATCGCTCATTTCTCTCTCCCTTCCCCTTCTTTCTAATCTCTCTCTCTCTCTCCACTATCTCGCTCCTTTCTCTCCCCCTTCCACTTTGCCTCTCCCTCTTCCCTGTCTCTCTCCTTTCTCTCCCCCTCCCATTTCTTTCCCCTCACTTTCTCTCCCCACATTCTCAGCTTTCTCTCCTCCTTCCCTTCTTTTCCCCCCTCTCTCTCCCCTCACTCTCAACTTTCTCTCCCCCTTCCCCTTTCCTTCTCCCCTATCTCGCTCCTTTCTCTCCCCTTCCCCTTCTTTCCCCCTCTCTCTCTCCCCTATCTCGCTCCTTCTCTCCCCTTCCCTTCTTTCCCCTCTCTCTCTCCTCCCTATCTCGCTCCTTTCTCTCCCCTTCCCCTTCTTTCCCCTCTCTCTCTCTCCCCTCACTCTGAGAAGCTCCTCGCTCCCTTAAAGAGTCTTGATTGAGGTAGATTGTCCCAATGTGGCGAGCGAGATATGTCTGAGGGGAGTGAGGGGAGGGAGGGAGGGTGAGGGGAGATGGGAGGGGAGAGAGACGGGAGAAGGAGAATGGGGAGTGGGTAGAAGAGGAGGAGAGGGAAGGACGGGTGCTGGGAGGTAGGGGAGAGAGGGGGTGGATTGAGGGGAGACGGGGAGGGAGGAGAGAGTGGAGGAGGGGAGACGGGAGAGGAGTGGGAGAGTGCGGTTGCAAAGAGAGGGGTGGAGTGAGGGGAGAGGGAGAGGAGAGAGACGGGGAAGGAAGAGAGGGAGGAAGGGAGAGGGGGAGGGTAGGAATAGTAAGGAGAGAGTGAGGGAGTGTAGCGATAGGGGAGAGGAGGAAGAGGGGAGTAGAGGGAGAGAGGGAGTAAGGGGAGAAAAAAGAAGGGTGAGGAGTAGAATTAATGGGGAGAGAATGATAGAGGGGAGAAGGAAGGAGTAAGAACAAAGAGGAGAGGGGAGAAGGTGAATGAAGATAGGAAGAGGTAAAGAAAGGAGAGAGAGAGAGAGAGACGAGGGAAAGGAGAGGTAAGGAATAGAGATGAAATAGGAAAAAGGAAAAGAATGAAAAATAGTAAATGAGACAGAAGGAAAGGGGAAGAGGAGGAATAGAAGGAAGAGGAAGAGAAAGAGAAAGGAGGAATAAGAGAGGAAGAAAAGGAAAAGGAGTAAAGGAAGAAGTAGGAGAAAGAAAACGAATAAAAGGAGGAGGAGGAAGAAGAAGAGGAATACAAGTAGGAGGAAGGGGAACAAAAGAAAGAGATAGATGAGAAGGGAGAAGAGGAAGAGGAAGAAGAGAAAGAGATGGAGTATGTGGAAGAGAAACAGGAGGAGAAAGCGAAGAGGGGAGGAGGCGAAGAGGCGAGGAAGAGGAGGAGGAGGAGGAACAAGAGGAGTAGGAGGAAGAAAAGAAAATGAAGGGGAATGAGGAAAAGTAAGAAGACGTGAAAGGAGAAAGATGAGAATAACAACAACAATAATAATAACAAAAACAAAAATAATGATGATGATAATAGTAAGAACAATCATGATACAATGTTGATGATAATTGCAAAAATAACTATGATGATGATTATGAAATAATAATAACAAAAATAATGATAGCCAAATAGATGATAATAACAAAAGTAATGATAACCATATAGATAACAATAACAAAAATAATGATAACAATTTAGATAATAATAACAAAATGATAACAATAATAACAGGGATATTGACAAGAATAATGATAATGGTAATGATGATAAAGATAAAGATAATGAAAGTAATGATAATGATGAAATCATTAAGAACAATAATGACAATATTAATGTTGCTAATAATGATGATGATAAAAGTAACGTAGAAAAATAAAATAACAATGATATTGATAATTATAATGATAATCATTATTTTGATAATCCTGATAATAATAATGATAATCCTGATAATAATGATGATAATTATGATGATGATAATATTATTAATAATAACAATAACAATAATGATAATAATGGTAATGATGATGATAACAGAAACAATAACAATGTTATTAGTTATTGTTATTCTTCTTCTTATCGTTATTATCATTATCATCGTAATTGTCATCGCTATTACTAATATTGTTATTATTATTGTTATCTTTATTGTTATTGTAATTACTTTTGTTATTATCATCATTATTGTTATTGTTATTACCATTTTCAATCGAGTAACACTGCTGTCAAAAACATTTATTATAACAATTATTATCAAATTTATTATCATTATCATTATTATTATTATATTAATTAATATTTGTATTATCATCATTATCATTATTAACATTCGTATGATAATCATTGTAATTATCATTATAGTAATCATTATTGTTATCATTATTACCATTATTGTTATTTTCATTGTTAACACTATTATCATTGTTATTTTTATTATCATCATTATTATTATCATTATTGTCATCATTATCATTATCATTAGTAGTAGTTTTATTATTATCATTCATTAGTGTTACTAATGAAAATAAGATGATGATGATGACAATAATAATATTATTATTATCATTCATTAGTGTTACTTTATTATTGTCATCGTCATCATCTTTATTTTCACTATCATTACTGTGATTACCATTGTTATCATTGATGTTATTATTATCATTATCATTATCATTATCATCATTATCACTACTCCTACCACTGCGGTCGTTATCATTATCATTATCATTGTTTTATTATTATCTTTTTAATGATAAAACAATAATAGTTATAATGATAATAAGAATACGAATAATGATAATAATAATGATGATGATGAAGATGATAATAATGATAGTAATAATGATAATGATAATCATGATGATAACAATTATAATAATAATAATGATAATGATAATCATGATGATAATAATGATAATAATGATAATGATAATGATAGTAACAATAATGATATTAATAAATATTATCATTGTCATGATTATTATTGATATTATTATCATTATCATAATTTTTGTTATCATTATTATTATCATTTTCATCATTGTTATCATTATCTTTATCATTATCATTTTCATCATTATTATTTTTGTTATTACTATTATAATTTTTTGTTATCGTTATTATTGTTATTTCTATTATCATTATCATTATAATTATTGTTTTTATTGCCATTCTTATTATCATTATTATTGTTATCTTCGTGATAATAAAAAAATAATGACAATGATGATAATGAGAGTGATGATAATAGTGATAATGATAATGATGATAATGATAATGATGATAATAATAATAATAATAATGATAATAATAACAATAATAATAATAAAATAATAATAACAATAACAATAATGATAATGACAATAATGATAATAACAATGATAATAATAATACCTTAGCCTTTTCCTCTCCCTCTTTCCATCTCCCTCCTTCTCTCTCTTATCCGCTCCCTCTTCCTCTTCCCATCCTCCTCCTTTCCTCTCAACTCTTCTCTTTCTCACTCCCCATACCCATTCCTTTATCTTCCCCCTCTCTCTCTCTTATCCTTTTCCCTCTCCCTCCTTCTCTCCCTCCTTCTCTCTCTCCAATTCCATTATTCTATCTCCTAAACAAACTCTTCTCCTCAACTCCTTCCATCCAACACACTTTGCTGAGTTTCATGTCGAGTTGCAGAGAGATATGTGACCTACACTTATTTGAATTTGAGAGAGAATGAGTTAGAGCACGCATGGTTCTCTGTTTTATCTCCTCTGCTTTTTTTTTTTTCTTTCTCTCTCTCTCTTTCGTTATCTTTTTTTTTGTTTT
>NW_020872482.1:824501-827001 GCF_003789085.1 Penaeus vannamei
ACGAGAGACAGAGAGAGAGAGAGAGAGAGAGAGGAGAGAAGTGAGAGAGAAAACTGAAAGAGAGACGAGAGAGAGAGAGAGAGAGAGAGAGAGAAGAGAGAGAGAGAGAGGAGAGAGAGAGAGGAAGAGAGAGAGAGAGAGAGAGACGAGAGAGAGACGAAGAGAGAGAGAGGAAGACTGGGAGAGTGGGAAAGAAGAGAAGAGTGGGGAGTGGGAGACTGGCAGAGGGGGAGAGTGGGAAAGGGGGAGACTAAGAGAGGGGAGACTTAAAGAGGGGAGACTAGAAGAGGGGAAAACTGGGAGGGCAGAATGGAAGGAGAGAGTGGGAGTAAGAGAGAGGGGAGTCTGGAGAGTGGCCAGAGTGGGAAAGGAGGAGAGGGAGACTAGAAGAGGAGGAGAACGAAGAGGGAAGAGGGAGACCGGCAGAGTGGAAAAGGGGAGACTAGAAGAAGAGGGGAGGGAGAGAGGGAGAGAAGAGAAGTGTGGAAAAAAGGAGACTAGCAGGAAAGGGGAGAGGGGAAGAGGGAGAGGAGGAGAAGCGATGGGGAAGAGGGAGACTAGCAGAAAAGGGGAGAGGGAGAGAGGGAGAGAAGGGGAGAAGTGAAAAAAAGTGGAGACTAGCAGAAAGGAGAAGATGAGAGAGAGCAGGGAGAGGGAGAGGGAGAGGAGAGAGGGAGAGGGGAGAGGGGAGAGGGAGAAAGGGGAAGAGGGTGGAGGGTGCATGTGAGGAGATGAAGCCACACCTTGCAAGCAGATGAATGGAATTGGAGGAAGCCAGCGGCGGAAAAGGTCACCGACTCCTCTTGTTTTGCTTTTGTGTTTGTTTGTCCTTTGTTGTTGTTTGTTGTTTTCGCTTTTGTTGTTGTTTGTTTTGGTTTGTTTATCATTTATCCCCTTGTTGTTGTTTGTTGTTTTCGTTTTTTTTGTTGTCTTTTGTTTTCGGTTTTGTTTTGTTGTTTTTTGTTTTCGGTTTTGTTTTGGTTTGTTTATCATTGTTTGTTTATCATTTATCCCCCTTTGTTGTTTGTTGTTTTCGGTTTTGGTTTGTTTTTTGTTTTCAATGTTGTTTTTTGTTTATTATCGGCTGATTTTTGGTTTTGAAATTTGTTTTCTTTTGTTTTTCTTTCTCGTCATGTTATTTGTTTTCTATATTTATTGTTATTATTTAATGATTTTTCAAAGATTTTTTTCTTTTTTAGTGACGTCCGTATTTTATCGTTTTTCGTTTTGTTTTGTTCTTTCTTTTATCTATTTTCTATACTTTTCATTATGATATAATTTGCTTAACATTTTGTTTTTATCTATATTTCCGTTTAAAGGTTTTTTTTTTATTCCATTTTTCTTCCATTTATAATTTCTTCCTTTGCTTCGAATTACGTCACTTTTCAACTTTATGTTTTCTTTGTTTGTTGTTTGCTGTTCTTGCTCTTACATTCATAAACATTAATGGATCTATCTATTTATTATTACTCTTGTTCTCGTTCTATGTTCCTGTTCATTGTTTTGTTCTTCGTTATTCATTAATATTATTAATTAATATAATAATTATTCATTTTGTTCTTCGTTATTCATTCACCTTTTCTCTTTGTTCTTTTCATTTAAAAAGAATTACGTCGTTCTTTTTCTGTTCTTTGTTTGTTCCTTCTCTATCATCTTTATCCTTATCTGATAGATGCGATAATTCTAAACACGCAAAGAAATGGTTTATCATTTCGGCTTCAATTTTCGAGTAAAAAATCTAAAAATAAAATGTTATGATATATTTTGTATATTCTTTTCTCTTCATCGTTCTTGTCGTTTATCTTATCGTTTCCTTTATTTCTCTCTATTCTCTCTCTCCTCTTCTTTTTTCTCTTTCTCTTTCTCTCTCTCTCTCTCTCTCTCTCTCTCCTCTCTCTCTCTCTTCTCTCTCTCTTCTCTCTCTCTCTCTCTCTCTCTCTCTCTCTCTCTCTCTCTCTCTCTCTCTCTCTCTATCTCTATTTCTCTTTCTCTCTTTTTTTCCACTCTCTCTCTATGAATCTCTTTTTCTAGCTCTCTCCGTCTCTCTCTCACCCTCCCTCTATTCCAGCTCTCTCCGCTCTCTCTTCTCTCTTCCTCTCTCTCTCTCTCTCTCTCTCTCTCTCTGCTCTCTCTTCTCTCTCTCTCTCTCTCTCTCTCTCTCTCTCTCTCTCTCTCTCTCTCTCTCTCTCTCTCTCTCTCTCTCTCATCTCTTTTACCCTCTCTTTCTATTTCTCCCCCTTCTTTCCTCTTCATTATTCTACTCCTGTCACCCATTTAACAAGCCATATAAACTGCTCCTTTCGGCGTACAATGACTAGCCAGTTAACCAGTCACTCAGTCAGCCAATTGACTTAAGTTGAATCCGAAGTCATCTATCGGGAATTCAAGGCAGATAGATAGGCAGATAGATTGGTATATAAGGAGACTGTTAAAGATGGGAGTGAAGGAGAGACAGATATTTAGACATATTGATGGATACATTGAGAGGTAGACAGATAAA
>NW_020872482.1:847001-848827 GCF_003789085.1 Penaeus vannamei
ACATTCATGATGATCAGTATTGTTATTTTCATTATCATAATAATCATCGTTATCAACGTCAGTCGTGATGTCATTATTATTAGAATTATATGATTGTTATCACTATTCTGATTATCATTATCATCTATCATTATTATTACTATTATCATCATCATTATATCATTATTATTGATGTTATCCTTATTATATCATCAATATCATTATTATAATTTTCATTATCATACTATCATTGTTATGATTATCACTATTGATATTCACTATTCATTACTATTATCGTTATCATTATTATTCCTATTATCGTTGTTGTTATTAGTTTTTTTAATCATTATAAATACTCTTATAATAACTATTATCAATATCATGATAATGATAACTATTATTGCTATTATCACTGGTTATTATCATAATAATCATCATCATTAGCGTTGTTACTCATATTTATTATATAACATAGTTTATCATGAATTTTATTATTTTCATCATGATAATTATCATCATTAACATCATCATCATTATTATTGTTATAATAATAGCAATTATATTCTTAAGTCAAAATCAAACGTTTCGAGCATTCAACAACTCATCTTCAGTGATAAAAGTTCGACTGTAACATATTTTCCAAAACTTAACAATAAATCAATTATCTTATAGTATTTATAAAACATGAAAAAATTGGAGATAACAAATCATAGTTTACCGATTAGATGATCATCTTCTAGGATATGTAATTCAGGTCTGTAGTCCGTGGACAGGGATCATAGGTCGAAAAGTACCAAAAGAAGGTCTGGAAAATCAGGATACGGATCAATAACAATGCTTTTAATGACGAGCGCGGTGTAATCCTTCAGTCGGGGAAGGACGTTTCGGCGCACGGAGCATCCGTTGGGGAGCTTGTCTAATGCGGCTCGGTGTAGGTTACGGCTCATTGGATTGATGCGATGGGATACGGGGGGACCATGATGCAGGGGCTTGTAGATGTGTGGTATAAGATGCTGATATAGGGAGATCTGGGCGCCTTTCACATATAACAATCGGACACTAGGTGTAGGAGAGAGATATGTCTGGAACATGAGTGTAGATCGTTGGAAGAGAGTCATCAGTAGTGCAGGCTGATGCAGTACATAAAGTTCGTATAAGTGAGGGTATGGAAAGACGAATGTGTTTAGTAGAAAAGCCAACCCTGCATCGAACGTTCTGACTCGCGCCTGTGGACGGAAGCTGCACCGCCGGCCGAAAGGAGGAAAAGAAGTCTCTAGCAACCCACATGGTATTACACACCTCCTATGCGCCACGGTTTAACCGGGCGAGTAATCGATGACCCTGTGATTTGGATCGTTACGTTCATGGATATTGTGGAGAGCGCTAGCGACCTGGCGTTGTGCTTGAAACGTAGATAGCTCACTAGCTGGCAACTGTAAAAGGCAGGACAGATCACTCCGACGTGGGGTGGGTTCTCTATCAGATCTGTGGCAAATGACGGGAAATGAGTATCTCCACTCGGGGATTGGGGAAGATACGCCGTGAGTAGCGGGCGGGTTTTTTCCATAAGTGGGTTGGTAGCCAGTTACCTGAGAGAGGCGTCACGGAACGCGTGGACATAGCTACCCAAATACTTTGTGACGCTGATTGACTGCCGGAATCGATGCGGGGGTGAGTTTTCATCATAAACTTGTCGCCGATAAAGGCGCACGGCCTAACGCTGGCAGGAACTCCGATCATGCGACAAAGAGCGCTGTTTTTCTGTCTCGGGGGCCGGCATGGTTGCTAATGAGCGTACCCGTCTGAAGGGTTCGAGTAGAGCGTACCTTCGCTCTAGGAGTGATCGT
>NW_020872483.1:0-2500 GCF_003789085.1 Penaeus vannamei
TTCACTTCCCTTTTGGCAACTCCTCCTACCTTCCGCAAGTGGTACCCTCTCCCGCCCCCCGCTCTTTTCCGCCAACTTTGGCAATCCTCTCCCCTCCTTCCCCTGCCCCCCCAATTGCTACCCTCCGCCCTACTTCCCCTTCCCCCCCCAATTGCTACCCTTTCCTTCCCCAACTGCAACCCTCTCCCCTTCTTCTCCCACTGCAACCCCCTCCCCTCCTCCTCCCCACTACCCCTCCCCCCTTCCCCTTGCTGCCTCCCCCTCTTATCTTCCCCTCTCCAACCCCTCCTTTCGTACTTTAACCCCAGTCTTCCCCTCCCTCCCTCTCCGTCCCTCCCTCCTTTACCACCCTTTCTTTCTTTCCCTATCTTCCCTCTTTCGTTACCGTTCTCTCCCTTTTCCCTCCATCACTCTACTTCTATTTTCTTCCTCTCTATTCCTCCCTACTCCTTCTTTCCCCATTTCTCCCTTCTCCCTTCCATCCTCCATCCTCTTCTCTCCTCACACGTCTTCTCCCCCTCTCCCCCCCTCTCCCTCCACCCCCCCCCTTTCCAACCTCCCCTCCTATCCCCCCCCCCTTCCCTCACCTCTCCCCCCCCTTCCCCTCTCTTCATCCTGTTTGTATATGAAGAGTTTAAAATGGAGAGAAAAATTATGATCTTTATTTATAATTTTCTTATTCTATTTTTTCTTTTTTTTATTCTTATTTTTGCTTCTTGTCTCAAAAGAATGTTGGAAGAGTAGTACAAAATACAATACTATGCTTTTTTTTTTTCTTTTTCTTTTTATAATCAATTACATTATTCGTATGGCTTTATATACACCGTAATAAGAATGAAAATAATAATGCTAGTATTACTAATAGCAGGAATAATGAATAATGAAATGCTCATAATAATTCTAATTATAACTATAATATCGATAATGATAATCATGATACGAAAATTGATGATAGTACTAATAATGACTAGATAGTAATGATAATGATGATGATAACGATTCGATTAGCAATGATGATAACCTAATGATAGTGATAATGATAATCATAGTGATGATAATGATGATAATAATAATGAAATTGATAAAAAGTAATTAAAATGATATTGATGATAATAAATAATAAAGAATAGTAACAATAATGGTAATAAAGATGATGATTACAATAATGATAATAATGATAATAATGATAATGATTATGATAATGATATTGATGATAACAATGATAACAATAGCGATAATGTCAGTACAAAAACTAATGCCTATAAAAATAATAACAATAGTAATAATGATGATAATAATAATATCAATAGCAATAACAATTATGACATTAATGATAAAAGTTGTAATTATAATAATGACAGAAATAACAATAATAGTAATGATAATGATGATGATAATACTAACTAGAATAATGATAACATGAATCGTAATGATAATAAAGATAACAATGATGTTATTAATAGCATTAATGTTAATGAGAGTGATGATAGTAATAATGGTGATATGACAGATAATAATGATGATGATAACAATAAGGATAACAATGATAACAATAAGAATAGCAAAAAGATCATGATAATATTAATGATACTAATGATAACAATTATCATAGTGCATATTAATAAATAAATAAAAAAGATAAATGTAATGGTAATAAAGATACTGCAATCACTAATGTTAATAAGAATAGCAGAAATATGAATGGTGATGATGATGATATTAATCAGATTAATATATAATTTGCGTAAGATTATCCTATCCATAATGTGGGTGATAATAATGATAATAATGATAATCGTAAAATAATGATAGTGATGATAAAAGATAATAGTTGCTATAATGATTATAGTAATGATAATCCTGATAATATCAAATAAAGGATGACATGATAATAGTGACAATAATGATAATATAAAGATGAAAATATTGGTAAAAAAAAGATGATTTTGTCCATGAATAACAAGAAGAACAACAATATTGATGATGATGATAGCATTAGTAATAATGATAATGATAATGATGAATATCTTTATGAAAATAATGAATGATAATAATGATGATAATAAAAATGATAATAACAATAATAGTAATAATGATAATAATGATGATAATGATAATGATGATGATAATAGGAATAACAAAAACAACAAAAATAATAACAATAACCATAACAATGATAATATAAGATATAATCATGATATCCGTAATGATAATAAGGATTTTACCATCATCATCACAATAATTAAAGACTGATAATGATAGTATTAGTAATGATAACAAAAATATAATAATGATAGTAATAAAGATACAACTGATAATAAAGTAACGATGATCATAATTACAATCATAATAACAACAATAACGATACTATCATAGAACTACTAATAAAAATAATGATAACAATCCAATTGATGGTAATAACAATGACCATAGTAATAATGATAATAATTATGATGATTATACAATCAGAAATAAAAGTAATGACTAGGATAGCAGTAAC
>NW_020872483.1:10925-24413 GCF_003789085.1 Penaeus vannamei
CTCCCTCTCCCTCTCCCTCTCTTACCAACCCACGGCCACAGCTCCCTCCTTCTCCCTCCCTCTCCCACCCCATCTCCTCTCTCGTCCCCTCCCTCTCCCCCTCTCGTCCCCCCTCCCTACTCTCTCTCCCTCCTCCCTCCCTCCCTCCTCCTCCTCCTCCGTGTTTGTTTCAGGACCTTAAACCGCACACATCCGTCCTTCTCGGGAAGAGAGAGGAAAGAAAAAAGAGAGGGAGGGAGGGAAGGGGGGAAGGAAGGAGGGAGGGAGGGAGAACGAAGGAGGGGTTAGGGAGGGAAGGAAGGAGGAGGGGAGAGGGAGGGAGGAAGGAAGGAGGAGGGAGAGGGAGGGAGGAGGAGGAGGGGAGAGGGATAACGAAGGAGGAGAAAAGGGAAGAGGAAGGAAGGGGGAACGAAAGAGTGAGTGAGAGAGAGAGAGAGAGAGAGAAGAAGACGAAGAAGAGAGAGGAGAGAGGAGATGAGAGCGGAGAGAGAGAGAGAGAGAGAGAGAGAGAGAGATGAGAGAGAGAAACAGAGAGACGCAGACACCCGAGCAGAAAGAGAGAAACAGAGAAGAAAGAAAAAGACAGAGAGAGAGAAAGAGGAAGGAGGAGACGGAGTCGAAAGGGGAGAGGTGGACGGAGAGAGTGAAAGAGAAAAAGAGAAAAAAAGAGAGAAAGCAAGAAAGAGAGAGATAAGAGAGAGACGAGAAAAGAAGAGGAGGAACGGAGATGAAAGAAGAGAGAGGAAGGGAGGAAAGGAGAGAAAAGAGAGAGAGAATCAGAAAGTTAGATCCATTACGCACCAAGAAAATAATTTGCATATCAACACACATCCTCGCAGAATATGTGGATGTTTTTGTTGCTGTTCTTCTTGTTCTCGTTACAGTGAGAATAATTAACACCTGGCTCTGTGTGTGTGTGTGTGTGGGTGTTGTGTGTGTGTGTGTGTGTCGTGTGTGTGTGTGTGTGTGTGTGTGTGTGTGTGTGGTTGTGTGTGTGTGTGTGTGTGTGTGTGTGTGTGTGTTGTGTATGTGTGTGTGTGTGTGTGTGTGTGTGTGTGTGTGTGTGTGTGTGTGTGTGTGTGTGTGTGCGTGGTGTGATGTGTGTGTGTGAGTGTGTGTGAGCGTGCGTGTGCGTGTGTGTGTGCGCGCGCGGTGTGCGTGTGCTGTCGTGCGAACGATCAAGCGTGTGCACCGCGAGTGTCTCCCTATGCATGACCGCCCTTCGCAGCCCTCCGCCCAGCGCCCAAGAATGCCCCGACGCCCCCACACTCCCTCCATCGGCGTTGTTGTCGTCAGGCGAGCATAATCAGCCGCTTGGAAGGGACATCCAAAATGCGTCTGAATATTCTCGAGGCGTGGTTGCTGGCGTGGCGAGGGAGAGGGAGAGTATTTGGCGATGGTGGTGGCGATGAGGGGGATAAGGATGGTGATGGTGGTGGTGTGATGATTATGATGGTGGTGGTGATGATTATCATGATGGTGATGATGGTGGTGATAATGATGGTGGTGGTGGTGGTGGTGGTGGTGGTGGTAGTGGTGGTGTGTGTGGTGGTAGTGGTGGTGGTGGTGGTGGTGGTCGGTGGTGATGTGGTGGTGGTGGTGGTGGTGGTGTGGTGGTGGTGATGGTGATGATGATGATGATGATGATGATGATGATGATGATGATGATGATGATGATGATGATGACGATGATGATGAACATTCCAAAAACAAAACAACTATAAATGATGGCGATGATGATTGATTATGATGATGATGATGATGATGATGATGACGATGATGGTGGTGGTGATGATGAACATTCCAAAAAACAAAACAACTATAAATGATGGCGATGATGATAATGATTATGATGGTGGTGATGATCATGATCATGATGAACAAACTCCAAAGACATTCCAAAAACAAAAACAACTATAAAAAAAAACAAAAAAATATGCACATAAAACAAAACAAAACATAAAAAAAACGAAAAAACAGGGATATTTTCGAAAATTGTTTTCCTGTCTGGCCGTTATGACATTCATACCTTGGGGCGTGATTGGACGAAATAATTGGGGAGCGAAATTTTTTTTGCTCTCTCTCTCTCTCTCTCTTTCTCTTTCTCTTTCTCTCTCTCTTTCGATTTCTTTCTCTTTCTCTCTCTCTCTCTCTCGATTTCTTTCTCTTTCTCTATCTTTCTCTTTCTCTCTCTATCTCTTTCTCTTTCTTTCTCTTTCTCTCTCTCGTTTCTTTCTCTCTCTCTTCTTCTCTCTCTCTCTCTCTCTCTCTCTCTCTCTCTTCTCTCTCTCTCCTCTCTCTCTCTCTCCTCGTCTCTCTCTTCTCTCTCTCTCTCTCTCTTCCTTTCTTTCCTTTCTTTCTCTCTTCTTCTCTCAATTTCCCTTCTTCCTTCTTCCTTCTTTCCTTCTTTTCCTTTCTTTCCTTCCTTTCCTTCTTCTTCCCTTTCTTTCTTTCTTCCTTCTTCCCTTTCTTTCTTCCTTCTTCCTTTTTCTTCCTTCCTTTTCGTTCATTTCTTTTCTTCTTTTCTAGCTTCTTTCTGTCCCTCTCCCTTCCCTGTTCATATTTCAGGAAGAAAAAAAGATCTATTCATATATCCAAACGTAAATAATGAATTTAAATCACTTTTTCTATCACTATTATCTAATTTATCAATTATCTTTTTATACGCCTGTTAATAGGGGGGGGGGAAGTAAACATGTAGTCCAACAAGTTCAAATTAAGCTTTGAACGAAAACATACTTTACACATGCTAAGCAGCAAGCTTAGTCTTCACTCCCTCATTTCTTCCCCTCCTTTCTTTATTCATTTATTTATTTTTTCCTTTCTTTCCTTTTACCCTTTCTTTCCTTTTCTTTCTTTCTCTCCCTTTTTCTTTTTCTCTTCCTTCTTTCTTTCCTTTCTCTTTTCTTTCCTCCTTTCCTTCCTTCCTATCCCCATACCTCCCTTTTCCTCTATACCCCCTCCTCCTTCCCCTCCTAATCCCCTCCCTCCCTCCTCCTATCCCCCATTCCTCTTCCCTCCATCTCTTCCCCCTCCCTCCCCTCCTCCCTCCCCTCCTCTATCCCTCCCTCCTCCCTCCTTTCCTCCCTATCCCCTCCCTCCGTCCTCTTCCCTCCTATCCCCTCCCTCCTCCCCTCCTTCCTCCCTTCCCTCTCTCGCCAAAGTGAAATAATAACTAAACTTCTTCAAGGGAATAAAATAAAAAATAAAAAATGTTGACACGAAACACTCCCCGGACTTAACCAACCGACACCGGATTCCATAACCGAATTAGGCTTAGCTCGGATGCCCCAACCCTTCGCCCCCCCCCCACCTCTACCCGGTCCCCCTCACCCCTCCCACTTAAACCCTTCGCCCCCCTCCTACCCCCCTCCCCCAAAACCCTTCGCCCCCCCTACCCCCTCCCCTTCACCCCTCCCACCTAAACCCTTCGCCCCTTTCCCCTCACCCTCCGCCCTAACCCTTCGCCTCCCTCCCACCCCCTCCCCTCCCCCCTCCTCCCTTTCCCCCGCCCCGCCCCCCCGACCGCCTCTCCGCCAACATCATCGCCCGGGAGCCTTCTCGAAATGGCTAAATATCACGCCGGTTCTTTCTTTCTCTCTCTCTCTCTCTCTCTCTCTCTCTCTCTCTCTCTCTCTCTCTCTTTTATTTGCTCTTTCTTTCTCTTTGTCTCTGTCTCTCTGTTGCGGTTCTGCCTCTGTCTCTTTCCACTCTTCCTTTCTCATCCTCTTCCCCTTATCCACTCTTTCCCCAACTTCTTTCTCCCTCCCCCATCTTCCCGCATTAATCGCTGCCTCCCTTTCTCTTTCCCTTTCCCTTTCCTCTCTCTCTCTCTCTACCCCTTTCCTTCCTCCTTCCCTCCCTTTCCTTTCCCACCCTTTCTCTCCCTCCCTCCCACCCTCTCTCCTTTCGTTTCCCTTCCCTTCCCCTCCCTCCCTCCTACCCTCCCCTCCCTCCCCCCTCCCTCTACCCCTTCCCTCCCTCACACTCTATCTCTCTCCTTTTACTGTTATCCCCAACCTCCCTCTTCCCCCTCCCTTTCCTCCCCTCTCCCCCGCTTCCCCTCTTCCTCCCCTCTCCCCTTTCCCCTCTCTCTTCGCCTTAATACTTTTTATTCACGCTTTTGGGCATTAAGGCGCCACATGCATACGGCTGCCTTTCAAACACACTTCTAATTGAATAAAAAAAAAGAGAGAGAGATAAAAAAGCTGGGTGAATGGAAGAGGGGAGAAGAGGGAAAAAAAGGAAGGGGAAAAGAGGGGAAAGGGGAGGGAAGATATATGGGAAAAGGGAGGGGAAGAGAGATATGGGAAAAGGGAAGGGACGGGAGACGAAAAAAGGGAGGGGAAGAAGAGGAAAAAGGAGGGGAAAAGAGGGAGGGGAAGGGAGAGGAGAAAAGGGGGGAAGGGAGAGAAAAGAGAAGGGAAGGGAGAGGGGAAGAGAGGAGAAAATGGAAAGGAAGAGAAAGGGGAGGAGACGGGAAAAAGGGGTAGGGAGAGGGGAAAGGGAGGGAAGAATAATAAAGAGAAAAGGGGGGATGAGACAAAACGGAAGCAAGAGCGTGAAAGAACAGGGAAAAGAGAAAATGAATGAGACAGAGACAAAGAGAGAGCGCGAAGAAGGAATGGGAAAAGGGAAGAAGGAATGAGACAAAGAGAAAGAGAAGAGAAGAAAAGGAGAATAAGACAGGCAAAGAAAGAGTAATAAGAATCGGAGACAGAGGAAAATGAGAGAAACAAAGGGAAGCACAGAGAACGAGAAGACCGGAGAGGGAATGAGAAAAAGGCGAATAGAACAAAGAGAATGAAAATAGTGACAAGGAACGGGGAAAGCGGAAAAAAAGAATGAAACCAGGAGAAAGAAAGAAAGAGGAGAAGAGAACGAGACGGAAGGAAGGAAGGAAACGAGCTGGGAGATAAGGAAAGTGGAGAAGAACAGGAAATAATAAACAGAAAAAACAGAAAATGAGCAGGAAATAAACAAAAAAAAAATACAGAAAATAAACAAAAAATAAAAAATAAACAGAAAATAAATAGCAAACGAACAGAAAATTAACAAAAACTAAAAAATAAACAGAAAACAAACAAAAATAAACAAAAAAATAAGCAGAAAATAAACAAAAAAAATCAAAATAAATTACCAGGAAATAAACACGAACAGAATAAGAAAAGAAAGGGCCGACTGGACACGTGAATGAGAGGAGAGCGCGAGGGAAGAGAAAAGGAGGAAGAAACTCAAGGAAAATGGGGGAACAAGACAAAGGCAAAAAGGAACAGGAAACGGAGAGGGGAAATGACAAAGACAGAGAGAAGAAACAGAGAGGAAGATAACAAAGAGAAAAGAAGAAAAAATATATAGAAAGGGACTAGTGTGTCATGTAGTCTAGTATTGTGGGTTCATGACACACTGAAAGACCTGCTTAACTACTGTCATATGAGCTTGCTACTGTGTCATGAGTCTAGTATTTTTTCGCGACACACTGAAAGAATCCCCAAACTAGTATTGTGGGTTCTTGACACAAACAGACCTGCCTATGTAGTGTGTCATGTGGCCTAGTATTGTGGGTTCATGACACACTGAAAGACCTCCTTAACTTCTGTGTCATATGAGCCTAATGCTGCGGGCTCATGACACACAAAGACCTGCCTAACTACTGTGTCATGTGAGCCTAGTAGCTGCGGGTTTCCGACACAGAATCCGACAAGAATCCCCCAACTAGTGTGTCAAGAGTGCGTCCGTCCGAGTCCCCAGTCCGCGAGATCCACACTAGTGTGTCATGTGACAAGAGATTCGGCCTCGTTCAAGAAGAAGAATAGAAGAAGAAGAAGAAGGGCAGAAAGAAGAAGAGAAGAAGAGAAGAAGAAGAAGAGAAGAAGAAGAGAGAAGAAGAGAAGAAGAAAGAAAAGAAAAGAAGAAGAAGAAGAAGCAGAAGAAGAAGAAGAAGAAGAAGAAGAAGAAGAAGAAGAAGAAGAAGAAGAAGAAGAAGAAGAAAGAAGAAGAAGAAGAAGAAGAAGAAGAAGAAGAAGAAGAAGAAGAAGAAGAAGAAGAAGAAGAAGAAGAAGAAGAGAAGAAGCAGAAGAAAGAGACAAAGAAAGAAGAAGAAAAAGAAAGAAAAGAAGAAGAAGAAGAAATCAAAAGAGAAGAAGAAGAAAAAGAAAAAGAGGGAAATGGGAAAGATAGAAAGATGTTTCGCGACAGAGAGGCAGGAAAAGATGAAAGCCCGGACACACTCGAGAGAGAAAAAGAGTAAGAGAAAATCCCACAATAAAGAAATCCCAGGACCGACCACAGCAACAACAAAAAAGGCAAGATAAAGAAAGAAAAAAAAAAAAAAAAATAAAAAAAAATAAATGACAACCTTCCTTCCCCATCCCCCCCGCAAGTCCTTTCAGACGGCGAGGAGCGAGGGCCGATAAGGGCGCGTTATCTATTGGCGCGCCGTGGGAATCCGAACCTAAAGGGAGCGCGCGCCTCTCAATGGAGACGGCCCGGCAGCCCGGAATAAATCTACGGCGGACAACCCGTATTTCAATATCTCGAGAGAACTTTCTACCCTGACCTCGCCGCCGCGGACCTGCTGAATGAATCCGCGTGGATGGGGATGCTAAGTGAGTACACGAGTGAGTGAGTGCGTGGGCGAGAGTAAATAAGGAGAGTGGACCCAGACATGCGGATGGGTGAGTGAGTGAGTGAGGGAGTGAGTGATTGAGTGGGGTGATGAGTGGTGAGTGAGTGAGTGAGTGAGTGAGTGAGTGAGTGGTGAGTGGTGAGTGAGTGGGTGGGTGGGTGGGTGTTTGGGTGGGTGGGTGGGTGGGTGAGTGAGTGAGTGAGTGAGTGAGTGGGTGAGTGAGTGAGTGAGTGAGTGACTGTGTGTGAGTGGGAGGGTGGGTGGGTGAGTGAGTGAGTGAGTGAGTGAGTGAGTGAGTGAGTGAGTGGTGAGTGAGTGAGAGTGAGTGAGTGGGTGAGTGAGTGAGTGAGTGAGTGAGTGAGTGAGTGAGTGAGTGAGTGAGTGAGTGAGTGGGTGGGTGGTGGGTGGGTGGGTGGGTGGGTGGGTGATTTGAGTGAGTGAGTGAGTGAGTGGTGGGGTGGAGTGAGTGAGTGAGTGAGTGAGTGAGTGTGTGAGTGAGTGTGTGAGTGAGGTGTGTGAGTGAGTGAGTGAGTGAGTGAGTGAGTGAGTGAGTGAGTGGGTGGGTGGTGGGTGGTGGGGAGTGAGTGGTGAGTGAGTGAGTGGTGAGTGAGTGAGTGAGTGAGTGAGTGAGTGAGTGAGTGAGTGAGTGAGTGAGTGAGTGAGTGAGTGGGTGAGTGAAGTGAGTGTGAGTGAGTGAGTGAGTGGTGTGGGTGAGTGAGTGAGTGAGTGAGTGAGTGATTGAGTGAGTGAGAAAGCGAACGGATGGATGAATGTGAATGAATGAATGAGTGAGTGAGCGCGGGTGTGAGAGTAACTCAAGAGAGTGGACCGAGAAAAGACGAATGAGTGAGTGAGTGCGTGTGTGCGTAAGCGAGTGGACATGAATGAGTCAGTGTGGGTAAGCAAGAAATGGACAGAAAATGTGAGTGAATGAATAAACGAGTGAATGAGTAAAAAATACGGAAGATTAAGCGGATAAATGACCGAGTAAGTAAGCAAAGTGAAAGATTATGCAATTACTGAGTAAGTGAGTAAGTGTAAGTGAGTAAACGTGAGTGAAGAAGAGAGACTACGAGTGAAAAAAATTAAAAAAATAGTATGCCCTTGGAATAATGCACAAAATGAGTGAAGAATGCAAGGCCAATAAATAAACGTGAGTAACTGAGAGAGCGAGCGGATAAAAGGGATAAATATGTAATGAATAAATTCGCCGACAAAACCCAGCCAAAGACGGATCTATAACGACACATACCTGTCAGTTTCCCTGTTTCATTTTTCTTTCTTTTCTTTCTTTTCTTATCTTTCTTCTCTTTCTTTCTTTCTCTTGACTTCTTTTCTTTCTTTCTTGTCTCTTTTTCTTTTCTTTCTTTCTTTCTTTCTTTCTTTCTTTCTTTCTTTCTTTTTTCTTTTCTTTCTTTCTTTCTTTCTTTCTCTTACTTCTTTTCTTTAATTTCTTTTTTTCTTTCTTTCTCTTATTTCTTTCCTTACATTTCTTTTTTTTCCTTTCTTTCTCGTTACTTTCTTTCTTCTCTTTCCTTTCCTTTCCTACTTTCTTTTCTTCTTATCTCTTGGCTCACCGATCGTGTGTTTACGGTCGAGCTATGGGAATGACTGCGGGGTCTGGCATACCGGTTCTTTGTGTTCTTTCTTTCTTCTTCTTGTCTTTTTCTTTTAATTAGTCTATTTTGTTCTTGCTGTGTCGTTGCGTTGCATGTCGCCTGTCTTCGTCTAGCTATAGTGGCGCGCTGCTATGCTTTCTCAGTCGCTTCTGAGTACTCGTGGTTTCGCTTTCGTTCTTGCCTGCATCTTTCTCGATCACATTTCTCTCAGTGTCATCTCTGAGGTGTCGGTCAATCGCTAGTGTTCTGCGTCAGTCGTCTCGTCTCTTTTATGATCATCTCATCCGCGTCTCTCTGCCGTACGTCTCTGCTTACTGTCTGTCTTGTTCTGTCCTTCACTCGTCGTTAGCATTACTCTTAGTTCTGTACTCCTTTATTCTTACTCTCAACGTTCCCTATTCGGTCACACTCCACGAGAGAAGTATACGATGTCCTTCAGCTGCGCGCTGAACGACTTGCCTTAGGCCGGTCTATTTTGTACACTCTGTCGACACTCGCACGTGATGCAAGTACGCCTTTACTCACACTCACAAAGCGTCCACTGCCCACCCTAACCTTCACTCTCACGACCCAACTCCGCCTTTTACTCACACACTCACACTCACCCTTACCCTCACTCTCACACTCTCACACTCACACTCACCTTTACTCACTCCCAAAACAGAATATATATTTTTGGCAACACCAAAGAGACATAACTCACGGCTCCTCCACTTCCAACACCAATTTAGGGCTCTACCTGAAGGACAGAGAGAGAGAAAAAAAATATATGTCGTTTTATCAATTCCTGCATATATATAGGTCTTATATATAATTCATCTGATATCAATACAATGAGTTTGGTATGTTATATCTAACTATCCATAAAAAGTGATGCCGGGCTATCTCTATTCTGTGTGTGCTGTGTGTGTGTGTGTGTTGGTGTGTGTGGCGTACCGTACGTCGTGTGTTGTGTGTGTGTGTGTGTTCCGTGTGTGTGTGTGTGTGTGTGGGTGTGTGTGTGTCGCTCTGGTGTTGATGTGTGTTGTTGTGGCGCCTTGTCTGGAGGCTGTGTGTGTTGTGTGTGTGTGTGTGTGTGTGTGTGCGCTGGTGTGTGCTGTACTGTCCGTGCGGTGTGTGTGTGTGATTGTGTCTGTGTGTGTGTGTGTGTGTGCGCTGCATGTGTGTGTGCTGTGTCCTGTGTGTGTGGTGTTGTGTGTGTGGTTCTGTTGATGTGTGTGTAGTGTGTGTGTGTGTGTGGCTGGTGTGACCGTGCGTACGTGCGTGTTGTGGTGTGTTGCCGGCTGTGTGTTGTAGTGTGTGCGTAGTGTGTTGTGTGTGGTGTTGTGGTGTGTGTGTGTGGTTGTGTGGGTGTGTGTGTGTGCCTGTGTGTGATGTTTGTGTTGAATGTGTGTGGTGTGTGTTGTGTGTGATGTGTGTTGCGCGTGTGCATGTGCGTACGTGCGTGGTTGTGTGTGTGTGCGTGTTTGTGTGTGTGTGTCGTGCTGTGTGTGTGTGTTGTGTGTGTGTGTGTGTGTGTGTGTGTGTGTGTGTGTGCGCGCGTGCGCGTGCGCGTTTGCGTGTGCGACCATTCCGCTGTGCGTCGTGCGTGTGTAATAAAAATAATAACATACAATTAAAGCTTTACGATTACATATATCTAGGTTATTATAAGTCATTTCAGCGTGGGGAAGGGATATATTTTCTGGGAAAACAACGAGCATATATCTAGCATTTTCACGATTTTTATCTCCTCCTCCTCCTCTCTTCTTTATTTCTCTTCTTCGTTCTTTTCTTTCTTCTTTTCCTCCATTCTTCTTCTTTTTCTCCTTCTTCTTCTTTTTTCCTCCTATCTTCTTCTTTTCCTCCTTCTTCTTCTTTCCTTCCTTCTTCTTCTTTTTCCTCCCTTCTTTTCCTTCTTCTTCTTCTTTCTTCTTCTTCTTCTTCTTTCTTCTTCTTCTTCTTCTTCGTCTTCTTCTTGGGCGGTCCTCTTTTCTTCTTCCTCTTCTTCTTCTTCGGTTCACCTCCTTCTTCTTCTCCTTCTTTTTCCTCCTTCTCTTCTTTTTCTCTTCTTCTCTTCTTCCTCTCCTCTCCTTCTTCCCCCTCCTCCTCCTTCTTCTTCCCTCTCCGTGCCTCCTTCTTCTCCCCTTCCTCCTCCTTTCTTTCTTCCCTCCTCCTCCTTCTTTCTTCTCTCAACCATCCTCCTATCTTCTTCTTCACCCTCCTCCTCCTCCTTCTCCTTTTTCCTTCCTCCTTTTCGTTTCTTCTTTTCTTTTTCTACTTCTACATTCCCTTTTCTTCATCTCTCTATTTTTTCTTTTACTTTAACATGTCCATGACACATTTTTCACTCACTCACTCACTCAGTCACTCACTCCACTCACTACTCACTCACTTCACTCACTCCACTTCACTCACTCACTCATCTCTCTCTCTCTCTCTTTTTTCTCTTTTCTTTCCTTCCCCTTTTTCTTCTCTCTCTCTCTCTCTCTCTTTCTCTTCGCTTCCTTTGCTCGCTCTCTCTTTCTCTCTTTCTTTCTTTCTTTCTTTTCTTTTTCTCTCTCTCTCTTTCTCTCTCTCTCTCTCTGCTCTTTCTCTCTCTCTCTCTCTCTCTCTCTCTCTCTCTCTCTCTCTCTCTGTCTCTCTCTCTCTTTCTCTCTCTTCTCTCTCGCTCCATTCATTCTCATTTCACATATTCCGTTCCTTTATCTCATTTTGGTCTTCTCTCTGCCTTTTTTTCCCGTCTTCTTTCCTCTCCTTGCTTGCTAACTCACTCACTCCCTCCTTCCTTTCTCCTTTTTATTCCTCCGTCTGGCTATCCCTTCCTCCTTCCCCTTCTGCTTCCTGTTTACTCTACTCCTTTCATCTTCATCTTCCTTTTTTCTCCTCCTCCCTCTCCTCCTTCCGTTCGTCCATTTCCCTCCCTTCCTTCAATCCTCCCAAACACACTCCCTCCCTTCCTCTCACCCTTTCTCCCTCCCTCTTCGGCCTCGTCTCCCTCCCTCCTTTCCGCTCTCACCGGCTCTCGCATTCCTCTCGACCTATCTCCCTCCCTTCCTCTCAGCCCTCTTTCTCCTCCTGCCCACACTCTCTCCCTCCCTCCTTTTCTCTCACCCTCTCGGCCCTTCCTCTCACTCCTCTCTCACCTCCCTCCCTTATTTCCCTTCTTCCTCTCCCCTCCCGCCCTCCTATTCTCCTGGCGGACATTCTCCTCGCTTAGACTTCTCCTTTCCCTCCACTTCCACCACCTCCATCTCACCAATCTACCTTGCTAACTCACTCACGCCCGTCTCTCTCCCACCTCCCTCCCATGCCCTCCCTCCCCTCGCCCTCCCTCCCAACCCTCCCTCTCCCTCGCCACTTCCTTCCGCACCCTCCCACTTCCCTCCTCCCTATCCCACCCTCTCTCCCCCCCTTCTCCACTCCCTCCGCCTCCCCACTCCTCCCATCCCCCACCCAGCCCCACCCTCTCCCTCCGCTCCGGGCCTCCTCCCTCTCTCACAGCCTTCTCCCTTCCTCCCTCCCACACTCCCTCCTCCCTTCCTCCCCTCTCCCTTCCCTTCCATCCCCTCCCACCATCTTCTCCCTCCCCCCTCGGCCTTCCACTTCCCTCCTCGCCATCCACTCACTCCCTCCCCTCCCACCCACTCTCTCCCACTCCCTCCTCCCTGCGCTCCCGGTGCCCTCCCTCTCCCGCCTTCTCCCCTCCTCGTCCTCCCCGCTTCTTCAACCGCTCCTCCCCTCCACTCCCTCCATCCCTCCCCACCCTCTCCCTCCCTCCTTCTCCCTCCTTTCTCCCACCCACCACACACCTCTCTCTCCCTCCTTCTCCCCTCCTTCTCCCTCCTTCTCCCTCCCTCCCCCCAAGACTGAATCACCCATTAGCATTCTCCCCGGACGCACCGACTTAAGCGGGAGTTTATGCACCCTCCCCCCCCATCGGCCGAGGGGGATTTGGAGGAGGGCGGCCGAGAAGGGGGAAGGGGTGCGGAAGGGTGAAGGAAGGGAGGAGGTGAAGGGTGGCGAGGGGATTGGAGGAGGGCGCCTGAGAAAGCGGGGGAGGGTGGCGGTAAGGGTGAAGGAAAGAAGGGGAGGAGGGGGTAGGGTGGCCGGGAAAGGGGGGAAGGGTGGCCACTGCAAGAAGGGGGAAGGGTTTGGGCGGAAGGGTGAAGGAAGGGGAGGAGGGTGAAGGACAAAGTCCGGAGGGGGATTTGGGAGGAGGGCGGCAAGAAAAGGGGGAAGGGACGGGAAGGAAGGTGAAGGGTGGCGAAGTTAGGGTGATGGGAGGGGAGGAGGGTGAAGTGAAAAAGGTGTTGAAGGGTGGCGAAGTGGGTGATTGGGATGAGAAAGGAAGAAGGGTGGAGAAAAGGGTGTTTTGGAAGGGTATAGGGAAAGGAAGAAGGGGGAAGGGTGGCGGAAGCGTGAAGTGTGACGGGAGGGTGAAGGAAGGGGAGGAGGGTGAAGGAAGGGTTGAAGGGTGGCGAAGTAGGGTGATTGGGATTGGAAGAAGGGTGAAAGGGTTGTGGAAGGTAATAGGAAAAGAAGAAGGGTGAAGGGTGGCGAAGTAGGAGTGATTACGGGAAAGGAAGAAAGGTGCAGGGAGGCGAAGAGGGAAGGGAAAGAAGAAGGGTGAAGAGCGAAAAAAAAAGAAAGGAAGGGTTTTTGCGCGGCCGGCGAAGGGAGGGAAGAGGGGGTAAGGTTAGAAGGCAGGTGTTATTAAGGAGGAATCGAGATAAAAGCCAAAGAAAGGGGTTAGGAGGGAGAAGAAGAGAGAGGAGAAGAAGGTTTTAGGGGAGAGTTTCAGTGGGTGGGGGAGGGATTGAGAAAAGAGGGAGGGAGGAGTTTAAGAAAGAAGAGGAAGAAAAGGAAGGAGGGAGGGATTAAAGGAGAGAGCAAGTGAAGGTGAGAAGCTAAAGGGGAAGAAAAAGGAGAAAGGAGGGTGATTGTATCCAGGGAAGAGAGAGAAAGAGAGAGAGAGAGAGAGAGGAAGGGATTGAGAATGGAGGGGAAAGGGAGTTTTAAGGAAGAGGGAGAAAAGAAGAAGCGAGAGGAGTTAAGAAGAAGAAGAGAAAGGTAAAGGAAAGAAAACGAAAAGATCAGAAAACAAAGAAGGAGATAGAGAAAAAAATATAATAACAGGCGAATAGCCCGAGACAAAACTGAAGGAGAAGCGGAAGAGGAAAGTGGAACGGAAGGGCCCAACCAGGAGAAAGGAAAAAGGGGAAGGTGAAGAGGAAGGAGAGAGCGAAGGGTCACAATACG
>NW_020872483.1:28058-35558 GCF_003789085.1 Penaeus vannamei
TGTGTGTGTACCACCATCCCCGCAATTCGTACTTTTAAGAGTCGCCCCCCCAACTCACGTACTCCCGCACGCACATTGTATAACATCCGTGCACAAAGGGCCTTGTCCGTGCGTGCGTGCGCTCGTGCTCTCGCTTGCTCCATTACTCGCCAAAGGAAACCCGACGAGAGATTGTGTTTCCTGCGTTCGCCGATAGATGGCTCTCCTTCCGTTTGGCTTTTGTTTTGTTGTTTTAAAAAGTTATGTGATTTTGTTGGGTTTTCTCTCGTGTTTTTATATTGTTTGATAATCAAGATTTTTCATTTTTATTTTTGTTTTATTTTTACTTTTGATAATGGAGATTTTTTTTGTTTTGTTTGTTTGTTTTTATACGCTGAAAGGGTTGAATTACTTTATTTTTATTTTTATATTTTTTATTCTTTTATGGTCTCTTATCATTTTCTCAATCTTATCTTACTTTGTATTCCCTTTACTTCATTCTTATTTTTTTTATTATCATTTATTTTCTTATTGTTTTAATTAATCTGTCATTCCAATCTTTTCTTATTTTTTTATTGTCTTTACTTCTATTCTTATTTTTTTATTATATTATTATTTTCTTTTGTTTCATTAATCTTTCATTCTCAATCTTTTTCTTATTTTTTATTCCTTTACTTCTATTCTTATTATTTTTTATTATTATTATTTTCTTATCCTTTTTATCATTATTTTCTTATTCTTTTTATTCTTATTATTATTTCTTATTCTTTTTATTATTATTATTTTCTTTATCTTTTTATTTATCATATTTTCTATGTTTCATTAATCTTTCATTCTCAATCTTTCTTATTTTTTTTATTGCCTTTATTCTATTCTTATTCTTTTTTTATTATTTCATTATTATTTTATTAATCTTTCATTCTCAATCTTTTCTTATATCTTAATCCCTTACTTCTACCTAATTCTTTTTATTATTATTATTTTCTTATTCTTTTTATTATTATTATTTTCTTATTCTTTTTTTATTATTTTATTTTCTTATTCATTTTTATCAATTATTATTTTCTTATTTCTTTTTATTATCAATTATTTTCTTATTGTTCATTTAATCTTTCCATTCTCAATCTTTCTCTTTTCCTTATTTTATTGCCTTTACTTCTTATTCTTATTTCTTATTTTATTTTTCTTATTATTTTCAATTAATCTTTTCATTCTAATCTTTTCTTACTTTTTCTTATTTCCTTTACTTCTATTTCTTAATTCTTTTATTATTATTTAATTTTCTTATCCTTTTATTATTACTTATTTTTTCTTGTTCTATTTATTATATATTTTCTTATTTCTTTTTATTATTTTTTATTTTTCTATATTCTTTGATTATCTTTAATTCCTTATTGTTTCAGTTTATCTTTTCTTCTCAATCTTTTCTCCTTATTTCTTATTCATTCGCTGGAACTCAAAAACCTTCGTCGAGATGATTTATAAAAAAATATTCTACGTGTCTTTGGTGATATGACATGATTGAATTTTCAGGCTATAAAATAATTTTCAGACTTGGGGTCTGTAGTTCCAGACATTTCAGATATTGTCCATTTTGTAATCATCCAATTTCTTGTCATGTTTTTTTTCATTTATTTTATCTTATTCTTTTATACTATTTATTTAATTATTTATTTTTACGAAATTGGCGGATGTTCTTTTTTTCTCTGTGATTTATAGATTCCGATCCGACATTCTTTAAGGCTTAGATAGACTGTTAGATAGACAGATAGATAATATATAGATAGAGAAGAGAGAGAGAGAGAAATAAAGAGAGAGAGAGAGAGAGAGAGAGAAGAGAGGAGAGAGAGAGAGAGAGAGAGAGAGAGAGAGAGAGAGAGAGGGAGAGGGAGAGAAGAGAGAGAGAGAGAGAGAGAGAGAGAAAGATAGATGAGTATGTGTGTGTGAATGTATGCATATATGTATGTTATTATATGTATATATATAAATATAAATAAATAAATAAATAATAATTATATATAAATGTATATATATATATATATATAATATATATATATATATATATATATAAATGCATACATACCATCATAATCCATATGTACAAACACACAAACACACACACACACATACACACACACACACACACACACACACACACACACACACACAGAACACATATATATATATATATAATATATATATATATATATATATATATATATATATATATATATATTAAGTAAACCTCCCATCATAAAAAGAGGTAGCCAGAGGGGCCACAGCGAGAGCGAATTCAAAAATGGCGCCATGACCACCCGGGGCGGCGGACCTCTGACCAGACTGCCGCCCGCGCGAGCTGTGAAACCCGGCCTAGCAGGGCACCCATTTTTTCTAACCTTTCCGTCACAAATTGGCAAGGAAAATCCTGCTGCCACGTACCCCAATTAGTTTCCCCTTCTGAAGTTTCATTAGTGAACGTGAAAATCAAATTTTCCAAAACTGGAGTCCACAAATCCGAAGCCATTTTTTTTAGCGTAGTTTCCCCTTCGCAGTGAGACTTCTCTTGTCTGACGAATTTGTAGGTCGTGGAATATTGGATCTGATAATCATTTAATAATCATTTTTTTTTTTATCTCTCTCCTCTCTGCCTTTCCCCTACATTCTGTATAAAATAGATTGTTCATGCCCTGTTCTGCCCTTCAGGAGAGGGGGGGAGGAGGGGGGAGGGGGAGAGGGGAAGGGAGGTGGTAGCCAGCATTATGATTTAGAAATTTCATTTTTCGAAACCACGGGTTGGTATTAAAGTTCGATAGATTAAATGCAGATATTTGTATTAATCCAGCAATCCAGTTATATGTTTGATTGCATTATCGGGGCTGAACACAGAGGTATCAAAATACTCGTTTTTTGATGTTATATTTGCGTGTTCGTCCCTGTTTTTTTATGGGGAAAAAATAATAATTCACAAGTTGACAGATGGTTTTGTCAAAAGATTTTTTAACTCTGTGTTTTAACTCTGTGTGAATATAATACGATGTCACAGCTATGAACTATTAAGGTTTTTCATCCTGTCATTGTTCAGGGTGTGGGTCCGTCTGGCGTCGAGGTTGAGGCGGAGGGGCAGTTGCGAAGACACGGTGGGAGGAGACGCACGTGTTCTCTCTCTCTCTGTCTATCTATCTGTCTTTCTTTCTATCTCTCTCTGCCTCTATCGTCTCTCTCTCTCTCTCTCTCTTCTCTCTCTCTTCTCTCTCTCTCTCTCTCTCTCTCTCTCTCTCTCTCTCTCTCTCTCTCTCTCTCTCTCTATCTATCTATCTATTTATCTATCTTCTCCTCTCTCTCTCTCTCTCTCTCTCTCTCTCTCTCTCTCTCTCTCTCTCTCTCTCTCCTCTCTCTCCTCTCTCTCTCTCTCTCTCTCTCTCTTCCAGCTATCTATCTATCTATCTATCTACCCATCTATCCATCTATCTCCCTCTCATTTCTTCTCTCTCACTCCAGAGAAAAACAAAATATAGTAAAATAACCCAAGAATCCACTTAGACTTCATAAAATCGACTGCAACAAAATGCTCATCATTGCAAATGTCTCAACACCCTCAACGAATACCAGCGGTACCTCTGAATACCAGGTACGTACGGGTCATGGCTGAGTGAAAAACCATCAGAAATTCGCCTTTACGGACTCACCACCAAATTATCCACCGGACTCACCCAGTCGAGAAGCCTTTGTGTCCGAATAATGGGATCTCTTTCCAAATTCCTTTTTTTAATTTATCTTGTCCTTTCTCTTTCTTTCTTTCTTTCTCTCTCTTTTTCTCTTTCTATTTATTTTTATTTCTCTTTTCTTCTCTCTCTTTCTGCCTTTTCATTTATCTTGTCTTCTTTTTCTTTTCTTTCTTTCTCTTTCTTTTTCTCTTTCTCTTTCTCTTTTTTCTTTCTCTCTCTCTCTCTCTCTCTCTCTCTCTCTCTCTCTCTCTCTCTCTCTCTCTCTCTCTCTCTCTCTCTCTCTCTCTCTCTCTGTCCATCTATCTATCCACCTATCCACCTATCCATCTATCTCCCTCTCATTTCTTCTCTCTCACTCCACAGAAAAAAAGAAGAAAAACAAAATAAAATAAAATAACCCAAGAATCCACTTCTCATAAAATCGACTGCAACAAAATGCTCATCATTGCAATGTCTCAACACCCTCAAAAAACATACCGGTACCTCTGAATAACCAGGTACGTACGGGTATGCTGAGTGAAAAACCATCAGAAATTCGCCTTTACGGACTCCACCACCAAATTATCCACCGGACTCACCCAGTCGAGAAGCCTTTGTGTCCGAATACTGGGGATCTCTTTCACAAATTCCTATTTTTATTTATTTCCTTTTTGTCCTTCTGCTCTTTCTTGGTCTTTCTTTCCTCTCTTTCCTTCCTCTCTTTTTCTCTCTCTTCTTTCACATCCTTCATACTCCTCTCGTCTTCTCCTTTCATTCTATTCTTCCTTTCTTCTCCTCTCTCCTCCCTCTTTCTCTTCTCTTTCTCTCCTCTCTCGGAGTCTA
The DNA here is from genome assembly GCF_003789085.1 of Penaeus vannamei. NCBI lineage: Eukaryota > Metazoa > Arthropoda > Malacostraca > Decapoda > Penaeidae > Penaeus > Penaeus vannamei. Next base: position 32,585 of record NW_020872483.1, read on the forward strand.
CTCTCCTCACTCTCTCTCCTCTCTCCTCTCTCTCTCTCTTTCTCTAATCTCTCTCCTCTCTCTCATCTGTCCTCTCCTCAATCTCTCCCAATCTCAATCTCTCTCTATCCATCTATCTATCTATCTATCCACCTATCCATCTATCTCCCTCTCATTTCTTCTCTCTCACTCCACCAGAAAAAAAAAGGAAAAACAAAATAAAATAAAAAATCCAGAAGTCACTTCATCATAAAAATCAACCTGGCAACAAAATGCTCATCCATTGCCAACTGTTCCTCCAACACCCCCAACCGGAAATTAGCCAGCCCCGTCCACGACGTGGTGTGTGAGGACCAGGTTTACGTCACGGGTCCGAATGGGCTGGGGAGTGAAAAAACCATTCAGGCAAATTCGCCCTTTACCTGGACAGTCATCCCCCTCAACCGCCCCACCCCCACGAATACTGTTCAAATTTTCCACCGCGCTCACCCAGGTCGAGAAGCCCTTGGGGTGATCCCGGAATACCTGGATCTCCCTTTCACTAAACTTCCCTTTTCATTTATCTTGCTCTTGTCCTCCTTTCTCTCTCTCTTTCTTTTCTCTTTCTCTATCTCCTCCTTTCTCTTCTTATCTTTCTCTTTAATCTCTCCTCCTCCGTATAATCCTTCTATCTATCCCTCTCTTCTCATCTCCTTCTCTTTCTCTTTCTCTTTCCCTACTCTCCTCTTCCTCTCTCTTCATCTCTCTGCCTCTCTCTCCTCTCTCTCCTCCTCCTCTCTAGCTCTCCTCTCTCCTCTCTCATCTCTCTAAACCTGCTAAATCTCCTCCAATCTCAATCTTCCTTCTATCCATCTATTCGTATTCTATCTATCCACCTATCCATCTAGTCTCCCTCTCATTTCTTCTACTCTCAGCTCCACAACCAGGGCAAATAGAAGAAAAAAACGAAAAAACAAATAGAAATAAAAATACCAAGAATCACTTCTCATCAAAATCCAACATTGCAAACCAAAGTCATTCCACTTGGCAAGTGTCCTCACTACCCCTGCAAACTCCGCTGAGCATACCAGCTCGCCCTCGGTACCCTCCTGGAATACACTGGAACTGTCGGTCATCGGCCTGAGGGTTGCAAAAACCATCCAGCACATATTCGCCCTCTACGGACTCACACCCAAAATGATTTCCCACCCGGAGCTCACAGCAGGTCCGAGAGAAGGCCCTTGTGTCGCAGATACTGGGAGATCTTGGGTTTCACATTCTTCTAAATTTTATCTGTCTTTCCGGCTTTTCTTTCTTTCTTTTCTCTTTCTTTCTCCTTTCTAATTTATTGCGTTTTTTTAATTTTTTTTTTTATTAGTTTTTTTTTTTTTTTTTTTTTCCTCTCTTTCCCCTTTATATCTTTTTTCTCTTAGTGCTCTCTTTCTTCCTGTTATTTATCTTGTCCTTTCATTTTCTTTCTTTCTTCTTCTTCTTCTTTTTCTCCTCCTTGTCTTCTTCTTTTTCATTTCTCTTCTCCCTTTGTCTCCCTTTCTCCCTTTTTCATTTAATCTTGTCCTTCCTCATTTTTTCTTCTTTTTTCTCTTTCTTTTTCTCATTTCTCTTCTCTCTTTCTCCAGTGAATGTCCGAATTCGGACATCTTTCAAATCCTTCTTTTTACATTGTCTAATGTCCTTTCTCTTTCTTGCTTTCCTCTTTCTGTTCTCTTCTATTTATTTTAATTTTTCTCTTTCTCCTCTTTCTGCCCTTATTCATTTATCTGTCCTTTCTTTTTCTTTCTTTCTTCTCTTTCTTTTTCTCTTTCTCTTTCTCTTTTTTTCTTTCTCTTTCTCCCTTTCTCCCTTTCTCCCTTTTCATTTAATCTTGTCCTTTCATTTTCTTTCTTTCTTCTCCTCTTTCTTTTTCTCTTCTCTTTCTCTCTTTCTCCAGTGTGTCGAATTTCGGGATCTCTTTCCAATTTCCTATTTTTATAATTTGTCTTGTCCTTTTCTCTTTCTTTACTATTCTCTTTCTTTTTCTCTTTCTATTTAATTTTATATTTTCTACATTTCTCTTTCTTTCTATGCCTTTTCATTTATCATGTCACATATTCTCTATTCTTGTACTTGTCTCTGTCTCTTTCTTACATCCTTTCTCTTCCTTCTTTTCTCTTCTCTTTCTCCCTTGTTCTCCTTCATCACCTCTCTTCTCTCCTCTCTCGCTCTTTCATTATACATATATATATCTTTCTTTCTCTTTGCCTCTCTCTCTGTGTCCTCCTACCTTCATTAGCACTAATTCTATGTGATAATCTATCTATCACACTTTGCTCTTTCTCTTTGGTGCTCTCCTTACTTGATATCTTGCCCTGCGCGTGTGTGGTTCAATATATAGGCTATATCGCTTCTTTTCTGTGTGTCCGGTGAGTCTTCAGCTCTTTATAATTTTCTTCGCTCGTGTGTGATAACTCTCATTTCTGAATTTCATTATACTGTATCCTTTTCTCTTTCTTCTCTCTCTTTTCTTTTTCTCTTTCTCTTTTTTCTCTCTATTCTCTCTCTCTCCCAATCTCCCTTCTCTTCATTGTATCCTTTCTCTTATCTTTGTGTGTGGCGTTTTCTTGTCCTTTTTACTATCGCATATCCTCGCCTTTCTCCTCATGTTCTTTCTCCCTTTTTCTCCCTTTCTTCATGTACCTTGTCCTTTCTTCTTTTCCTTTCTTTCTTTCTCTTTCTTTTGCTCATTCTCTTTATCTTCTTCTCTTTCTTCTCTGTTCCTTCCTTTAACATTTATCTCATGTCCTATTCATGTTTCTATCTCTTCTTATCTCTTTCTTTTTCTCTTTACTCTTTCTCTTCTTTCTCCAGTGTGTCGAATTTTCGGAGATCTTCTTTCCAAAAAATTCGAACTTTCCAAGAATCGCAGCCTTCCAATGCGACAGCTATTTATACCTCCTATTCTCTCTCTACTCTACTACTCTATCTTTCTCTTATATCTCTCTCTACTTTCAATTATCTA
>NW_020872483.1:40558-68058 GCF_003789085.1 Penaeus vannamei
TTATTTTTCTCTTTCTCATTTCTCCTCTTTCTGCCTATTTCATTTATCTGTGGTCCATTTCTTTTTCTTTATCTTTCGTTCTCTTATCTTATTTCTCCTTTATCTCATCTTCTCTTTTGTACTTCTCTTATACACCTTCTCCCTTTTACTCCCTTTTCATTTCTTGTCTTTCATTTTCTTTCTTTCTTTTCTCTTTCTTTTTCTCTTTCTCTTTCTCTCTTTCTCCAGTGTGTCCGAATTTCGGGATCTCTTTCCAAATTCGCTTTCCAGATCGAGCCTTCAATGCGACGCTATTTCTCTTTTCCTCTCTCTCTCTTTCTTTCTCTTTATCTCTCTCTCTTTCTTTCTATCTATCTTTCTTTCTCTTTCTCTCTTTCTCTTTCTCTTTCTCTTTCTCTTTCTCTTTCTCTTTCTCTTTCTCTTTCTCTTTCTCTTCTCTCTCCTCTCTCTCTCTCTCTCTCTCTCTCTCTCTCGCTCTCTCTCTCTTCTAAACTCTAAATCTCTCAATCTCAATCTCTCTCTGTCCATCATCTATCTATCTATCTATCCACCTATCCATCTATCTCCCTCTTCATGTTCTTCTCTCTCACTCCACAGAAAAAAAAAGAAAAACAAAATAAAATAAAATAACCCAAGAATCCACTTAGACTTCATAAAATCGACTGCAACAAAATGCTCATCATTGCAAGGTCTCAACACCCTCAACAAATACCAGCGGCGAGTGACCACATTCAACGCCTGCACCCACACCGGATATGGTCGCCTCTGATCCCAATACCACCAGGATAACCTGTAGTTCGGGCCCTGGCGCTCGCTGTCGAGGTCGAAGATCAATCGCGACGATCACTCACCCTATATCGTTGACACTCGCCACCGATGGATATTAAATACCACCGGATCTCAACCCAGCTCCGAAGCACTTGTCTCGTGCTCTCGGGGTCTCTGTGCGCGAAACTTGCATACTTTTTGTTCAAAGTCTTAATCATCTTGGTCCCTTTTCTCTCCTCTCCCTTCTCATATACATTTTTCCATATATATCATCTTTATACATATATATAATATATTTCCTCTCTCTCTCTTCACAACTTTGCTACTCTCTCTCGCTTTTCAATGTGTGTGTGTCTCTTCTTTCTTTTCCTTTTCTTCTCTCTTGTCTTTTTCTCTTGTCTCTTTTCTCTTTCTTTCTATTTTCTTCTCTTTCTTTTCTCTCGCGCTGCTCTGTTATCTCTGTTCTATTCTTTCTCTCCTCTCTCTCTCTCTCTCCTCTCTCTCTCCTTCCTTTCTCTTTCTTTCCGTTTCTTACGGTACTTCTCTATTTCTCTCTCTCATCGCTCTCTTCTCCACATATATATCAGTGCATTGATATACATTCTCTCTGCTCTCATTAGATCTGAGTGTGTGCGTGCGTGTGTCTTTCGTTGTGTCTTCCTCTTTTCTCTCCTGATATTTTATTCTCACTACATACCTGGTCTCCCACGCTTTTTCCCCTTTTCTATATATATCTGTCCCGTTTCTTTTCTATACATATATACATATATACATACATACTTCTCTCTACTCGTGTGCATACGGCTCATCCTCATAGCTCAGTGGTCCGCTCGCTCTCCTCGACACAGTGGCTCTTATTCCTAACAATCTCCGGTTCTCTCCAATGACTCGAGAGCGCGTGTCTCCTCAATGACTCTCGACGCTTACTTATACATACATATATACATCTCTCCTCTTTACTTTTCTCTTTCTCTCATTCGCTTTCCTCTGATCCGCACAAATGTACAAATACTATTTTTCTTTCCTGTTCTCCTTTCTCTTCTCTTCTCTTTTCTCTTTCTCTTTCTCATTCTCTTTCTCTCTCTCTTTCTTTCTGCTTTATCTCTCTCTCTTTCTTTTATCTATCTTTCTTTCTCTTTCTCTCTTTCTCTTTCTCTTTCTTCTTTCTCTCTCTCTCTCTCTCTCTCTCTCTCTGTTCTGTCTGTCTCTCTCTCTCTCTCTCTCTCTCTCTCTCTCTCTCTCTCTCTGCTCTCTCTCTCTTCTCTCTCCTCTCTCTCTCTCTTCCTCTCTGCTAGCTATCTATCTATCTATCTATCTATCTATCGATCCACCTATCCATCTATCTCCCTCTCATGTCTTCTCTCTCACTCCACAGAAAAAAAAAAGAAAAAATAATAAAAATAAAATAAACCCAAGAATCCACTTAGACTTCATAAAATCGACTGCAACAAAATGCTCATCATTGCAATGTCTCAACACCCTCAACAAACACCAGCGGTACCTGAATACCTCGTACGTACGGGTCATCTGAGTGAAAAACCGTCAGAAAATTCGCCTTTACGGACTCACCACCAAATTATCCACCGGACTCACCCAGTCGAGAAGCCTTGTGTCCCGAATACTGCGATCTCTTCCAAATTCCTTTTTTAATTATCTTTTCCTTTCTCTTTCTTTTTTCTTTCTCTTTCTTTTCTCTCTTTCTCCATTGTGTCCGGATATACGGGATCTCTTTCCAAATTCCTTTTTTTAATTTGTCTTTCCTTTCTTTTTTTCTCTTTCTTTTCCCTTTTCTTCTTTCTTCTTTCTTTCTTTCTTCTTTCTTCTTCTCTTTTCTTTTTCTCTTTCTTCTTTTCTATTCCTCTCATTGTGGGCTTCATTCAGTGGTGTGATGGGGGATTCTTTGGCGTGTGTAATCTCTCTTCCATTCTCGCTCATCTACAGACGTGTCTTCTTCGATTCAGTCCTCTCCGTTATCCGCTATATCTCACTCCTCTTACTTCATTCTCGTGATATATACAGCTCTGTCATTATTCATCTTCTTTTTTCTTGTTCTCTCTCTCTCTCTCTCTCTCTCTTGCTCTTTCTTCGTCTTCTATTTTCTCTTATCTCTCTCTTCCTCATTCCTCATTTATCTGTCCTTTCTTATGTTCTTTCTTTCTGGTCTCTTTCTCTTTTTCTCGTTTCTTTTTCTCTTTCTCGTTTCTCTCTTTCTGCGCTTTTCATTTTCTTGTCCTTCTCTTTTCTTTGTTCCCCTGACCTCTTTTACTCTCTACGTTATTCTCTCTCTCCTCTCATACAGCTCTCCATGATCTATTCGTCCTATGTCTCTCCTCTCTTTCTCAATATCTCTGGATTCTCGGCATTCTACCTTCTTTCTCTCTTCTTCTCTCCTCTACTTCTCTCAGCTCTCTCACTTCTTAGCTCTCTCATTATAGATCTGTCCTTATATACAATATTTTCTTCTACTCTTATTATATATATAAGATTTCCTGCATCACTTTATCTTTCTCTCTTTCTTTTCTCCTCCTCCTCCTTTCACTATGTGGTGCTCGCTCGCTCTCTCTCCTGATTTTTCCTTGCTTTCTCTCTCTCTCTCTTCTCGTCTCGGCGTCTCTCTCTGTGTACCTCTACCTACACCTGTGCCCTCTCCTCTCTCTCTCCCGTCCTTTCTTGTGGGTGCGCTCTATATACTATATTTGCTTTTCGTCTATATACTCGATTTGCTCTCATATACATACAGATATCGTCACACATCTTTGACTACCTTGCTTCCGGTCCATCGTTCAACTACCGCAGCTCCTCGCTCACTCATCGCAGTGCTTCTTTTACACATATAACATATAAGCAAGATAAGCTCTCGACAGTGGCGATCGCACACTCTCTCTCTCATATCCTCGTGTGGGCTCCTCCTCTCTCTCTGCTTTCCTATTCGTCTCCTCTCTCTCATCGTGATATCTATTGCTTTTATGTGCTCCTCATATTTCGTTCTTCTACGTGATACTATACATCTCTCGTCTCTTGTGGCTTATCCTCCTTCCTCTCTCTCTTCCTTCCGTTCATATTCTCACTCCGTTCTCTCTCGCTCTCTCTCCGAATCATATCTCGTCCTGCGATTCATCTCTCTCGCTGCGTTCAAGCTCGTCTTGCTGACTAGTCTCTTCTCTCTCTTCCTCTCCTCTCTCAATGTACTCTCGCTCTCTCTCTCATCTCTCTCTCTCTCTCTCTCTCTCTGTCTCTGTCTCTCTCTCTCTCTCTCTTCTCCTCTCTCTCTCTCTCTCCCTCTCTCTCCCTCTCTCTCCCTCTCTCTCTCTCTCTCTCTCTCTCTCTCTCTCTCTCTCTCTCTCTCTTCTATCGTCTCTCTCAGCCTCTCTTCGCCTACTCTCTCTCTCTCTGTCCCTCCTCTGTCCCCCCCCCTCTCAAAAATGAAAACAAATACAAACGGCTTATTATTTTGTACAATCAAATAAAGTACTCCAATAATAAAGTACTTCCTAAGGGAGGATAAGCCTACATTTTATATGTAATAAAGTACTACCAACAACAAAAAACAAACAACAAAGATAAACAAGAAAAGGAAAAAATAAAAAGGCGGTTTTGTTCTTTTTTTCAGATGTAGATAAAACCACACAGAGACTAATGAAATAATGAAGAAATAAAAGGCTATGAATAAAGATGAAATATAATATTATAACACGCAAAACTAAAAAAAAAAAGAATTATAAATAATAATAAAAATAACTAAAAAAAGAGAGAAAAAAAACAAAAAAAAAAAAACAGTTTTCTTTGCTTGTTTTCAGGTACTGTAGACACAGTTCACGAAACTTAAGGAACAAAATATAAAAATAAAGGATGAACAAAAGCCACGTTTTGTTCTTCACTCTTTCACAACGCGTAAGTACAACACACGAAACGAGATTCCCAAATCCGAAAGGCCGACGAGTCTTCCTGAAAACGCCCACAAGTCGACGCCCACACGTTCGCATTACATTTTCAAAAAGTCATTTTTTCTCGAATTTCTGCAGTCTTTCCATCTCGTTTTCTTCATCTCTCCTCTTTGATTTATTCCGTGTGCTCCCCCTCCTCCCTTCCTGCATCCCTCCCCATTCATTCCCCGTTCCCCTCCCCACCCAATCCCCCACCCCACCTATCCCCATCCCACTCCCACCCCACCCATCCCCCTTCCCCACTCCCCTATTCCCACCCCCTATCCCTACCCCCACCCCTCCCCTTCCCCTTCCCCACCCAATCCCCCCCCCCTTGTCCCCTTCCCCTTCCCCCACCTCCAAGTCCCCACCCATCTCCTTCCCCCTACCCACCCCTTCCCCCCACCCATCCACCTCCAAGCCCCCACCCATCCCCCTTCCCACACCCCAACCCACCTATCCCCACCACACCCATCCCCCACCCATCTCCTTCCCCCCCCACCCCCCCACCCCCATTCCCCCCCCCCCCCTCTCTCTCTCTCGGTTCCTCGATGGGCGAAAACCACGAATGGAAAACACAGGCGGAAAGCAACAATGGCCAATTTCTCGCTGGCATTGAAAAACTCTTTACCGCGGGAGATTCAAATGCAAATTTATTCAAATTGAGGAGGAGAGGAGAGGAGTGCCGTCGGCCACGGGGTGTGTGTGTGGAGCGGAGTGGTTCCTCAGCCTCCCCCCCCCCCCACTCCCCTCAACCCACTCCCCTCACTCCCCCCCCGCTGTTCATAAAGAAATGTTATTAGCTTCGAGGGTTACAATTTTCCGCGTTTCGACTCAGCCGGATCGTACCCCTTTTCCCCCCCCCCCCTTTCTTTATTTCCCCCTTCTTTTCCCCCTTTCCTTCCCTCTTCCCCCCCCCTTCTCCTCCCTACCTGTCATCCCTCCTCAATACACCCCTTTCTTTTCCCCCTCTCTCTCGCTCCTACCCTGTCTCCCTCTCAATACAACCCCCTCCTTTTCTCCCTCCCTACCTTATCCCCCTCTCAATACACCCTCCCCCCCTCTAATACACCCCCTTCCCCTCTCCTCCCTACCTATCTCCCCCCTCAATACACCCTTCTTTTCCCCCTCCCTCCCTCCTCGTGTTACTCCTTCCTCCTCCCCACCACACTCCTAGCGCGCCATATCTGCATCTCTCATCCGAGAGAGCGCCTCCCTCCTTCTCATACATCCGTACACCCCGTGGCCTCCTCCATACATTTCTCTGGCTCCTTCTTTATTCTCCATCTCTTCTCCATCATTTTCTTCTGCTCTCTTCTTCGCCCTCTTCAGGCTTATCTCCTTGTCATTTTCCCGCTTCTTCTTCTCTCTTTCTCCCCTTACTTAGACATTGCAATAATCTCCCCCAGGCTAGCTCGACTTTCCACTCTAAGATACGTCTCGTATACCTCATCTTTCCTTCTCTCCTTCTCTTCTCTCCTCCTACCTACTCTCCTTCCTTTCTTTCTTCAAAATATCTTTTTAGATAGAAGAATTTTGGAAGAATGTCTTCATTAGTTCTGTATCCTTTTCCTATTCTCCCTCTTTTCTTGCTCGTCATGGATATCCATTTATTATCAAATTCCGCAGTACTATTACTTTTCTTCTCTTTTAAACATTGTGCGTGTGACATTTGCACTGTGCTCCTCAGCTCCCTCCGTCCTCTCCTCAAAGATTACTCACTCTGCCCTCCCTCTCCCCCTTCCCCGATACCCCTCTGATCCCTCATGCCCCGTGACGTCCCATGCTTCGCGCTATATCTCCTCCTCAAACCTTTTCGCCAGCTTCCTTGTGTGTGTGTTGGTGTGTGATGCTAGGCTGTGTGTGTGAGTGTGGTAGTGTGTGTGTGTATATATATGTATAGTGTATATATATATATATTTATATTATATTATATATGTATAATTTTGTTATATATATAAATATAATTATATATATATATATATATGCCTAAATTATATGCTATATATATATGTGTGTTACTATATATGCTATTACTTAATATTATATGTATAATTATGTATATATTATACTATATTATATATATATAATAATATCCATTCTACCTCCTCTATCTATCTATCTATTCTATATATCTATCTATATCTATCTATCAATCTATGTATCATTATCTATATATACGTATATAAGTATGTATAGATATACACATACATACTATAAATTATAATATATATATATAACTATATATATATATATATATACTATACAATATATGAATATATATCAATAATATATTATATATCATATAGTATATATATATAATATCATATAAAATAATAAATATATGTAACCTATATATCGCTCTACTTCTCCTCTACTCTTATACTACATACATTCTTATCTTCTCTACCTCCTCTATTCATCTCCTTCATACCTATCATACTATCTTCTTACCTTTTTTCCACTTCTTATCATGTCATTACTACCTCCTTTTCAAGTTACTTACCTAACTTCAATTATAACTATTCTCCCTCCTTATACCTCGCCATCCCTTTCCCCTCCCTTTCGTATTACTATGGTGGCTTTACCTACACATACTCACAACTCATCCCATCCCTATCAATCTCATTTCAGCCTCCCTTCATCATATCCTCTCCTCTCCTTATCCCCCTCTCACTTAATAATATAATATATTTTCGCCTCCTAGACCATCCTCCCATCTCGCTATCTTAACTATGCTCTTATTCCACCTCTTACTTAATATGCTCATCCTATATAATGTACTTATCTGCCTCTACTTCATATAATATGACTATAATATTAATAATCCCTATATATTCCATCCCTGCCTCCTAATCATACCCTCTACACCTCCCCATCTACACTCCCTCCCCTTACCTATTTATCCCCTTCACTCCCTTCAACTATCCTTAACTATACCACCCTATACTATCTCTCCTCCATCACTCACTCTTCCCTCACCCTCCCTATATCACCATTTCACTCATCACGCTCACCTCCCCTCTATACTACTCCCCTTACCCTACCCTCAATCACACTCCCTTCCTACTCTTTCTCACTATACCTTCTCTACTCTCTACCTATTCCCCCCCCTCCCCTCCCCCCTCGCAGAAAATATCCATTATTCACACTTCTGTTTCTTCGGGTACTTGGGAACAGTGACTGAGTTTATGATTCAAATTTTATATTGAATTGTTCTCCGGCGCTCTGTTAGTATTGTGCTATATGTTGTGCGTGTATGGTATCTGTGTGTAAGTGGACATGTCTTCGTTCGTATAATCTAATATATCTTATATTATAATATGTATATATGTGTGTGTGTGTATTAACGGTGATACGCTATATATTTATATTAATTATATTAATAATATACGTATATTCATGCTTAGTGTACGTAGTGTGATATATTACATGTAGTTTGTTCATACTGTGTTATAGTGGTGTGATTAAATGTGTGTATGTCTGTGTCTAAGGATGTCTGTTACGAGTGTGCCTGTGTTGTGTGTGTGTGTGTGTGTGTGTGTGGGATATTAAACTATATAATGTGTGCTGCGTGTTCTCTGTCGGTGTATATATGTTAATGGATGTCTGTCCTTGTGTGTGTGGGCTGTCCTATATTATGTTAAGGTATGTCTATTCGATGTGTGATGAGTGTGTCATATAGTGTCTAGGTTATGTATTTGTTAAGTGATGTCTGGTTGTGTTATTAGTGGTGATAGTAGTGTGTGTGTAATGTGTGATTGTGTGTCTGACGATAGTGTAAGGATGATCTTGTTTAGTGTGTTATGTGTGGTGATGTTATTGTCGGATATATAATTAGATATTATACTTACTTCGTGGATAAGTATTCATAGTAGTTATACATAATATATGTGGTCCTATATGTCTAAGTATGTGATATGAGAGGCCTGAGTTGGAATGTGATTGATATACTGTAGTGTGTATGTAATATTGGTGTCATGTACGGCGTGTATATAAGGATTGAAATTTACCTTTGTCTGTTCTGTTTGTGTGGTGTGCGTGTGTTACGGTGTGGTATCTATATTATATGAGTGTGTGTGTAAGATTATGACTGTTCGTATATACTAGTGTGTATAGTATTAGGTCCGTTTGTTATGCGTATATACTGATAGTTAGTGCTGGACGTACCAGCGGCTGTTATTTGATGGTATAGTATGTCATGTAGTAAGCGGAAATGATATCTGGATAATGTATGTTTATGTGTAGTAGAGGGGGTAATAGTAGGTAGCGTAATGTTATATGTAGTATCATATTGATAATATACAACATTTAATATCATTAAATACTATAATATACTTATAAATTGTACTATTTAGTTATATATATTAAGATAATCAATATAATATAATATACATTACATATACTTTCATATATGTAATAATGTTATACAGCATATATGATAGTTTATATAAGTATTATCAGCGTGTTGCGGGGGGCGCTTCATAGATAGGTCTGGTTACGTATGTGTTAGTTAGTATATATGGTTATGTATGTATGTATATATACACATTGTGTGTGTGTGTGTAGTATGTATGTAGGTTATGTTGGCTGTTATTATAGTTAGTAGTATAGTATTATATAGTAAATAAATATAAGGTATATGATACGTATACAGTAAGTATAGTATAGTAATATAGGATATAGTGGTATTATATATATACTGGTATATATATACATATAGTATATGTGAGTGTATATAATATTAATATATATATACCTGATATATAATTAGTGAATATTACTTATATTGTGGTCATAGTGTGGTTGCATGTGTGTGTGCTGTGTATGTATCATATATGTACATCTAATACATTTATATCTATGATCAATATATTCCATATATCGATTTATACATCTCATAATACTACTTCATCATTCTTGATATATCTATTTATATGTAAAAAATAAACTATATATGATTGTATGATCTATTACGCTGCTATTATGATATTTTATATTAATTATTATATATTCTATATCATCTTATATTGTTATTTATTTTTTATCTATGCTATTCTCTCTCTCTCTCTCTTACTCTCTCTCATACATAAATAATTACCTGTTCATAACTATTTAATTTATTTGTATAATATATTGCATACATATAATCTCTATATATCTTTAATATATTGTGCTATTATAGTCAAAAATATTATAAAATTATAATACTATATATTTATAATATATATAATAACACTAATCTTATACATATTATCACTCAAAAAAAATATGATATATATAAAATGATAGAGGTTGTATTTTTGCATATTCTTGCCTAATGTGAAAAATAAATAAGAAATAAATAAATGTCTGGTAGTGGTGTGTGTGCTGCTGTACGTCGTGTGCTGTGTAGTGTGGTGTGTGGTGTGTGTGTGTGTGTGTGTGTACATATCTGCATACTACAGCTTAGTAGCTGATAGTAGTATAGTAGATTGCGCCACTTAATATTATGATATATATGACTAAATATCTATACGTTATTCTCGATAAATATGATAATATTAGTATTGCGTTCCACCGTAGCTCATTGCGTTATTTATGGTTGCGATGCTGTTTATGTGATGTTGTAGTAGGATGTGTAGGATATGATGTTGTGTGTGGATCTCATCTTCTCTACTCTTATTATATATAATATGTTGATTATTATTGTATTCGTGTGTGGGACTCTCATCTCTCGTTATCTCTTTACTATTATAAATATCATAAATGTATTTATTTTTCGCTGTGTAGTGGACTCTAGACTCTGCTCTACTTTATCTATATTTTGCTTATCTTGTTTATTTCTTTGTGATGTATCTAGAGGGTTGATATTTGGATAAAACTCTATTACTTTACCTATTCTATCCTTTTATCTCTCTCTCATCTCTCTCTCTTACTATTCTCTTCTACTTTACTCTATCTTTTTCATACTTCTCTATTATATGTCTCACTCTATCTCCTCCTATCTATCTATCTTACATCTCTACTCTACTCTTATCTTACTTTATATCCTCTATATCTCTCTCTCTCCTCTCTCTCTATCTTCATCTCTCTCTCATACTCATCTCTCTATTATCTCCTCTCTGTATACCTACTATACTACTTACTCTATATACATACATTATAAATACTCATATCTATTCGTCATCTCTCTATCTTCATAACTTCTCTATTCATCTATTCTCTGCTCTTACTATCTCTTTATCATTTCTCTTTATATACTGCATTTTCTTTCTCTTTCTCTCATCTCTTCTATCTCTCTTTCTCCTACTCTCATCTCTTCTCTCTCTCTCTATCTCTCTCTCTCTCTCTCTCTCTCTCTCTCTGCTCTACTTACTGACATATCTCTACTACTCTCTTCTCTCCTTTTAGCTTTTCTACTCTCTCTCTACCTACTCTTCTACTCCTTCTCATCTCTACATTCTCTCTCTCTCTCTCCTCTCTCTCTACTCTCATCTACACTTACTCTATCTACTTACTCTACTCATTCTATCTTCTCTCTCTCATACTATCTTCTCGTCTCTCTCTCCTTCCCTGCTAGTGTTCTACTTCTCTCTATATCATATTCATACCTGTTCTCAACTGTCACTGTCATTCATCTCTCTCTCATTTATACTCACTCACTCGCTCAGCTCTCCTCTCTCCCTTCTCTCTCTTATCTCTTCTCATTATCTCTATCTCATATCTTCGTAATTTCAAAACCTTGTCGGATATACTTTGCCTTCTGCTTGCTTCATCATCCACTAGAGAAAAAGAATATATTTTTTTCCTGCATTTTGTCTCTTGATTGGTTCTGTCATTACTACTACTATATAATATATATATGTATATATATGTATATATATCATAACATACATATTATTATATATATACAGGGCTGAGAGATAATATAACCATAGTGGTATATGGTATATAATTCTCATGCATATAGCATGATGTTATGATGCACATTAGTTCTCACAGTCGTTTGTTATTATATCGTGGGTACTTATTGAGTTAAGTCATTTCTCCTATCATTCCCCTTCATTATCCTTCAATTCGTCCTATTATTATTCCTTCACTTTCCTCATATATAAGTTCCTACCATATTATCCTACTTATATCCTCTCGTTATTCAATCATTATATTGTCCCCTTCCTTCATTCTACTTCCAATTTCTATCTCATCTCATACCTCTCACTCATATTTCCCTATTACACTTCCTACATTACTACTATATACTATTCTTATACTAAATTTACTCCCTATCTTATTACCCTCTTCCTTATATCTATAATTCCCCTTTCCCTATTCTNGAGAAAACGTTGCGTGCTAGCTATGTCCGGAAGACTTCGGAATGCAGGTAGAGGATAGAGGATTATGGTGTAGGAAACTAATCTTATACCATGTTTTGTTGATGCCAAGATAGTCATGGAAAGATGATGAAAATGAAAAATGCCGATATTTCGGTTCACCACCTTTGGGGGGGGGGCAAATCCTCACAGGCACAATTTATGTCTAAGATTAGCATATTATGGTTCATTTTGTAGAAAAATAAAATTTCTACAACTTCCAATTCCCCCCCCCCTATTTTTGCCTGTGCTTCTTGTAAAAGTCTCAAATGTAAGAAAGATTTCACTATTTTTACTTATCGGGTAGTCGAGTTAAGTCCAGTAAAAAAAAAACACACAAAGGAAAAAGCTATAGAGTTCTGTGCAAAAATCAAATAAAATTTAATGTTTTACCGTTTTCGAAGACGTGCAATTTGCATTTTCAGATTTTTTCTTTTTAATTTTCGTTTTTTTTTCTTCTAAATATAATTCAAAAATTGTTTTGCCAACATAAAAAAAGACGACCATGGGATGGGGGTCCAAATAATAGGGTGTGAGTTTCATCAAAATCAGCAAATCAGCTTTCTTGATGACAGGCCTCTTAGTACCTAGCCCATGAGCACCTAACTATGTATATGTAATATGATCCTTGTCTATCACACTTGAAAGTTCCTAGTCTGGTATTAAATGTCAACTTTATGGTCTTCCTGAGTTTATGGCTAGCAGTTATTTCTTTAATCCATGTAGTTAATACAAGCTTTCTATCATAAAAGGCCAAATAAAGTTAGAGAGCCTTTTAGACGTTACAGTTTTTATAAACTAATTGTCCTGCTTGAATTTTCTTGTTGGCAAGCTTTAGAAATGACACATGTGGATACCAAGTTACCTTATCATTATGTAGCCAGTGTTGGCAATTTGTACTATATTCTCCACTTTCCATGATAGTAGGCAAATTGTTTCTCCTTAAATCAGATTTTATAAATATGAAATTTAACTATTTGTATCAGTTTATGTTGTTCACCGTAGTATAAATTTTGAATATTACATGTATCCTAGATAAAATTCACCTTACTAATCAATATTGCTCCTAATAACAATTCAGACATATTCATTTGGAACAATTACTATTGGGTGCTTGTTAATAAATTCCAAGAAATTTCGACTTCAATGATTTTCCCTTTTACAATCACTTATTTGATTGTATCTCAAAGCAGTACTTTGTTAATCTTGGATTTTCTTTCTCCTAAGGACCTCATCACACACTTCTATCAAAGTTACGGAGTAATATATGTCCACAATTGCCCTGCCAGATGGCTTTTAATAATTAACAAAATAAGGGCTATTGTAATCCTTCTTGCAAAACTTAGATTGATAGTGTATTATTAATTGCTATGCACAAGGACTGGCATTAACATCTCCCGATGTACATATGTTCTTTCTGAACAGCCTGAATGTAGCCAAATAATCAAAACAACTGAATGGAGGAGGTTATGTGGACAAGATTGTGTAGAAGGTACGTCTCTACTATGACACCGACCAAATGGAAGAAGTTTGCGAAAATACTCATTGGATACTTTCTGCTCAAGTTGAGCTTCCACCTTCCTTATTCTACTTATTTTGAAGTTTTCTCAGTTTAAGAAAGAGTCTGTCATTTTTTTTTATGTCCTCTACTTTTTGAATCTAACCTTTTGTGTCTTACATTAAAATTTGAGAATAATTATTTTTCACACTCTTAATTAAGAAATGTTCTACATGTGGCTCTAAAGATTCTTGCAGATCTATTGACAAATTCTCTATGATATCTTGACCACATCAAAATTTGGAAAGATTTAGACCATTTTCTGGTTTGAGAGAGTGTCCTGCAAAAAATCAGCCATATCATCAAAGATTCATCCATTGGGCTGGGAAGATAAAACATCATGTACATTCGACAATATGTCATCAACTTACAGCATTCATGATCACTCCAGACAATATCTAATATAATCAACAAAACAGAGATCCAACTTCTATCTTGAATTTCGTTAAAACAGATTTTTCCAATGCCTTTACACATCATTCCTCTAACTGATGGTGTGCATATTGTGGTTCTGGGAACTGGAGATAATGGTATTACTTTAGTGTTACGATTTCTAAAATGAGTAAATGTAATGACACTCCTAATACCAAGTCCTAATTCTGTATTGCATTTTTCAGTATGTATATGTATATATTATATATATATATATATATATATATATATATATATATATATATATATATAATATTATATGTGTGTGTGTGTGTGTGTGTGTGTGTGTGTGTGTGTGTGTACACAGACACAGACGCAAATTGTTAAAATTTATGTATTGTCCATTTACAGTTAACCATTGAAAATGGGTACGCCCAAAACGTTTGGCATTTCTCATTAAAGAAGAAAAAGAAGTACGACATTTGGTTTCGTTCCTGAATAATGAGGCCCTGGTGCAACAACGCTAGTGCATATATATATATATATATATATATATATATAATATATATATATATATATACATACACACACACACACCACACACACACACACACACACACACACACACACATATATATATACATGCATACATACATACATATATATATATATATATATATATATATATATATATAATATATATATTATATATATAATATATATATATATATATATATATATATATGTAACATATAAATATATGTGCATATATATATATATATATATATATATTATATATATATATATATAATATATATATATAATATGTATATAGATGTATATATGGTATGCATAAGTTTATAAGTGCCTGTGTTTTGTTTTTGTTTTTTTGCATATATATATGCTTAAACAGGGTACATTATTAAATAATGTTAGAGAATACAGGAAAAACATTCAACAATCCATTCTATATTAAGTCATTTTATATATTTTAGAAATTGAATCTCAAGGAAGCCTGGTGCATTAAAAAAGTTGGCTTATAAAAGCCTTCGTTCATTTCAAAGGGAAATGAGGCTTACCAGGAATCAGAAACCTTTCTCGCCTTTTATGAGGTCTTCCCAACTCGAGAGTAGAGGATCGGAGAGGACGGTAAACACTTTCCTCCTGGCGTTAAAACGGCTGGCCTTCTTCCTTGTGTGAGAGGCATAGCATGTGAGCCATTAGCAAATGGTGCTGAAAGGTTTTTGGGGAACTTCAGAATAGTATTATCTAATGGTTCTCTTACATAAAATATTGGACCCCATTTTAATTTCTACTTGTATTATGGTATGGTTAAATATAAAGTAGAAAAAAATATAGATATTGAAACATAAACATGTATATATATATATATATATATATATATATATATATATATGTATGTATGTATGTGGTGTGTGTGTGCGTGTGTGTACACACACACACATAATAAACAATTGAGAGATAGATAGATAGATAGACAGAAAGAGAATAGATAGATATAAGAGGTATACACACACACACACCACACACACACACACACACACACACACACACACACACACACACACACACAACACACCACACACACACACATACACACACACACACACACACACACACACACACACATATAATAATATATATATATATATATATATATATATATATAGATATTATATATAAGTATATATATATATATAATGTATATATGTGTGTGCTGTGTGGAGTGTGTGTGCTGTGTGTGTGTGTGNCTGTCTAATTGTAATATATGTACTGTGTGTCGTAACTACAATACAAGTTACTAAAAATATATATTATCTATATCTTATAGGGCCTTCACCTATACACCTCAATAATATCCCGTACCCCGTATCACTCCTCAACTAAACCCCATACCACCAGCTAACTACTATATGTATACGTTAGGTTATTAGGTTCTATACTAATATACTACTAGATATACCAGTAGCCCCTGATATACACACCCAACCAAACTAGTGTGTGTGTGTGTGCTACGTCGTCGTGATGTGTGTGACTGTACACTACCCGCTATAGTACACCTATTATCCATACCTACCCCTACCTAACTATCTACTTATTCTAGACTAACCTCCATACCCCTAACTACCCCATACCCGCTACCTACTAACCTATATAATACCCATATCACTATATACTAATAACTATACTCATATACTACCTTACTACGCCCACTAGCATACACACACATTTATACTACCAACAGTATATATATATTATGTACATAATACTATCATACACCTACTATACTACTACATATTCATATAAATATTTATGTATGTCTGTGTGTATAGGTAGTTTTGTGTTTCTGTGTTTGTGTTACTGCATATATGTGTGCATTTGCACATGCATTCTCTAAGAAGCGGAACAGCTGCTCCGGCGTCAAGCAGAAACCCGATCACATCTTCGCGATAATCCCGGAGCCAAGACTTAATCACGGCCTTCAGAAGCTCCCGAGCAAATAAATCACGTTCCTCATTGAGTGGCGCGCATTTGCAAGGCGAACCGATCTAAATATGAAGCGCGGGGAATATCTTGCTAGTAGCGAGATGAGCTGTTGCCATGACAACCAAAATTGGCCAGGGTAACATATCGGTAAAGAGCTTTTCGAGTTGGGGATTGAAAGAGAAGGGGCAACGGGGGAAGAATGAGAAGAAGGAATAGATATAGAAGATGGGGATGGACGGAAGCAGAGATAGGAAAGGAAACAGAAAAAGGGAGAGGAGGAGGATGAGAAGGAGGAACAAGAAACTTCAGAGAACAAACTGTGAATATTTTTTATGTGAATGTATAAGGATCGTAAAAAATGATGTGAGATTTTTAGTCTTTCTAAAAAACAATGATTCTTGCATTAATAATGAGCCTGAAAGTAGCAACATCATGAATAGTGATATTTCTACTATTACAACTATCAATGCTACTGCTGCCACGACTACTGCTGTTACTACTTCTACAGAGTGGTAAAAAAACTAGACTACTAACGATAATGATGCTAAATTACAGTGGTGATGACGATTATGATGAATATGATAATGGTATTAATAATATATATATATATATTATATATATATATATATATATATAATATATATATATATATATATACACACACACACACACACACACACACACACACACACACACACACACACACACACACACACACACATATATATATAAACGAAAGGGGCCACGAGCGAGCGCGGGCGCGGCGGAGCGGCGGCGGCTCCCGCTTCCGCCTGGCAGGGAAATCCCCCGAAAGGCTGTCACTCGCGAGAGAGACACTAAGACACCGGCAACAAAGCTCCATGAATATAAACGAGAGTGCATTCGGTCAAGGCATATCCGTCTGGTGGGCGGAAATAACAAATGGCAGACTTCTTCTTCGCTCAAGATATGGAAGCGAATCAACTCTTTCGGAGGGCTGGCCTATGTGTTTTTTTTATTTGTTTGTTTGATTTGTTTTTGATTTCGACAAGGTTCATTGGGTGCAGTTTTGCTAGAGATTTAAAGTTTAGTATATAGTGATCTATTCATTGCTCCTTCGTCTTCGCTTCCAGTGTCACAAGGTAATGGTAATCATGGTAATCGTGAAAAGCTATCCAAGCATCTCTGCTTGTTAATACTGACAGTCGTGCCACCGATAATAATCTGATTTGATTGGTATTAACATCAACTAATCATAGTGGCAATGATGGTAGTAGTAGTGGCAGCAGCAGTGATAATCATGATGAGGAGTAGTAGTAATAATTGCAATGATGAGGATTAACAATAATAATGATAATAATAATAACAATATTGAAAATAAGGATCGTGAACACGATAACAATATCAGTGATGATACAAATAATGAAAAATAGTAACAATAGCAATAACAATGGAAATAATATTAATATTAATCATGATAATAAATATAACAAATAAATATTATAACAACCATTCATTAAAGTAAGAATAATAATAAGAAAAAAGAAAATGGCAATAGTAATGACATGTATGACAAAAGTGATAATATTCACAACAGCATCAATAATATTATTAATAATAATCATAACTACAGTAATAACAGTGACCACAAAAGTAAGAACGATAACAATAATAGCATTAATAATAATTTTATCAACGATATATATTTTTTATTATAATGACTATAATAATAATAATCAAAATAATAATAGTGATGATGATAATGATGATAATGATAATGATAATGATTATGATAAAGATAAAGATGATGATGATGATAACAATAATAACAATGGCAATGGCAGTGACAATGATGATAATAATAAAAACAACGGAATAACAATAATAATACTCATATTAATAATATATTACAACATTAATAATGATCTGAGTACTAATAATAGAAGTATTACAATGATGATAAAATTGGCGATGATTATAGTAACAATTAAGCTGATGAAAAGTATGAAAATCTAAGAATTAGAAACACGAGAAACGATAACGATGATTATAATTATGATTATGATGATGATGAGATGGTCATGATAATGGTAATGGACACGATAAAGGTAATGTTAGTGATGATAAAACTGATAAAACATGTTTTATGTTTGACCTTTACAGCGAACACTTAGGACTTTTGTTCGGTAAACCGAGTAAATATATCTGAAAGTGGCATTGTCCTGTATTTGAAAATTGTAGTGATTGTTTTGTTTTGTAAAAAAGACTGTGAAGGGAACCCCTCAGTAAACGTGATAATGTTTAAGATCCGGGAAACCTTAAATTGAGGATGGATCTCCTTTCAAATAATGCTAACCGTTTTTAATGAACGTATTTTTGGATGGCATCTTTGGTCGCACACACCTTACCCTTTTAATTTTAATTACAATTATCATCTTGAAAATAAATGTTGGTTAAACATGTATTTTTTCATGTCTGTAGAATATCCATGCTTTCTGTTTGAAAATTATGCGCTCTTGTTTTGGATATACTACATGCACTTAAGCTACATTTTCCGGCTTCGATAAGTTCCTTACTTTTCCTTACTGAAATTTATAATCTTCTGTCACACCTGTTTTCATGTCTTCTTGTCTAACACACTTTTCTTAGGTAAATGTTGAGGTTCAGTGAAGCTTAGCCTGAACTATACTTCGTCCAGTTTTTGACCATTTTTGTATGAATAGGTCCGGGATTTTTTCATTCCCTCCTTGACATCTATTGCTAGACCTTAAAAGCAAAAAAGAAAAACAAACAAGCAAACAATAAAAAACGAAGTAAATCGATATCAAAATCATCAAGCTCACACTTGTACAACTACAAAACATGGTTTAGGCAATTTCTATTTCTCTGTCAAAGAGCGGCTCCCCCCCCCCTCAACGGAGTATTTTGTGCTAACCCAGCCTTGTGTAACCTGGCTTAATCCAACCTTATCTCGTGGTCGTTTTATTCATTAATCAAGGATGGCGTCGCCCATTCCGAACCCCCGTCTCCTCCTGCGAGGAAGCAAGTACTGTTAATCTTGAGGTTGACGCCCATGCACGAAGCGGAGCGTGCTAGCATCGCCCAATGTCATATGTTAGCGACACTCAACAAATATCTCTTATTCTGCCTGCGTGCACCTCCGTGTCTGTTTTGCTATTGTGTCGCTATTCTCCAGTCGTCCAAGAGATCTAATGCCGTTTATCAATTGCGATGATATAGCTGCCCTTTAGTTTTTGTTCACATTTAAAAAAAATGTTGTCAATTAAGATTCAAATATTCTACCTGCTGAAATCCATAAAGTTTGATAATAGCTTTAACCTTGCATTTTTCTTGAATTTCTTTGACCTCACTCCCGAAAAATGGTCACCTTCACAGTTTGCTTCTGGATAACTTTCAACTCGATTTACTGCAATCCTGAATCTTTTATTGATTGAGACATGGTCTAAATGATTTTTTCCATTATCTCAAAATCGTTGCTGACAAAAGCTATTCAGTAATTCATTATTGGCTTTGCACTATTCAGTCTATCTGTCACCTCGTCCATTTCTTTCGCCTAGCCCATGTTTTCCTATTTCTTTCGCTTAGCCCATGTTTTCCTACAGATTATGCATATCCTGCTTTACCAGTTTCAGTTTAAGGTCGTATAAAATAATTTAGGTTTCTTGCGCTTTCCATTTTTTCTTTGCAGCTCTCATTTCTTTAAAAGCAACAAATAACGTTCATTTATTTTCTGAATATTTTATTATTGGTGCATAGACGTATAATGCATGAACGTATTTTTTTCCTTTAAATTCTTACTGCTAACATTCTGCCGGGTATTAGTAAGAGTGACCTGTTAGGAATGTCATTGCTTGTTATCTATGAAATGGAGCTATACCTCCTGAATGACTATTTTCTCCAGAGTAGATAATAGTTATATTTTCGCCCTTGATCTAGCACATTTCCACTTATTAACTTTAGTCAATCATGGCATATCAATCGTTAAAAGCCTGACTTCTTGCTGTACATTGGAAACTCTTCCTTTTTCATAGAAAGCTTTAAATTAATTGATTACTTAAAATCCTCTGCCGCGTCAACAGCTGAAGTCACCATGGCGAATACCTTGAAGGATTAAAGTGTAAAAATATTTATAATGTAAAAAAGAATCGATCTTTCAGTTCATGTCAGTTGTAATATCAACTTCATTATAAAACAACACTAAAATATCGTGAATAGCCCCAAAATGTGGCTGCTTTGGTATCTGCTTGAATTAAAAACAAACAAACGCGGCTCTAATCTGTCTAGTTTTGACATTTGACTTCGTGTTTGGAAATATAACTCGAAAGTGTATTCTGTTGCAGGCGTTGCTTATTCATCGTAACCTTCTTATCCTTCGAACTACAGGCAATTCTGTTGTTTATTTCATTGATTTCAGAATAGGTAAGAAGCCAAATGGAAAGGAAAACGGAAGAAAACTGGAAAATAAATAGTTGACAATATAGAAATGTTGTTTCGTTTATTTGAGTGAATTTAAATGATCAGACTAGCATATTTTTTCAGGTAAAGATGATGATGTATTTGTAATATTGTAGTGGAGAAAAATTAAGAAACGAGTGAAAAAAAGACAAAGGGAAAGGAACTTTATTATTGTTGTTGTAGATCTTTATATATATATATATATATATATATATATATATATATATATATATATATTTTTTTTTTTTTTTTTTTTTTTTTTTTTTTTTTTTTTTTCTTTTTCTTTTTCTTGTTTTCTTTTTTTTTCTTTTTTTTTTTTTGCAAAGATGCTGATTTTCTTAACCGTTTTCTTTTATAATTCATTATCATTTATGGCACATCATTTAGGTAAAGTTTAATGCTGAGAAGCAAAATGGTAACGTGGTTCGAAAGATCGTCCCTGCTCCAATGCAGAAGGCACCAACAACGAAACAAATACCACGGTACCTTTATACAGCTAGACCCACTCCATTTTGATGACATTCCTAATTGGCAGCTTCCGAGCTAAGCCCAGCCTCATCACTTTAGCTCATTACAAATACCTTTTTGTTCTTTTTCTTTGCTTCTTTTTCAATATATATTTATTACCATTGATGCTCATCAACCCTCTCCTTCCCTCCCAACTTCACCCTCTCCTTTCACTCCCCGCCCAACCCCCTTCCTCCTCCCTCCTTCACCCTCTCAACTTAACCGAGTGATTATTAATCGTTGTCAGAATACTCTTGGGAAAAAGTAATTTTTATTTTTAGGTATAACAAGCTGATTGGAATTGGAGCTTCAAATCCTAATAAACATATAATTTGAATTATTTTTTTTTTCACAAGAAAACAGGAACTGAACCAAATATTTCGCGATTGCTCGATGGCTCAGTGAGTAATGGCACTTATGGACTGATCAAAAACTGCTCAAACAGTTCGAGCTTCACTGCATCCACATGTGAACACAACCTTTCCTATCTAACGGGAGGTGGCCGCCTATGAAACCTGGAGGTCACTGCTATGTGTTATTGACTGTATATTCTCTTTACATTTATTATTTTCATAGTTTGATCCAGAGACATTTACCTAGCCAGATAACTAAAGACCAAATACTTTGTAAGACCTATTTGAATTTATAGCTAATAAAAATCATTACAAAATTGTACTTGTTCCTGTTCGTGAAGTGAGATTAGCAGATGTCTAAAACCATCCTTGGCTATTGGTGGTCCAGAATTAGTACCAGAGCAAATGAAACTGGCATCCAATTCCATGTTTTCACTAACTGTACTCTAAAATCAGATAAGCATCGATTAGCATAGCATGCCAAGAATGGAGTCGTGTACTATCGGAGCTGTAAGGTCTGCAGCTCAAAAGAAAATGGAGTTCTGGTTCTTAATTCTTGGTCTTATTAGAGACAGCCATAGTAACATCTGTATAAATACAACATCATCTTTGTAGAGACTTGAGATGCTGAAATACAGTTCAAGACAGGTCCTAGCCAGTGGCATCACCTTCTGAAGATATTTTAGCTGATATGACTCAGGAATTGCAGTCCACCGGAATTACGACCAGCCTTTTTTATGGAAAATATACCCATATTTTTCCTACTTAGACTACCACACTCAGCCAGTGAAACAGTTTTGTGGAAGAATTACTAAATGCTATATTTGTAATATTTAGTTCCAGTTACTATGTTGTGAAAATAGTAAATATAAATATTAAAAGATTTGGCAATTATACCAAATGACTCATTAACTTCTCGGTCACTTTGTAAACATCCTTAATCCATACACCTGCATATAATTGAGATGTTCTGGACTAAGTAAGTGCAAAAAATCCTTCCTGATGTCTGTAAAATACCTATGAATGACAGGAGCAAAAACTCAGTGAGGAAAAAGTAGTAATTGGGAGCAGAGTATGAACGTGAAATTTTGGATGGCAGGAGTTCGGAAGGTTATTAAATCTGTAAATCGGCCGTGTGTATATGTCGCAAAATTTATATATGTGTACGTCACTTTGTCGGCGAACACCCAAAGAGCGCTCTCAGACACTTCCCTGGACTTTTTTGAACCTTTCCTAGTTTGCGATTCTTTGTAAGATAATTTGTGAGATGTATATGTCTAGGGGACACTTTTTCAGGCCGGTGAATCTTTTCCACTTTTATACCTTGAGTCTTAAAAATTGTAGAAATAAGAAATCAATCTATCTCAACATAAAAAGAGGGGCATTCCTTTTTCCTCATCTTCTTGAGGCATAATATAAAGTAAACTATAACGTGGCCTGCAGCTCCAGATGAGAAACCCAAAAGACGGAAACTCTAATTGTGAGCCTATAGCGACCGTATTGATTAAATATAGAAGCCCGACCGTGCAAGATTAGATACATGCATCCACAGAACATAATGCATCCTCGTGGTTCTTCCATTGCTTTCATACGGCCTCTGCAACACTTCGTTTCATTTAACCCATCTGCATCGTGTACTGTCCTTATGCCAGCCTATCCCCTCCTGTTCCCTCTAGCTTTTTAGACGGCATTTCTAGTATCTAATTCATTCACGCTTTAACCACTCTGGAGTATCAAGAGAATTCCCGTAGAATATCGCTCGCCGCACTGATGCCCAATGGTCTTTATGGGGAGGGACTTTGGCTCTTAAGGCATCCTTCTTGGAAGGTGGGAACCCCTAGGGACTACACATGTCCATACGCTACAGTCATCATCATCATTATCATCATCACTATCATCACCATCATCATAACCACACCATCACAATCACATCATCATCACATCACAATCACCATCATCACATCACACGTCATCACCATCATCACAATCACAATCATCATCATCATCATCATCACCATCATCAACGTCATCATCGCCATACTCATTGTTTTTATTGTTATTTTCTTTTGCACTTACGTGCTTGTTCATGTTCATGATCTTTTTATGATATTGTTGCTATTATCAACAGCATCACTATTGTTGTTATTATCGTGTTATTGTTACTGTTATTTTATTGTCATTGCTGTTACTGCTATTATTAGTGTTATTATTATTATTATTATTATTATTATTATTATTATTATTATTATTATTATTATTATTATTATTATTATTATTATTATTATTATTATTATTATTATTATTATTATTATCATTGTAATTGTTTTTGTTATTGTTATATTATTTTTGTTATTATTATTACTATTATTGTTATTATTATTATTTTTGTTATTGAAATTGTAAATATTGTTGTTTCATTATTATGTGTTAGTATTGTGTTCTAATTTTGTTATTATTTTGATTGTTATTATTATTATTATTATTATTATTATTATTATTATTATTATTATTATTATTATTATTATATTATTATTATTATTTATTATCATTATCATCATCATCATCATTATTGTTATTGTTATTATCATTATTATCATTGTTATTATTTTCATTATTTTTATCACTATCTTCATCACCATTCTTGTTTAAGTGATTGTTATGATAATGATAAGGTTAAGGATGAGAAAGATAGATAGATAGATAGATAGCTAGATAGATAGATAGATAGAGAGAGAGAGAAAGAGAGACAGAGAGAGAGAGAGAGAGAGAGAGAGAGGAGAGAGAGAGAGAGAGAGAGAGAGAGAGAGAGAGAGAGAGAGAGAGAGAGAGAGAGAGAGAGAGAGAGAGAGAGAGAAAGGGAAAGGCAAATTAAAGGAGAATTATGGCAAGAGCGAGAGGAAATGAAAAATAATTAGATATACACTCGATGGAATGTAACTGGCTAACGTGAATGCTTTAGTAGAAATAAAAGGGAAGTGATATATCGTGTCTTCGATGTTAACATGCTATATTAGCTGTAGTGTAATAAGTAGTGTAACGGAAAAGTTAGAGATTTGGTAGGATTTTTAACGTTGGTAAAAATGGTTTGTTTGTCGAATGTATATATATATATATATATATATATATATATATATATATATATATATATATATATACTTAAATACATACTTGCATTAATATACATACATACATACATACATACATACATACATACATACATATAACATACATACATACATACATACATACATACATACATACATACATACATACATACATACATACATACATACATACATACATACATACATACATGCATACATACATACATATATACACAAACATACACACACAGACACAAACACAAACGTACACACAGCACACACACACACAACACACACACACACACACACACACACACACACACACACCACACACACATATATATATATATATATATATATATATATATATATATATATATAGAGAGAGAGAGAGAGAGAGAGAGAGAGAGAGAGAGAGAGAGAGGGAGAGAGAGAGGAGAGAGAAAGCATATCAGAAAAAACGAGAGAGAGAGAGAGTGAGAGAAAGCATATTAGAAAAAAAAGAGAGAGAGAGAGAGAGAGAGCGAGAGAGAGAGAGAGAGAGAGAGAGAGAGAGAGAGAGAGAGAGAGAGAGAGAGAGAGAGAGAGAGAGAGAGAGAGAGAGAGAGAGAGAGAGAGAGAGAGAGAGGAGAGAGCGAGAGCGAGAGAGAGAGAGAGAGAGAGAGAGAGAGAGAGCGAGAGAGAGAGAGAGACCACACAAATTGACGCCGGTTCGCCCCTCTGCATTACAGCCTCTTCGATAAAGGACTTAAGACTTCCATCACGTAAACATGGCCTTTGCATGAGCGCTGAAGGATGGCGCTGGAGCTCCCTGATCGATGGTATTTCAATGAATATTTTATGTCTATCTCCGAGGAGTTGCGCTTCTCGTGGAGTGAGGAGGAAGGAGTGTTTTGGTGTCGAAATGTTGGCTTATTCAATGACTCGGTTTTTGGAATGTGTCATAGATTTCATGTTTCTGAAGGAAGTGCTAATCTTTCTTTTTATTTCAGGTTATCAGTGGACACAGTTTACTTTTCTTTACTTTTTTTAAAATGTGTTCCTTTTATTATCATTATTATTATCATTATTGTTATTATTGTTATTATTATTATTTCTCTTATTATTTTTATTATTACTATTTCTCTTATTATTTTTGTTATTAGTATTTCTCTTATAATAATAATAATAATAATATTATTATTATTATTATTATTTATTATTATTATTATTATGATTATGATTATCATTAGCATTATTGTATTCATTATTATTATTATCATTATTATTATATTTTACTTTTTATTTTCATTTAGCCGCCAAAGTTCCCGTTTATATTTCACGGTGTGTTGATGATACGGTTTGCAAAAATAGGACTTTTATTGCGGGTAATTTATTGGCCATTGTTGCTTCATGAAACGAGATGCATCACGAGGCAAAATCTCATGAATGATCATATCTATGACTATCACCAAGCATACACTCACGTTCACACAGACACGGACACACAGGCACCCCCCCCCCACACACACACACGCGCGCGGCGCACACACACACACACACACACACACACACACACACACACACACACACACACTCACACAAACAAACAAACGCATACATACAAAATACGAATGAGGATAAGCTGCCTTTTTATCACGGCGTTCACTTGTCTTTCGGGGAAATGATCCGACGCCATGCATGACAAACAGCTTGGGTCTATTTGCCATGCAAGCCAAGATATATTCTGACACAAAGAAATGTTTTCATCCGAAGCTCCTCACGTCCCGGGGTTTTGCAGACTGCGTTCGTGATTTGGTTATAACTGAGGTAAAGCAACTTCGATTCCTAAAGCTCTTCCATGATTATCTATCTTGTACAGTAGAGGACAAAGTAGGTTTATCTATCCTCTTTTCTACTCGGAGCTAGTGTCTCTGTCTGCCTCTGTCTTTGTTTCTCTCTCTCTCTCTGTATGTCTGTATCTGATACTCTCTCTCTCTCTCTACTTTTTAGGGGCATTGGAATCCTCTATCATAAAAAAAATAGAAAGGAAAACCTCGAAATCATATTCCAATATGTTATTGCCGATAATCCTTCGATGGCTGCTACCAAAAGGCATTAAATCATATTCACAAACCGTTCAAGCTCTATTACCTAAGCGTAGAGGATGATATTACTTAATAGGAATTACAAATTGGTTTAATTTTTTTCATTTCATTTCTTGGTTATTTCTTTTTTTTTATTTTGCTTCCTATTTCCTATAATAATCTCTTGTTACTCGTCAGTAATGCCTTCCCTCTACAAAAAAAAAAAAAAAAAAATATCTATGACAAAATGCTTACAGTGATACTTCAGAAAATTATATATATTGGTAATGAATAAGGAAAAATGGCTATTATTTCAAGGGAAATCTTTATATTTGATTAAATATATTGGCCGATAATTGTACTTGAATTAGGAAATGATTTACGTTGCAATGACGAACTGATTCTGGTTCATGTAGGTTTACATATCTGATATATTTTCAACTTGAATGACACTTGAACACCACAACAACGAAGGATATATCTCTTCCTGAATGATAATAAAAAATAATTAATAGACGACGAAACTACGTTCAC
>NW_020872483.1:80558-90558 GCF_003789085.1 Penaeus vannamei
TCGTACTTTATTCTTCCTGCCTGTTTATCCTTGTTCTCCTTATTTTCTTATTTTCTAGTTCCTGTATTTATCGTTTTCTCCTTTCTTTCAATTTTTTCATATTTTTTTATCTCTTTATCTGTTCCTCTCTTATACTTCCCCCGCCTCTCTTATTCTCTCTCTTTATTTCTTCTACAGTCCCACAACTCCTATTGAATGATAATGAACATCGTTCCCTCTCCTCTCTTTCTCTCTCTTTCTCTCTGTATCTCGCCCCATCTCTCCCTCTTGCCTTCTCCCTCACCCCTCTCCAACTCTCTCTTCTCTCCCCCCTTCGCCCTCACAAAACCCTCTCCCTCTTACCTTCTCAACTCTCTCTCCCTCTCTCCCTTCGCCCTCAAAAACCAACTAATTGTTCTTTCTCTAGTTCCATGTCCTCACCTCCCCCCACCACCACCACACACCCACCCCACCACCACCACCCCCACCACCCCCACCCCCCGAACCACCACCTCAGACATGACAGCAAATAACATGTAGACTCCGTTTGATAAGCCTAAACTCGTGTCGGGCCGTGGGGGGGCGTGTGTGTGCGTCTGTCTGTCTGTCTGGCTGTCTTCCCTCCTGTCTTGTCCGCCAATGAGAGGAATTGCCGGAACACGCTAATTATCATGGCTCTTGGGCTATAACAGGCGCGTTTGATTGACAGCGCAACCCAGCCTGGGTACGGGAGATAATAATAATTCATTCTCTTGTATAATCTTCTCATATTCGTTTGTTTTTTATTATTATTATTACCGTTATTACCATCATTATCATTACCATTATCATAACCATTATCATTATTATCATTATTATTTTTATTACCATTGTAATTATTACCATTGTAACTATTATCATTATCATTATTTTTATCATCATTATCATTATCATCATTTTCATTATCATCACTATTATCATTATCATAATCATCATCAGTATCCTTATTACTCCTTTGTCACTACCTCTTCCTTTGTTCATTTCTTTCTCATCAATTTTGCATTCAATAGGCCTACATATCCTTTTGCCCATTCATGCTTTCTCGACCAATTTCCCTTCACACATATTTCTCCTCCTCCTCCTCCTTCCCCCCCTCCGCCGTCCTCTAAAATATTCGAACCCCCAGTACTTTCATCAAGCGGTACGAAATTAAACAAAAACTCCGGACTGACCAAGGGTTTCGGACACAGCCGCCCCACGACGAAGAAAAAAAAACGATGACAAAAAAAAAAAAAAAAAAAAAAAAAAAAAAAAAAAAAAAAAAAAGGAATATTTTAAACGATAATTGCTTTTAGCTTTTTCCGTTTTTTTTTTTTTTTTTTTTATATACGTTTCTTGCTCTATTGCCTACGTCCTCCTTCCTATTAATAATGATTTTGTTTTTATTTTTCGTGTATCTATAAAATTCCTATTCTCTTTTAAAGGAATCTTTGACACCGGAGTTCAAAATACCCCCCCAAAAAAAAAAAAAAAATAATAAATAATAATAATAAATAAATAAATAAATAAATAAATAAATAAATAAATAATTAAAATAAATAAAAAAACAATAATAAATAATCAATAAAATAATAATGATAATGATAAAGTTAATGATAATAATGATGATGATGATGATAATAATAATAATAATAATAATAAGTAGGCCTACGTAACACAAAAAAAAAAAAAAAAATCCCTAAAACTATCATAATCATATGAACCTAAAAGACTATCTCCCACTACCTACCTAAAGATCATTCAATACTAAACATCAAAAGACTATCCACAATTATACTATCCAAGACTATGCCTATCCTTCGAACTACACTACAGACTACCCAAATTAACATACCAAAAAAAAAAGAAAAAAGAAAAGAAGAAGAAGAAAAGAAGAAGAAGAAAGAGAAAAGAAAAGGAAGAAAAGAAGCAGAATAAAAGAAGAGAAAAGAAGAAGAAGAGAGAAGAATAAAAGAGAAGAACAAGAACAAGAACAAGAACAAATAAAATAAAAAGAAGAAAAAAAAAAGAAAAAAAGAAAAAAACAACAACTAACAATTCATCCGAGACAAGCTATGGCTACGGCCTTTTCCTAAACCACGATAAGAAATACCTACCTAAACTCGTGTGAGCTGCGCTGGATAAGCTTTATCTTATCGGCGCCAAAAATCTGAACCACCAGCCTGGCAACAGCGTGAATAATCGCTGGTGACGACATACAGGTCATAATAATAATAATAATAATAATAATAATAATAATAATAATAATAATAATAATTGGTAACCGTCACTCGCAAAAGACCGAATGTATGCAGGTGTGTGTGTTTATAGACATGTAGGTGTAAATGTGTGTAGGTAGGTAGGTATGTAAGTAAGTAGGTACGGTAGGGAAGGTAGGTAGGTAGTAAGTAGGTAGTTAGGTATATATGTATGATATGCTGATGTATCATGTGTATGTATATGACAAGTATGATATATGCTGTATGTATATGTGTATGTATATGTGTAGTATCACTGCTGTAGGTTATATATGTAGGGTATATATGTAGGTATATATGATGGTAATATATGTATGTATATATGTATGTATGTTGTTGTATATGTATGTTTCGTATTGTATGTATCTATGTATGTTATGTATCTATGCATGAATGATCTATGTATTTATGTACGTACGTATGTAGGTAGGTAAGTAGGTAGGTGTGTGCGCACGAGTGGGGGTGCGTGAGTGAATAAATATTCATCTATATCGGCTATATACTTGGAAGGGGAATGGGAGAGGGAAGCAGAGGAGAGAAAGAGAAAAAGAAATAAAGAGAGAAAGAGAGAGAGGGAAACAGAGGAGAGGAAAGAGAAAAGAGAAAGAAGAGAGAGGAGAAGCAGAGGGAGAGAAAGAGAAAAAAGAAATAAATAAAGAAAGAGAGAGAGGGAATAGCGAGGAGGGAAGAGAGAAGAGAAAAGAGAAAAAGAAAAAAGAGAGAAGAGAGAAGAGTGAGAATGGGAAGGGAAAGAGAGGAGAGAAAGAGAAAAAAAAATAAAGAGCAGAAAGAGAGGGGGAATGGGAGAGGGAAGCAGAGGAGAGAAAGAGAAAAAGAAAATAGAAGAGAGGAAAGATGAGAGAGGGCAAGGGAGAAGGAGAGGGAAAAGGGAAAAAGAGGAAGAGGGAAAGGAGGAAAAAGAAAATAAAAGAGAGTGGATGGAAAGGGGAGAGGAAGCAGAGGGAGAGAAATGAGAAAAAGAATAAAGTGAGAAGAGAGAGAGGAAAAGAAGAAAGTGAGAGAGGGAGAGAGAGAGAGGAGAAGGGAGGGAGAAGAAGGAGAGAGAGGGAGGAGAGAGAAGAGAGAGGGGGAGGAGGAAAAGGAGAGAGGACAGCGAGAGAAGGAGGAGAGGAGGGAAGGGGAGAAGGGGGAGGAAGAGGGAGAGAGGGAGTGGATAGAAGGAGGGAGAGAGGAGGAAGGGAGAGGGAGGAGAGAAAGGGGAGGAGAGGAGAGAGAGGGAGGGGAGAGAGAGAGGAGCGAGAGGGAGTGAGAGAGAGGAAAAGGAGGAGGAGGAGGGAGAGAGAGAGGGAGGAAGCAATGAGAAGAGAGAAAAGAAGAAAAAGAAATAAAGAGAGAAAGAGAGAGAGGGGAATGGGAGAGAAAGAGAAAGAGAAAATAAAGAGAGAAGGGAGGAGGGAAGGAGAGGGAGAGAAGAGAAAAAGAATAGAAGAAAGAGCAGAGAGAGGTGGGGGGAAAGGGAGAGGGGAAGCAGATGGAAGAGAAAGAGAAAAAGAAAATAGAGAGCAGAAGAGAGAGATGAGAGAGGGGAAGGGGAAGTGTTGCACCGTTTGCACACATACAGAACCACGCACACACAAAACGACATCATATATACCCAAAATAAATAAACATGTGAATACAAACGAACGAATATTAAATAATATAAGACGACTACATTACACGACGTATCTGCTCGTTTCTGCAAAAAATCTAGGATAACGTATCGACTTGAATTTTTTTTTTTTTTTTTTTTTTTTTTTTTTTTTTTTTGCGCGCCTCAAGATTATCCTCAGAGCAATATTTTCGGATAATGAGGATGACGTCACTGGACCGACACCCACTAGATCTAACTAGTGGGTGACTCGCCCCACCGCTCCCTTTCGGTTCAGAGAGAAGAGAGAGAGAGAGAGAGAAGAGAGAGAGAGAGAGGAGGAGATGAGGAGAGAGGAGAGAGGAGAGGGGGAGAGGAGAGGGAAAGAGGAGGAGAGGAGAGAGAGGAGAGAGAGAGGAGAGAGAGAGAGAGAGGAAAGGGGGGGGGGGAGAGGGAGGAGGGAGGGAAGAGAGGGAGAGAGAGAGAGAGAGAGAGAGAGAGTGAGAGAGAGAGAGAGAGAGAAGAGAGAGAGAGAGAGAGAGAGAGAGAGAGAGAGAGAGAGAGAGAGAGAGAAGGAGAGAGAAAGAGAAGAGGGAGGGAAAGGGGGAGAGAGAGGAGGAGAGAGAGGGGAGGAGAGAGGGAGTATATAATATATATATATATATATATATATATATATATATACATATACATATTATAAAACATAGCATACATCTTATAAAATACATTTTACATTCATACATATCATATACACATATTACATATACATATTTTATATAACCATAAAAAATACAATAAAACATATATACATAGATACATATACATACACATATATACATATACATAACATACATATACATACATACACATATACATACATATATACTATGCATACCTATCTCTCGATTTATCTATCCATCTATATGTAGTGATCTCTTAAAACATTTTCCCACTGACAGGTCTACGGAAGTCTTAAAACCGAGTTAACATTCAGTGAACACGACATTTCCCTCCCTTTCCCTCTCCTCTCCTCCTTCGTCTCCATCTCCCTCTCCCCCCCGTCCCTCTCCTACCTCCCTCTCCCTTCTTCCTCTTCTCCCTTCGCCTTATCTCCCTCTCCTCCCCTCCCCCTCCCCACCCTCTCCTCTCCCCTCCCCACTCCCCTTTCCCCTCCTCCCCACCCCCTTTCCCCTCCACTCCCCACCCCCTCCCCCCCCTCTCCCTTCCCCTCCCCTTCTCCCCCCCTCCCCTCCCATCCCCATCCCCTCTCCCCCGTCCCCATCCCCTCACCCTTCCCCTCTCCCTCTCCTTCCCCCCTCCCCTCCCCTCCCTCCCCCCCCCTCC
Source organism: Penaeus vannamei (assembly GCF_003789085.1). NCBI lineage: Eukaryota > Metazoa > Arthropoda > Malacostraca > Decapoda > Penaeidae > Penaeus > Penaeus vannamei. Next base: position 85,749 of record NW_020872483.1, read on the forward strand.
CCCCTCCCCCTCCCCCTCTCTCTCCTTCTCCCCTCCTTCGCCGTGCATTCAACATGAGGCGAAGATGTCTGGACGAGCGAACAAGCCCCCTCACTCAGCGGGAAATCTATTCGCAGACAAAGACAATGTAAAGTGAAAGAAGACGTGGAATGCGATAATAAATATACGTTAAGCAAAAGAAAAAAAATGAGACAAAAAAAACTAAACTTCATAAGTAAAAAGAAGAAGGAAAAAAATAGACAAAAACTAAACTTAAAAAAAATGGTTTTATTGCGTTTGCTCATCTAAATGAATCTGATTTTTTTTTTCTCTTATAGGTCGTCTTTATTCTCCTTTCTTATCTTTCTATCACTTTCCTCTTTTTTTCTTTTCTTCACCTCCTCTTTTTCTTCTTTTCTTTTCCTTCTTATCTTGTCTTGCCTTGTCTTTCTTTCGCTCCATTTCTCTTCTTCTTCCTCTCTTCTATTTTTTTTCTTCTTCTTCTTCTTCTCCTTCTTCCTCTTCCATTTCTTCTTCTTTCTTCCTTCTTCTCTTCCTCCTTTTCCTCCTTCCATTTTCCTCCTTCCTCTTTTTTCTCTCCCTCCTCCTTTTCTCCCTTTCTCCTCCTCTTTCTCCCTTTCTTCCTCCTCCCTCTTCCTCTCCTCTCCCCTCCCCTTCTTCCTCCTCCCCTTCTCCCTCTTCCTCCTCCCCTCCTTCCTCTCCTCCCCTTCTCTCCCTCTTCCCCCTCCTCCCCTTCCTCCCCTCCCCGTCTCCCCCCCCTTGCTTTGACCTCTTGGGGAATTGTCTGCTCCGTCTGACGTCTTGCTGAATTTATTGACCTTGAAGACACCTCAAGGGAGAATTATATTTCTTGCGTGATTTACAACTACCGTTACAAACACACACACGCACACGGCACACATTCACACACTCACATCAACACACACATCACACACACACTCACACACACACTCACATCATACTTCATACTCACACTTACACTTACACTTACATCACACACACACAAAACTCACATACACAAACTCACATACACACACACACACACACTCATACTCGCTCTTACACTCATAAACACACTTACTCACTCACACACACACACACACACACACACACACACACACACACACACACACGCACCGCACACCACAACTCAACTTACACTCACATTCACACAACACACAACTCATACTCACACACACACACACACACACTCACACACACACACACACACACACACACACACACACACACACACACACGCACACGCAACACCACACGATTCACACATTCACACACTCACATTCACAACACACACACCACTTCATACTCACACAACACACACACTCATACACACACACACCACCAGCGGCAACACACCACATTCACACACATTCACACACGCACACACACACACCACACACACACACCAACACAACACACACACCAACAACACAACCACACACAACATTTACACACACACGCACACACACACACCACTCACATTCAACACTCACATTCACCACCCTTCACACAATTCACATTCACATTCACACACCACACCAGTAATTCACAAACACACACATCATACACACACACACACACACACACACACACACACACACACACACGCACACGCACACACCTTAAAAAATCAAGGAAAAATATCCCCTTCCCCCCCCCCTCAAAAAAAAAAAAAAAAAAAAAAAATCCGCACCCCCCTCAAAAAAGAAAGAAAGAAACAAAGAAAGAAAAGAATCCTCGAAAGCCATTTAAATACCGAAGGTTCCCGATATAATATACGAATTTCATGTCTTAAACTCTACCGATCTCTTACTCCTTCTCCTTGCTTCCTTACAAAGATACATTCTGTGTCTCTTTTCTCCTCTCACTCTCTTTCTTTCTTTCTTTCTCTGTCTCTCTTCTCTCTTCTCTTCTCTCTCTTTCTCTCTTTCACTTGTTGTCTCTCTTCTCTTCTCTCCTCTCTCATTCTTTCTTTCTTTCTCTGTCTCTCTTCTCTTTCTCTTCTCTTCTCTTTCTTCTCTCTCTTTCTTTCTTTCTCTCTTCTCTCTTCTCTCTCTCTCTCCCATTCACACTCATTCTCTCACTCACTCACTCACTCACCTATCACACTCACTCACTCTCTTACTCTCTACTCTCTACTCACTCCTCTCACTTTCTCACACTCACTCACTCACACTTATCCTCTCACTTACTCAAACTCACACACTCATTCACTCACTCACACACACACACACACACACACACACACACACACACACACACACACACCACACACACACACACACACACACACACCACTGTACAACTTGCCAAAGTCTTCAAACACCGCTGAAGGCAGGTAGGGACTCCATCCATATATAAATAGCATTATTTTAGGGTACAAACTGGGTGTAGCGATGTCATGCAAGGAAGAAACCGTATTTTCACATTTCGTGGTGTATATAAATAGCATTATTTCATCCTGTGGGTATTGGGTCTGTGTGTGTGGTGTGTGGGGGGGTGCTGTGTGTGTGTGCGTGTGTGTGTGTGTTGTGTGTGTGTGTGTGCGTGTGTGTGTGTTGTGTGTGTGTGTGTGTGTGTGTGTGATATAAGAATTGTGTATGCGTGCGTGTGTGAATGCGTGTGTGTATGAATGTGTGCGAATGTTATGATATGTGTGTGCGTAAATGTGTACGTGCATGAATGCGTGTGTGAACATGTATGTATCAGAACATGTGAGCTGCGTGCGCGTACGTCCGCCATGCGTGAATGTGTGCGTGTGCGTGCGTGCGTGTGAAGCCAGGCCGAGAAACGAGCCCATTCCAGCCGCCCGCAATTCGCTCGTGGCCGCCCATTCCAAGGTTCCAATTCCACCCCACAATGGCCCTGTTCCGCCTGGCACTCCGGTTCTCTTTTCTCCTTCGGTGCCAGGTCTGGAACGCCAGGAGCTCTCGCCCACTTGGACACTTGAGTTAGTTTGTCTACTCTCGCCCCGCACTACTCAGAACCGCGTTTTACTTACTCACACACATATCATTTTCATTCATTCACTTTACTCATTCATTAACTTACTCCACTCATTCGCTCGCTCATCATTCATTTCACTCATTCACTGACTCGCACTCACTCACTCTTGCTTCTCTCTCTCTCGCTCTTCTCTCACTCACTTACTCACCGCTCACTCTCTCACTACTCACTCACTCACTCACTCACTCTCACTCGCTCACTCACTTCACTCACTCGCTCATTCACTCACTCACTCACTCACTCGCTCATTCATCACTCCTCACTCACTCCTCACTCACTCGCTCACTCACTCACTCTCTCACTGCTCACTCCCTGCTCCACTCACTCACTAGCCATCCCTCAACATCGCAAGTAAAATTTATCTTTTTCCTAATAACTTACAGGAAACTTATAGGCCTAACGAGAATTTAATCGTGTTTCTTAATCAACATTCCAACCTAATAGGCCTATGCTTTCCCCACGTGTAAAAAAAAATATAATAGATAAATAAAAAATACAAACTTGCATAATAAAATATCTAAGTGACGTGGATTTAATTATACCATAGAGAAACCTAATGATAAGAGTGAATAACATATTTACAATTACGTCAACAAACTAACGTGATTTCAACAAACAAACAAACAAATTCTACTGAAGCAATACGATATCCCCAATGGTCTTATCGGGAAAGGTTGAATAATAAAAAAAAACATTATGAAAATATGAATCAATTATTACAAATCTAATTATATTTACAGAGAGAAGTTTATTACCGAAAAAGCTACGGCCAAAATAAAGATATCTGGGAAGGACAAAATACTGAATGGATCGCTAGGCCTTGGTCTCCTTGCCTCTCTCTCTCGCTCTCGCTCCGCTCTCGCTCTCTCTCTCTCTCTCTCTCTCTCTCTCTCTCTCTCTCTCTCTCTCTCTCTCTCTCTCTCTCTCTCTCTTCTCTCTCTCTCTCTCTCTCTCCGCTCTCTCTCTCTTCCTTTTTTTCCCTCTCTCATCCTCTCTTTCCCTTTCCCTTTCTCTATCTTCCTCCTCTCATCCTCACTCTCCCTCTCTCTCATCATCTCTCCCTTCCTCTCTTCCTCTCACCCTCACCCCCCCCCCGTCTCTCTTTCCCCCCTCACTTCCCCCCCTCTCCCTCTCTTCTCTCCTTTCCTCTCTCTCCTCCTCACTCTCTCCCTCTCCCTCTCCCCATCACAGCCGGAGAGAAGGCCTAGCGGGTTGCAACCGTGGAGGCCTAAGCCCCAACACCGCGCGCGCAGACTCCGGGGGTCGCTCTCCTGACAGTCGATACGTGAATGCCGCCGGGTCCTCGTCTCCGGGGGTGGGGGTGGGGGAGAGAGGGAGAGGGGGGAGGGAGGGAGGGGGGGGGGGGAGAGGGAGAGGGAGGAGGGAGGAGGGGAGGGAGGGGGGGAGGGGGGAGGGGGAGGGAGGAGGGAGGAGGAGGGAGGAGGGGAGGAGGGAGGGAGGGAGGTAGGGAGAGAGAGGAGAAAGAGAGGCGAGAGCGAGAGAAGAGAGAGAGCGAGCGAGAGAGCGAGAGAAGAGCGGAGAGCGAGGAGAGGAGAGAGAGCGAGAGCGAGAGAGAGAGAGAGAGAGAGAGAGAGAGGAGAGAGAGAGAGGAGAGAGAGAGAGAGAGAGAGAGAGAGAGAGAGAGAGAGAGAGAGAGAGAGAGAGAGAGAGAGAGAAGACGAGAGAGAGAGAGAGGAGAGAGAGAGGAGAGAGAGAGCGAGAGCGAGAGAGAGAGCGAGCGAGAGAGAGAGAGCGAGAGAGAGAGCGAAAGAGAGAGAGCGAA
>NW_020872483.1:95558-98058 GCF_003789085.1 Penaeus vannamei
GGAGGAGGGGGAGGAGGAGGAGGGGGAGGAGGAGGAGGAGGGGAGGAGGGAGGAGGAAAGAGAGGAGGAGAAGAAGGAGGAGAAGAAGAGGAGAGGGAAAGAAGAAGAGAAGAGGGATAGGGAGGAGGGGGAAAGGAGGAAGAGGGGGGGAGGAGGAGGGGAGGAGGAGGAGGGAGGAGGAGGAGGAGGAGGAGGAGGAGGAGGAGGAGGAGAAGGAAGAAGAAGAAGAAGGGGGAGAGGTAGGAGAGAATTATAAGAAGAAGAGGGAGAGAGGAGGAGGGGGGAGAGGGAGGAGGAAGGGGGAGAGGAGAGGGCAGGAGGAGGGGGAGGGGGAGAGTGAGGAGCGAGGAGGAGAGGAGGAGGAGAGGGGAGAGGAGGAGGGAGGAGGAGGAGGAGGAGGAGAAAGAAGAAGAAGGAGGAGAAGGGAGAGAAGAGGAAGGAGGAGAAGGAGGAGAAGAGAAGAAGAGAAGGAGGAAGAGGAGGAGGAGGAGGAGGAAAAGCAGAAGAAAGGAAAAGAAAGAAGAAGAAGAAGGAGGGAGGAGAAAAGAGAAGAGGTGGAAATAAGGGAGAGGACGAGGGAGACGGAATAGAAGAGGATAGGAAAAAGTCAGTGGGAGGGGAAAGGGGAAGAAGAGAAGGGAGGAGGAATTAGAAGAGGATAGGGAAAAAGTCAGGGAGGACAGGGGAAGAAGAGAAGGGAGGGAGGAGGTGAGAGAAAGGGATGTTAAGGAGAATAAGGGGAAGAAAGAGAAAGGGAGGAAAAGGGGAGAGAGGAGGGAGAAATAGAGGGGAGAGACGAAAGGGGAAAAGAGAAATGAAGGAAAAGAGTAGAGAAAGAGGGGAGAAGAGGAAGGAGAAGAGACGAGGGGAGGAAAGAGATAAAACGAAGACGAGCAGGAGGGGGAAAGAGAAAGGGAAGGGAAAGGAGGAGAGAGTCTCCGCTCTTGCCGCTGCTTCTCCTCCGGGAAGTTGAGGGACGGTGGCTCCGGAGAGGCTCCCTCTGCAGCCTCCTAGCTCGTAGGTCTTGAGTAGACGGGGGTTAACAACTTTCAGATAATCATTATTTATCCTGTGGGGGATAAGGTAATGGTAAGGAGCGCATGAGTGTGTATGCGCCAAAAGGGGAGGTCTGATGGGAGGAGGGTACTGGTGAGTTGAGTGTTGAGTATTTTCGATGAGAGAGACGTCAGGCCGGCGAGAGAAAGATCCCTCACCGCCACGACAAAGAGAGACAAAAGAGAATCAGAGAGACCGACGAGGATCGAGTCAAGATGGATCCGCTCATGGACGATGAAATGCTGAGGAGAGACTGAGAGAGAGAGACGATGGAGAAGAAAGGGGGGCGAGCTCACGGTGAGGGAGAAGAGAGGTGAGGGGAGAGGAGGGATGAGAGGGAGGAGAGAGAGAGAGAGAGAGAGAGATGAGAGAGAGAGAGAAGAGACGGAGAGAGAGAGAGAGAGAGCAGGAAGAGAAAAATCGAGAGGAGTGAGAAGAGAGAGGGGATAAGAGATGGAGAGGAGGAAAAGGACGAGAGAGGGACGAAATGGATTGAAGACTAAGAGACAGGGGGGAGGAAACAGACGAGACAGGGCAGAGAGAAGAAAGATGACAGATAGGAGGATAGAGGCCGAGGGAAGAAAGGAGAATTAGAGGATGAGGAGAGGAAGAGAGAGAGAGAGAGAGAGAGAGAGAGAGAGAGAGAGGAGAGAGAAGAGAGAGAGAGAGAGAGAGGAGAGAGAGAGAAGACTGAGAGAGACAGGACAGACAAACAGACAAAGGCAGAATGAGAGAGAGAGAGAGAGAGAGAGAGAGAGAGAGAGAGAGAGAGAGAGAGAGAAGAGAAGGAAGAGAGAGAGAGAGAGAGAGAGAGAGAGAGAGAGAGAGAGAGAGACAGACAGACAGAGAGAGAGAGACAGAGACACAGACAGAGACAGACAGAGAGAGAGACAGAGCAGAGACAGAGACAGCCAGCCAGCCAGAGACAGCCAGCCAGCCAGCCAGAGACAGACAGAGAACAGACAGAAAGAAAGAAAGACAGCGAGTATCTGCAGGTCACACTCCTCTTTGCAACAGCATTCATTAAACCGGTCCATACGAATATGATGCCCAAATGGCGACCCATTATCAAGGTGATCAAGCAATATAACCTGCATCGTGTCTTGTCATGCTTACTGAATGAATCATATTGCAGATTACCTCAGTCGGATCAATAACAATGATGATGATGGTAGTAACAGCAACTTAACGATAGTTACGACAATAGCAATAACAATGGCAACAGCGATAACAATGGCAACAGCGATAACAATGGCAATACCATAGTATTAATATATGTATCAATACAAATAGCAATGATGATGATGATGGTGATGGTAACAGTAATAATAATAAAAACAATAATAATAAAATATAATAATAATAACAACAACAATAATAATAATAACAAAAAATAATAATAATAAAAATAATTATATAGTAGTAGTAGTAATAATAGTAATAG
>NW_020872483.1:110558-115558 GCF_003789085.1 Penaeus vannamei
AATGCTAAATTACTAGCAGTAATAAATGAGTATTGCCTTTTCCAGAATGTAACAGATCATACCTGGATAAGAGGGCTAGATAGTCTATGGTTGACCTTATATTCACAAAGCATATCCATGATCTTAAGGTTATCGAGTGCTATCCTCCTTTAGGAAAAAGCGACTATGTAGTGATTAAACTAACATACTGTCTGCTACAGGAAAAATTCACTATAAGCAAGGAAAGAAAGGAAAAATACAATTACAAGAAAGATTATCATAGAAACCTTAAAGATTTCTTTGATGGCATAAACTGGAAAACACTTTTGGGCGATGACAACCTTGATGTTCAATATTTATTTTTTGTGGTCTATAAAAAGGAGTAATAAAATTTATATAACAATTCAAAACTAAAGCAAGAAATGACCAAAAATGGCTAAATGACAAATGCAAGAAAATGAGAGAAAATCAACAAATGTGCAAGTCAACCAAAGCTCTGCTTCAAGTACAGAAATAGTAAAACTAAAAACAGAGATAAAATTGTTGTCATCAAAGACAATAACATAGTTTATACTAAGGAGGAATGAATGTTTGAAATCCTGAAAGAGAAATTTTAGTTCGTGTTTGTTCAGAACCCATACTTTGATATGACAAATACCCGTACAAACGTAAAGAACATCGAAGATATTACCCTAAAAAAAAGAATGAAATAAAAAAAGATCTGCTAAAAGGATTAGACAAGATCAGATCAGAGGAACCAGATGAGATTTCTAACTGGGTTCCTAGGGAATGTGCCGAAGAACTATGTAATCCTTTTTTGTTATCCATTATTTTCAATATTCCAAAAGTCAGTGAGACGGTAAATTACCAAAAAGTTGGAAACTCGCCAATGTTACACCCCTATACTAAATCCTCTAAATTATCATTAGTAGTATACAAGCTGTTAGATGGAAACAATGGGGGTTGAATTACTTGAAAAAACACGAAATGATATCAAATAAGCAATATGGTTTTAGAGAAGGAGGGTAATTTGTAACAAATCTCCTGTTTTTTATGATAGAATATCGGTGGTATGGAGCCCACACTTAGAGAATATAGACGAACTGGAAAGAGCTCAAAGAGCGGCCACAAGATGAAAGTAAGAAAGAAAAGTTGGGGGGGGGCATGATTATGCTGTTCAACTGTATTACAGGAAGAGTGAAGTAAGATTAAGATGACTTTTTTTTTTTACACGCGCACACACACACACACACACACACACACACACACACACACACACACACACACACACACACACACACACACACACACACACACACACACACACACACACACACACACACACACACACACACACACACACACACACACACACACACACACACACACACACACACACACACACACACACACACACACACACACACACACGCACGCACACACGCACGCACGCACGCACGCACGCACGCACGCACGCGTACATGCACGCGCGCCTGCGCGTATTATGTAATCATTATGTATGTGTATTTGCATGTGTATGTATATGTGTACGTATGTGGATGTGTATCCATGTACATATTGCTTGTGAATGCGATGTGCGGTTCATCTTGGAAAAGTCAACATCTGGCAACAAGAGAACCATAATATTTACATGGTGACGTCACAGAACCTAAATTTACGGGTAGACGACATTTTTAAGGACAAGAAGAAGAAGAAGAAGAAGAAAAAGGATATATCAACATTGACTCTCATTATTTTAGTGTTCTCAGAGCTTAGTAAGTCCATATGCTGCTGACACGTATAAAAAAAACTTTTTTTTTTTTTGATTTGGTTTTCTTGGTGTGAAAGGATACATTGCTGAATGTAATTTACTGTTATTCGGTAATTATACTGTGTTCCTTACATTAATTTACGTTGTTTTAGATTCTGTTTAAGTCTCATAACAAATGACTTTTATTTTAAGCCAAAGATGAAAGAAACAGACTTGTAGAAACAAATAAAAAGGTTTTGCCTCGACCATCAAGGTATTACATTATCTAATACTTTATTAACTTTCAAAATAAGTTCTTTTAGCTTACTTACAATGTTGTTTTAAGAAAATGATTAGGAGAATAACTTTAACCTAAGTTGAGAAATAGATTGAACAAAATATATAACCAATATATTCCTTGTTTGTGCAAAGATCAGTATCATAATTAAATCAATTTATGAAACTTACTCTAAGTCCATTTTCAGAACAGGATTGTGGGAAAATAATGGAAATATTAGGCAATAAATGTAAAGAACATATGAAACAACACAAGTAAGCAGAGTACGCAATCAGCAGAAAATAAAAGGAAATATGTAGCTGCTTATGAAAGTCTGCCAATCAATACTTGCTTTTCTTGTGCGGAAAAGTTGAATGATTCTTTGGCTTCGTACTCCAGTTAAATATCCACCTTATATATTTTGATGAGATCAAGAGCAGGTCTGTTCAGATGCGGAAAATGTAGAAGCCATTGTGCTTCTCTCTGTATCTGTCTTCTAATTTATGTTTTATTATTAATTGCATCATAATTTTGACAGGATTGTAACACCATTGTTTATTCCAAAAAGTTATATCAGAGAAGTAGGATATGATTTGAAATTTATATCAGAGTAAAGATTAGCTATATATATTATGTAACGATGTTTAAAAGTCGTGGTCATATAAACTAAAGGTTATCACTTTACATGAAATGATAATATTTAATTCTTGTGATGGTGTTCCACGTGTAGGTGTTCGTGATTATTTCTTTTTCCTATTTTTATTGGTTTAACTCATGAGAGTTTAGTGATTAAGGCCCGATAAATAGTAGAAGCAGCATTTTGCCTTTGTTTGCAGCAGATGGAGACTCCTAACAAGCTAATCTATTTGAGGGTGATCCTTCGGAAAACTTCAGGAAGGCAAAAACAGGACCAACCTGGTAACCGTCAAAAATCAATCCTAGACTGCTACTACTTTAACTTCAAATTATAATGATACTATTCTCCTCGCCCCCCCATATCCCCTGCTAGTTGTCATGGGGTGGCTTAGGAGACGGAGACTAAGGCTCAGTGTAGGGGATCACCCTTACCGTGGATCTCAATCCTTGCCTCAACTAATTTTGTATAGTCTCTTCTCCTTTCCTTTTCTTTCGCTTCTTCATCCCCTTCTTCTGTACACACCCTAAAGTGCGAGAGCCATGCTGAAAGGCTGAAAGCCTGGCTTTATGTCAGTCCTGACCGGCCTTCCTACTCCGTTTGCCTTTCCCTATACCACTAATATACCACTAATGACCTTCAATAAATACAAATAATGATAATATTGATGATAATGACAGTGGTAAATAAAAAATGAAATGGTAAAGGTCTTAATAATGACAAAACAGTTGTATGAATTTGATGATAATGACAGTAACAATGTTAGATGAAAAGGTATATTAAAAGTGATAAAGTTGATGAACATAGGCCCATATTAAGTTAAGTATTCATGAAAATAATATGAATAGTAAAGGTAATTTGATATTTGTACAGATGGTATCATATTTTTGATAAAAAAGCACCTGTTCTAATGATGATTACAATGCAACTACTATTGATAATGATAATAGCAATAGTAGTAATGATATGAACAAGAGCTTTATTAACCTTGATGACAATAGCTGATATAATTTTTTTTCTTCCAGAACACGAAGCTTCACCTGCAAATCCTAAATAAACCTTGGAATTAACACACAGCAGCATGTCCATTATGAAGCAGCAGTGTGTGTCAGACTTAGAGAATGAGAGGAAGAACTGCTCCTTTGATAAAGAGGAGCTGACTAATATTGTGGACGGTGGGGTTGAGAAGACTCAATTCAGAAGACGACTTGGTAATTGTGGGGAGATCTTTAGTTTTGATTTTTCTATTTTGTAGAGTAAATGAGATATAAATTGATAGAATTAAACAATTAATTTTTTATTTTTTCTATTTTGTACAATATGATAGGTGTGCAATAGATCTGCTTTTTGCATATTTAAGGAGATATTCATTATTAGTAATTACGACTTCTTTTCTTGTCGCAGAGGAATATTTTCTCCGTGACCCCCAGTTTTTGGACAGCATTGGGCCAGACTACATGAGTCATGAAGATCGCTATGCAAATGAGCTCCGCAAAGCTTGCCATATGATTCACAAATTTTCTGAGAACGAGGAAATAAACCAGGTCATAGGTCGTCCAGATGGAGTGAGGTATGTCTGTTGTCAGTCTGTAGACAATAAGTGTAAGTTGTCGATTGCCGTTTTTAGTCTGGTTCTCAGGAAAAAAGTAGAACATTGAATGTATAGAAGATGTTATCGTGGGTGTGGGATTCCTCAGATAAGGTTTAGATAAGGAATAATGTTATCTGTGTGAAATACTTAACCTTATCAGTGATCAAATATTGCATTCTAGGCCTAATACGTGAATGCATAACTGTTTAGTAGACTCAAATATAATTCATTTATTTGATATTACTTTTATTATATTGGTTGTGTGTCATTGTGTGTTAATCCATCCATACTTTATATGAAATTAGTTAGCTGTCAAGATAAAAAAAAACAAAAAAACGTGCTAGAGAACAGTTATGTTTCTACTTCTAGTAAAAAATTATATACAACTTTATATATTTCAGTGTGATAATTTACTCACTCAGGAATTTGTTGTAAAAGTACAAAACTGTACCAAAACAGAGTCAGTGATTCTAAAAATAACCAGGTACAAACGCTGCTTGTCAATGATTAATTGATAAGGTAGTTTATGGTTCGGCTTATCAGTAACTTGAAGTGTGTTTATTCGGATCTGTAAATAGGGTTACATCATGATTTTTATAACTGTCTGCGTATCCTTTTAGCTTTTATAACTACATGTGCATCTCTTAATCAGTTTATATATTTGTTTATCTATTTGTCTCTGCTTGTATGTCCATTTCTCTTTGATTAATTACCCATTAGGCCCTCTGTCTATTCTATCTATGAACCTATTCATTAAAAGGTCTCTTTA
>NW_020872483.1:120558-130939 GCF_003789085.1 Penaeus vannamei
ACTAGACTAAACCAGCAGTATAGTGCCCTCCTGTTTGCCACAAACAGAATGCCGGAACCACAGATTCTAGACTACCAAACCCAGCAGTATAAAGTCCTGCCACAAATTGCAACTGTGTTTGCCTTGTTGTTCGCTGCTCGCCGTGTTGGTGATACATTCATTGAGGCCACAACAAGCATGAACAAAGGCAACTTGGCCATGTTACCTGAAGTAGGTTGAATGAATTGCTTATACCTTTGTAAATGATGAATCTTGAATCATGTTGAAAGATATATGGAATCAAGGATTATATAATGCAAATAAGACAGAGTTTGCATTTTAGACACATTTTTAGTGAAAATAAGCTTTTATAGGTTATGGAATTAGGGTTTCCTTTCTTTCTGTAACAAAATGTCTTTATAACAGAGTTAATAGTATCGATATAATGAACAACATATGATTTCAGCTGCATGCAATATCATGTGGCCTGAAAGCCCTTAGTTCTACGGATTCCACATCAGGCATTGACATCTGTCGTCTGTCATGTGGTGGACACGGGTATTTGGCTTCGTCAAGTTTCCCACGTCTTTACACCCTCTGTACAGCTACTATGACCTATGAGGGTGAAAATACTGTTTTATGGCTTCAGGTGGCCAGGTAAGTAAATCAGTATTACAGATAATTATTGTGTAGTAAAAACTTATGTTTGTAATATTTGGTATGAATATCTTTGTTATCATCAAATGTTTCATCATTTCCAGTGCTTGTTATAGTGTGTGTGAAAATACTGTGAAACTTTTAGGAATTCATAGCCCTTCAGATTTTGAGTTTGTGATTACAGGTACCTCATCAAGTCTTATCAAGCAGCTAAGCGTGGAGAAGTTGTAGGTCCATCAGTGGCTTACTTAGTTGGTAAAAATACAACAGAGATAAGAGCTGATCTGTCTGATGCTGGTAAGAAATGTCAATAGATAAGTGGCTTATTCACTACTTACTTCTTTCCTTCTTTATTCATCTCTTTCAGTTTTGAATGTAGGACTTGGCTGTATAATTTAGACTAGTACTCATTTATGATTGAAAATACAACCTGATATGCATTTGTCTCCAGATTGTTTTATGCAAATAAGGCATTGATTATGTAGTAGTGAACTTGATGTTTTTCTTATCAATAGGTCTTTTAGGAGCATGTAGAAAGTCGGTATGTGCAATTGTGGCGGAAGTGGAATCAAGATTACAGCATCTGTGCAGTAAAGGACAAGATTATCATCATGCTTGGAATAACATGTCTGTCTTCCTTGTTAAGTGTGCTCAGGTCAGTGTTAGATTTACATGTATAAAGAAAAATAATTCTCCATTTCATTTCCATTAGGTGCAAGTGCATATTGTGAGAATTCTAAATAGTCAGAATCAAATAATTTAATACCCATATATCACAAATACAAATCTTATTTTGTCATTCTTGATAATCCATTATATTCTGATTCAAATGGTATTTGCCCTTGCCTTTTAGGTGCATACACGGTACTATGTGTGTGAAAAGTATGTGCAGGCCATTGAGAACCTCAAGCTGAGTGATGGATTAAGGACAATCTTGAGGAACCTGTGTCGGTTGTATGTTGTAAATCACATCATAGTCCACCAGGGTGACTTCCTGAGGGTAAGTCTTTCTAGTCTGTTATTCTTAGTTCATTATTAATTCTTTATTCTTTATATTTTTAAGAAATTCCTGTTGGGGGACTTCTTTGTAGTAGGTCTGTAGATTTAGTTTTAAGTCTTTTTAGGGTCAAGTAAGACTTAAGAACCCTTTCCATATTAGTATCAAATTAATGTTGACAGTTGAGTTTTGGTCCAGTCTATCAGTGGGGTGTTGGTGGTTTGTGATTTTGGTTATGCTCATCAAGAAGCATGTTGAGCTGCAGTCTTCTAAAATTGGTCACTAGCTACTCTTTTTTTCCTTGATTAAAGACTGACAAAAAATTTCAAGAGATTCCAGATATTTTTTGATCAGCATACTAAACCAGTTGAAAAGATAGTCCAACAATTTTCAATCCTGAATAATTACTGAACTAGAAATTAACCAAGACCTAGTCAGGTGCCAACAACCTGACCTAGCAAGACCTAGTTGCCAGAAATCAAGATAATTCTTAAAAAAGAAAGTAGAAGGAGAAGTGTTTAGAGGTCAAAGTGCAGAGAACTGGTATCAAGGTTATGAGTGAACGCTACATTGTTCTTTGTGTTGTAACAGCATCAGTAATCAGTATTTTATGCCAAAAAGTGAAGCCTGTATATTTGATTTAGACTCATAATAGGTTCTAAAACGTCTTCAGGTTTCATCTCAGTATGGCCAAACATGTGTTAACTTTCCTCAGATCTCTGTATCATTTACCTCTGTCATTATCCTTGTAGTGTGGAGCTTTAACAGCAAGTGATATGAAGGCATTGGAAGAAGAGATGGGTGATCTTCTGGCAGCTCTCCGACCCCAGGCAGTCTCCATTGTTGATGCTTTTGACTTGGACGACTTCATTCTCGACTCCGTTCTTGGCAGCAAAGATGGAAACGTGTATCAGAGGTATGGGTGTTGAATATCAAATAGTTTTGCTACTGGGCATTGCTGATAGGTTATTTTTTGTGGCTATCTATATGATTTGATAAGATGATATATATATATCTTTACTGTATTTGATCTTTGATGAAATCTGAAGTACAGGGTTCAATCAGGTCCGGGAAAATCATGAAAAATTACGGGATTTGAGATTGAGATTTATAGACCTGGAATATCATAGAGAATATTTTTGTTTTCAAGTCTAGAGAATCATGGAAATTTACTATTTTTCTTAAAAATAATATAAGTCTGTCTTAGATTATTATTTTTTTATCAATATGTGTTCTGAGAGAACCTTCAGAAAGAAAGGATGATTGAGGTAACTGAATGAAAAGTTGAAATATTATATAGCCTTAATTGATACAGGCTGATCCATTACAAGTAACTAGTCACTGAAGTGTCAATAAAGCACACTCACAAGGCATTATTTAAATCTTTTATATTTGACAGCATAAATTTGGAATTAGTCCTTGTACATGTAATGGGTTTTATGTATTGTGAATATGCAACAAATGTTCAAGGAAAACTGTGAAAAGAGACATGTAAAAAGTCCAAATCCTCTCTGAAAAAAGTCATTGAAAAGTCATGGAATTTTGATCCCCCAAAAATGTATGAATGCTGCAAGTAAATGTGGATGGCTTTTAGTTTTTATTCATGTCTTTATTTAGAAAATCCTCAATAATATTTTTGCTCATTCTCTACTGCACATGTCTACTAGGCATTTTCTTAATTTTCTTGAAGTTAACATTTGATAGAAATTGATGAAAATGAAAGCTGAGTACTCCAGTGTATGTTAAAATATTCACCCCATGTAAAACCTGTAATATATTTCCATTTAAGTATTGATGCTTATTCAAATGGTTTCATATCGAACATCAAGCATTATGTACAGGCTAAGGAAGGCTTTTTGGTTTTAGACAGTTTTAGTTTTGACTTTCTTTTTTTATGCTACATTATGTTCTCATTTCTTTTCTTGTTCTTCATTCATAATTTTTGTATTTTCTTTGTTTTTTCATTGGTAAGAAGAAAGCGAAAATTCTTTTGCATTGAGGGAGTATTCTTATTAAGAATAGGAATTTGATTTGATTTTCTCTTAATGACTTGGAATGCTCAGACTGTTTGTTTTATAGGTATTATTTTAAAACATAAAACATGAAGAATGCAGATAAAACAGGATTTTAGAATTAGCGTAAATAACAGGAGTTATTCAGCCTCTCGTTCAAGAATATCTGTAAAACTTTTATTTCAGTAAATTCTTACCTTTTCTAACTGCTTCAGTTCGTTGTTATTGTATTGTGATATAAATCTACTCCTTCGGCAGGTTATATGACGAGGCTCTGAAAAGTCCCCTTAATCAGAAGGATGTTCCCGATGCCTATTATAAGTACTTGCGGCCACTGATGAAGGCTAATCTCTGAATGGCAAATGAAGTCATCTGCCCTTTAGCCTCAAACAATGGCCGAGGTGATTGACGAAGGTCTGCCAGAAGTGTGTCACTCCATAAATGTTTTTATATATATATAAACATTTTTTCTTTTGTTGTTTTCGTAAAATTATAGAATTTTACTTTTATAGTTGATTTTTAAGGAGGCAGAAATAATGTATATTTATATGATTGTACTTTTAACATGTTTTTTTTTTACATTTTTACAAATGATTTTTTAGTCACAACTTGTGAGCTCCAGATCATGCTGTCCTCAGGTTGTTTTATTATGTGACAAAAGTATTTTTTTCAGGTTGGAAAAGATGAAAGTTGTGATTTAACATTTGGAAGTGGATTTTGTTATGAGTTTTGATAACAAAGTGATAGTAAATATTACTAATTTTATATAAAGAGAGTTTTAGCAATACATATAGTATTCCTTTAAAATAATAAACAATACTCTGTATTTAATTTTAGAATTAATATGTGATAGTTTTGGTAGATTTGTTAGGCAGTTATTACTAAAAAAAATTTGCCTAACATTCGTCGTATATGCCAAGCAGTGATACTGATATGTAAAAGTTGGTCTGTAAATAGCTATGTGTATAGGACAAGTATATTCATATGTATAAGCCTTTTTTGCTTCAAAGAAGTACTTCCCAGATATAAGTTTCATATGTAAAAGANGTGCGTGTGGCGGGGTGTGCGTGTCGGGTGGTGTGCGTGTGCGGTGGGTGGTGTGCGTGTGAGGTGTTGAGTGTGTAGTGGTGGGTGTGCGTGTGGGTGTGCGTGTGGGTGGGTGGGTGGGTATGTGGGTGGGTGGGTGGGTATTCATGTGGGTGGGTGGTGTGCATGTGGGTAGGTATGGGTTGGGTGGGTAGGTCTGTGTATGGGTGTGGTTTGGTGGGGTTGCGTGTTGTGGGTGTGGGTGTGTGTGCAGGGCGTGGTGTGTGTGCAGGCGGGTGTGGTGGGTGTGGGTGTGCGTGCAGGTGGGTGTGGGTGTGAATGCAGGTGGGTGTGCATGTGGGTTTGTGGGTGTGCATGTTTGTGATGTATGTGTGTTTATGTACATATAGATGTACATATTTGTGTGTACATACATATATATGTATGTGTATGTGTATGTGTATGTGTATGTGTATGTGTATGTGTATGTGTGTGTGTGTGTGTGTGTGTGTGTGTGTGTGTGTGTGTGTGTGTGTGTGTGTGTGTGTGTGTGTGTGTGTGTGTGTGTGTGTGTGTGTGTGTGTGTGTGTGTAACTTAAAAATGTACCTCTTTCTATCTATCTCTCTCTCTATTCATCAATTAACCAATCTCTATTACACCATACCAGGACTAGACTATAGACATCAAATACAATCAATCTGTAACGAACCTAATAGCACAGGTGTCATGCAGTCTGACTGTAAGATAACGTTGACAACTGTTTCTTAATATCTGTAGCACTTGTGGATCCAATGGCAAAAACCACTGAAGTGATTACTTAATGTTTTGGAACTTGAGATGTTATTGAATCTAGTTAAATGTTTCCTCTAAGACCTGATAGATTTCCATCTGGATAATGAGAAAGTGCTGCTTATATTCACATCGAAAAAAATCTTATCCTGTCTACCGAAGATAGAAGTATCAGGAAGAGCCAATTCATGTCAACATTCCTAGGCTAAATTCCTTACCGCGATTTGGTGTTCATTGGCTATTCTGATTACACTGAATGACACTCTCCCGCTGTACAGTGACACATTAATCCACATCGAACATGCATTAAACTAAATTCCTCAAATAACTTACAAACACGGGACAGAAGACACACAGCTGAGCAGTGTCATTGCTCCCGTGTTTCTCTTTACGTTTGTTTACAGTGACGTCACTCCACGTTCCCCTGGCGGCGACCGGGGGAAGCAAAGGGCGCGGCGTTTGAATCACGAAATGAAAGGTTCGGTATAGTGTCGCATGCAACGCTTGTATACATAAAGCAGGGGTTCTCAAACACCACCGGTGGTACATGTACCACCGATGGTGCATTTGTACTGTTCAGTGGTACAGGTGTCTCACTTAATTTTGATAAAGGAATGATAGGCTTACATGGGCTACCGTCATTCCTGTATGCATAACTGATCTGAGCCATTCAGTTTTGTTTTTGTTTACTACTTTCCTTAATTCCATTATACAAACAATAATGTATTATTAATCATTTCCATGCTGGTGTAATGGTATCCCTGAATACCGATCGCGTTCGCCACGAAAACATGTGTTTAGTAAGAGGAACCATGGCAGATTGACAGACGCATTCTGAACCACTTGAGTTTTATATCAAAGGCAGCACACATACATGACTACTATTTCATTTCCTCTTGGTAAGTTAATCGATTTGTTATTACCATCATTGCTGCTACTACTGTTATCATTATTAATAATGTTGTTATTATCATCATCATCATCACCATTATCATTATTATCATTACTATTTTGTAATTATTATAATTATTATTATCATCACCATAATTATTATTATTATTATTCTTATTATTGTTATTATTATTATTATTATTATTATTATCATCATCATTATTATCATTATTATTATTATCATTATTATTATTATTATTATTATCATTGTTGTTGTTGTTGTTGTTATTGTTATCATTATCATTACTATTATTATCATTATTATCATCATCATCATTATTATTGCTGTAATTGTTATCAATACTATTATTATTGTCATTATTAGTAAGATTATCATCATTATTAGTATTACTATTATAGTTATTATCATTATTATTATTATTATTATTATCATTATTATTATTATTATCATTATCATCATCATCATTATTGTTATCATTATTATTGAATTATCGCACATTGACAGTATCTCATTTCATTCAGTGGTAATGTCTCCTTGATATTAGCGACAGCGTCTCCTAAATGTTCAAGGCCTTCCTCAAGTCCTAGCTCTTTTGCTCTCCGCCAGTTTCTTCTTCAACCCAAGCGCCCATTCGGTATTTTCTGTCCTGCTGCGTTTTGTCGATTTTGGCTTTGATGAGTTCGTCCAAAGGGTCTGCTCTTGGGCTGCGAGGATGAGAGCTTCTGTTATCCTCTTAATGTCCCGATTTTTGTAACCGTTCCCACCTTTCTTCTCCAGCAATCTCCTCAGTTTGTCGAATAGATTGGCCATGCAGGACTCCCTTCTCCCAGCTTTCCTTGCCTTATTTTGATCTTCGATCTTTATTGTTCTTTTATTGTTCTATTTACTTCCAAGCCTGATCTTCTAGCTGCACTCAGGAGTCGCCCCTTGCTCTCCTTTGTGTTCCTCTCTAGTCCGATTTTTGACGTTTCTCGTATTTTCCACGCTGAAAAGTCCCGTTCCACCCTCGTCTCGTGAAATACACAGCTGGTCTACATTGCCTTTTGGATGGAGTGCTTTGTGCATCGCCATTAGCTTTCCAGGGCGTTTATCCAGTTCTTGAATCTCTTGTTTCCTCCAGTCTAGAAAGGGAGCAGAGTGCCTGACCTCGGGAACAGCCCATGTATTGGCTGCTTTAACGATGTTATCTCCATTCAATATTGTCTCTAGCACTTTCCTCTCTCTACGCTTATTCTCTTTGCTGACTTTTTCTTTCATCTCTGATCTCTTTATATCATCTAGCTCTTGAATACCTGGCAATTGCAACTTTCGTTTTCTTGCAAATTCCTTATCATTTTGTTATCTGGCAAAGTAATGCCATCAGACTGAACGATCTCTCCTCTCTTGATGATAAGTGATGCACACTTCTCGGGGCCAGATTCCATTCCTATGTCAGCTGAAAGTTTTGACTGTCTGTAGTAATGATTCAAGATCTTTGTTTTCCCTGGCAATTTTAGATCGTCCACATACAGCAAATGGTTCATCTTGGCCTTATCTGATGCAAGCTCCTACCCAAATGCTGCCTTTCTCAAGACGCTTGTATGGCAGACAACAAAGGTAATGACGCATCCCTTGAGAGGCCCTTCTCCTTATTCTTACTCCTAATATTTCATTTCTGCGCATTATCTCAACTCCCCGTGATTCCTGAGTCTCTTTTAGCAGATTTCGAACCTCTGTGCCTCCAGACATTCCATTAGCCAAGAGTGGGATCTTGTCGTACGCATTCCGATAATCCACCCATGCCGCTGACAACTTTCTTCTTCCATTTTATCACTTCCAGAAGAATTATTTTAACTATTCATAGTAGATCTCTTGTTCCTTTCGGCTTTCTCCGGCTTCCATTTTGCTCTTCGGGATGTAGTCCTTGACCCTCTTACTATTATTGTCATTATTATTCCTGTTATCATTATTATTGTTATTTTTATTATTATCATTATTATTATTATTATTATTATTATTATTATTATTATTATTATCATTATTATTATTTCCATTATTATCATCATTATCATTATGAATGTCATTATCATTATCATTATGACTGTTATTTTCATTATCATTATTAATGTTATTATCATTATTATTACTATCATGATGATCATCATTGTTATCATTATTACCATTATTAATAATACTACTTTTATCTGCAACTATTTTGATTATTAAAACTATTACCATTGATATTATCATCATTATTATCCTCGTTATTACTAACAACACTATGATCTTCATTGTTATTATTATTATTATTATTACTATTATTATTATTCGTATAACTTCGTATAATGTATGCT
This sequence comes from Penaeus vannamei, assembly GCF_003789085.1. Lineage (NCBI taxonomy): Eukaryota > Metazoa > Arthropoda > Malacostraca > Decapoda > Penaeidae > Penaeus > Penaeus vannamei. The sequence goes on from NW_020872483.1 coordinate 129,266, forward strand.
ATACGAAGTTATTACGATACTACTACAACTACTACTAATGATAGTAATAAAGATGATGATAGTAATAACAATAACAATAATAATAATAATAATAATTATGATTATAATAATAATAGGAATAATGATAATAATAATAATAATAATAATAACAATAATAATAATAATAATAATTATGATTATAATAATAATAGTAATAATGATAATAATGATAATAATAATAGTGATAATAACAATCGTATAACTTCGTATAATGTATGCTATACGAAGTTATTACGATTATTATTATTATCATTATCATTATCATCATCATCATCATCATCATTGTTATTATCATTATTATTATTATCATTATTATCATTATCATTATTATCATAATTATCATTATTACTATTATTATTATAATCATAATTATTATTATTATTATTATTCTTATTATTATTATCATTATTATTCGTAATAACTTCGTATAGCATACATTATACGAAGTTATACGAAATAATAATACTAATAGGCATAATGATGATGATAACGATCATAATGATGACAGTAATAATAATAATGATAATAGTAATAATAACAGTAAAAATAGTATTTATAATAATAGTAATACTCATGACAGACACGATAATACTAATAATAATAACAATAGTAATAATGATAAAATAATAATAGTAATTATAATAATAGCAGTAATAGTAATAATGATAATGATAATAATGATAATAATAATAGTGATAATAACAATCGTATAACTTCGTATAATGTATGCTATACGAAGTTATTACGATTATTATTATTATCATTATCATTATAATTGTTATTATCATTATCATTATTCGTAATAACTTCGTATAGCATACATTATACGAAGTTATACGATTGTTATTATCACTATTATTATTATCATTATTATCATTATCATTATTAATATTATTATTATTATTATTATAATTATCATTATTATTATTATTATTATTGACATTATTATTATTATTAATATTATTATTATTATTATTATCATTATTATCATTATCATTATTTTTATAATTACTATTATTATTATTATTTTATCATTATTACTATTTTTATTATTATTATTATTATTATCATCATTATTGTTATTATTATCGTTATTATTATCATTATTATTATTATTATCATTATGATCATTATCATCATTATTTTCTTAATCATTATTGTTGTTATTTTTAATACTATCATTACTGTTTTATTATTATTATTATTATTACTATTATTATTATCATTATTATTCGTAATAACTTCGTATAGCATACATTATACGAAGTTATACGATTGTTATTATCATTATTATTATTATCATCATTATTATTATTATCATTATTACTATTATTATTATTATTACTATTATTATTATTATTATCATTATCATTATTATTATTACTATCATCATTATTATCATTATCATCATCATTATGCCTATTAGTATTATTATTAGTATTATATTATTAATACTATTTTTATTGTTATTATTACTATTATTATTATCATTAATACTATTATCATAATTTTTATCATTATCATCATTATTACTATTGTTCTTATCATTATCATTGTAATTATTATCATCATTGTTATTATCATTATTATTATTACTATCATCATTATTATCATTATCATCATTATTTTCTTAAT
>NW_020872483.1:130975-133475 GCF_003789085.1 Penaeus vannamei
CTATCATTATTGTTGTTATTGTTATTATCATAAACATTATGATTATTACTATCATCATTATCACTGTTATTATTATGACTTTTATTGTTGTTTTTATTGTTATCATTATCATTATCATTATCCTCACTTGCCAGACGTTTTTCTTCGCCGTAATTAGATGCCATTCAATTTTCGTCGTGAATTTTCATTGGATTCCTGAGCCTCGCGAGGGAGGGAAGCGGGCGCCATTTTGGTGTGATTCTTCGCGTGAGTCTTTCTCTTGCGTCGCTGACCCTTTTGACCTGGCGGAGGTATGCGCTCTGTGAATGCTAGCCCGTTTTGTTACTTATATTATTAACATTATCATTGCCCTCATTTATATCATTATAACGTTTTTTTTTACCATTACGATTGACGTTACTAGCATTGATATTGTATTTTTCATAATTATTAACGTTGTTATTGTTATTATCATTATTACTGTTGTTAATGATGATCATCATGTTTTTTTTTTTTTGTTTTTTTTGCTATTGTTATTATTATCATCATTGGTATTGTTAGTATCATTATTATTATTGGTATTGTCATTAATGTTATTATCATTTTCATTCACTATTATTATTACTATTACCCTTGTTATTATTTCTTTATATTATCATTATCATATCTTAATGGTTATTGTTATTATCATTATCATTATCATTATGTTATTATCATTACTGTTATCATCATTATCCTATCTGGCGGTCTTTATCATTATGATAAACCTGGAGAAGTCATGCATAATGTGTAACAGTGTAGTGAAAGCTTTTAATGAAATGTTTGAAAAAGGGTTTTGTACTTTAAACCAATAATAACACACAGAAATAGATAGACATATATTTATTCAATTTTCTGCTGAAGAATGAAAAACTGTTCATTGCTGTAAAAAAAAAAAAAAAGAATACATACAAAACATATTCTTTATTTTCTCCGATTACTACATACCTCACTTCATAACCATATTTGCACTATTCATTGCAAACAAGAATTTTGGCACAAAAATTTAAAAGTGATTTTGATGTACATTTCGAATCATTTTCTTCCAGTTTCGTTCTTGTTCACAAGCAGGCGGAGCAGCTTGAACATTCGGACCAGATCCTTAAACGATCCCATAAACATTTCTGTTATGTTTTCAAACATTTTATCCTTATTATGAAGAAAGGTACTTTTCTAAAGTTCTTTTTTTACCTAAAGGCTTATTTTTACTCAGGGCAAGATGTCTGTGTTCTGTTGTCACTGCGGACTGTGATGCTCCTTTTGCCCGGCATTCATCCGACGTCATTGCCGACCGCTGCGTCGTGAATGTGTCAAGTCCTGTTGGTCAAGCTAAAACTATTCTTTATGTAAAAAAAAACATGAAATACTAATGATAAAATCTCGCATTTAAGATTTGTATACAGTATTCTGAATTTACATAACCATTTTTCTTATAAAATATCGAGGGAAATCACCTTTTTTCACGAACGAAACCACGAATCCGTGAAATCCCTTGGCCCCGCACTGTCCTTTCCCGCCACGATTGCTTCAGGAGAACCTGCTCGCCGCGCCTCGTCAGCAGGAGGCTTCGCCGTTCGACTGATTTCGCAGTCGCTGGTTCTGAAAGCCATTGATCTGCTCGAGACTTCGGTCCCGCGTCTCGGGGAGGGCGAGCCCGCCCACCGTCGCCACGAGGACGGCGAAGGCGCTGTACGCCCAGAAGGTTCCATGGTGGCCGAGCACCAAGGTGGCGCCGGGGTAGGACTGGGACGCGCAAAAGGCGCCGATGAAGAACACGGAGTAGAGGAAGGCGACCGCCGTGGCGCGGACGGAGGTGGGCAGAATTTCGCTCCGGAAGAGGCTCAGGACAGGGAAGGCCGTGCTGGCCGCCAGCGTGAAGGCGGTGACGGAGGCCAAGGGGAGCCAGCGCTGGTGGCTCACGTCGTCGGAGTTCTCGTGGTCGTAGAAGAAGGAGCCGAGAAGAGCCATTGACGCGGCGCAGACGAGCGTCGAAGACACCAGCAGGACCTTGCGGTCGGCGCGGTCCACCACGGCCAGGTAGAACAGCGTCCCGACGACTCGCACGCAGCCGACGATGACGGCGGCCGCGTAGGGGCTGGCCACCACCTCCGCCGCCTCGAAGATCGGAACCACGTAGGCGCTGACGACGAAGTTCCCGGTGAAGTTGGAGATGAAGAGCAGGAAGGCGAGCAGCACAATCCTGCCGAGGATTTCAGGATTCTTCATCACCTGCAGCTGACTCCTCGGGCTGCAACGCCCTTCCTCCCGGGTCTGGGCGATGTCCGTCATCTCTTGGTCGCAGTCGTAGTGGCGGCCGCGGAAGAACTTGAGGGCGACCCGCGCCTCGCCGAGCCGCCCCTGCGCGGCCAGCCAGCGAGGGGAGTTCGGAAGGCAGAGGAGGCCTAGCAGGGGCAGCAGGTGCGTCACCACGCCGCACACGCGCGCCACCTGCCGCCAGCTGAGGGAGGTGCTGCCCGTGGCG
>NW_020872483.1:147977-152977 GCF_003789085.1 Penaeus vannamei
GCATTTGCAAAGAATCACCCACCAGTAACCATATGCCAAAATTTTTCTTCTATGTGTACAAATTTTCCTCCTGTAACTATCTCCAATTAAACATCTTATAAGCAATAACACTTTGGATCTCATCGTCCATTTCCCCACTTATCCATCTCTGATGAACAACACGAGTAATATCTAATCTGCAATGGAGAAATAAATGTGACACTGAGACAACACAAGCTACCACCAACCACACAGATAAAATTTTCTGTCAATAATACAAAAATAAACCAGATAAAATAAACTATCAGGGTAATTTTCTAGAAAATTATCACTCTCAGAAAGAAACTATTGTACACATACACACAAAAACTAGCAATTATTTTTGTTGTTGAAATTATATGATGCAACAGCTAGGCCTACATCAAAGTCATCTTTGGTTCTTTAATCAATATTTCTCTTTTTATATTCATTCCTATCATTTTTCTCAATCCATAACAAAAATTTCTCAACAAAAAATAAACCTCATCCCCCAACCAAATAAAGCCGGAAAAAAATAACAAACAGTAAAGATAATATACCAACAATCTTTTTTTTATCAATAACACCTAACAATTCACAAATCACCAACAATAAATGACTCGATTCCACACTGTGAACCAAGACAGCCACCCACGTGAAGTAGAGAGAAAAGAAATTGATCCCAAGTCACATGACGAATGACAATGACTTTTCTTCAAAGATAATTCTCTCTCTTCATTCTTCTGACACGTACTATACCCTTACAAACCCGATCGGAATAATACACACTTAATATCTCGAAAAGTACCTTATCATATCATATATTGATCACCACGAGCGGAATGACAAGGAATCTCACCTCCTTCGCTGCGTTAGTCTCTGGTGCACAAAAAAAAAGGAAGAAAAGTACAGAAGACAACTTTTGCGTGTATTCTACTCGTGACTTTAACCTGTTCTGAACAAGGTTTTGTAGCCGTAGACCTTATTTTATCTTAGCGTTGTCGTACTCTTTTGCTCGAAATGTCGTACTTTTGTGGAGGCTTTCTTATCTTATATGATATAATTCATCTTGCCATCCTTAATCTAATCTCATTTGATGTTATCGTATCAATGAATTTGTTGAAATTCAATGTTTCCTTCGTATAAGTAGATTTTAAAAAAGATTCTTTAACTAGAATAGTCTGGTAAGGTATTATATATCAATCATTAATAATTTTCATGCGCGTATTGATTATGCAATTGTGACGTATGTTTTTGCTCCTACTTTCTATTTTTTCCGTTATTTATCTATCTATCTATCATTTCTTTACATCAAAATCTAATCTTAAAATAATCTGTTGTATCTTGTCAGTATGACCTAAGCATTACAGAACTGATTAAAAGTTATCGTATCTCCTATAGTTAAGAGATGTATATTGTTTCTTTATAACTGTTCATCTATTAGATTAAATTAAAATTTAAAAAGTCATACATTTTTATATACAACTACATTCGAACATTCTGGGCTATTGATAAGTTATTGAATAAAGTGTCTTTGAATTAATTCTAAAATATGTAGTTTTATGGACAAATTTCATTCGAGACTCAGACAATACAATTTAAGAAATATTTAATGATTAAGATTTTTTTTTGTAACTCTACAAATGTGGTATCGTATGTACAAACCGGTATCCATGACGACGATGAAGGCGAATTATTATGAAACTGAACTAATTATTGTGAGACTTTTCCATGAACACTTCCTTTGCTTTTTCTTCATGATGTAATTGTATACGAACAGTGTGGTTTATTGAAATATGTCTTGCAGGTGGAGGCGGCTGTGTGCGATTTTGGGAAAATGCTCATTGTTTTTATATTTTGTTTGAGTAATAGTTGACTTGAGATCACTGATTTAGGAAGGTATAATTTCTAGAAATGTTGTGGTTTTGCCTAAAGCCATGTCCAATCTCCTGCCCCCCCCCCCCACTCTTTCTCTCTCTCTCTCTCTCACTCTATCCATCTATCTTACACTTCTTCCTTCTACCAAATGCATAATTTTCAATATCTGTCTTTTCTGTTCTTTCCTACTTTATCCTAATAGCCTCTGCGTCGCTTTTTATTATCCCATCAGTTCATCCCTCATTACCATAATTTTCCGTCTTTTCTATACCATTATCGTTAAGAATTCTTCAGATACTTATCGAACATCATTATCATCGTTATTGTGATAATAGTTAACGACGCACCAAAAACATTTTGTTTGCAGCTCGAAATATGATCTTAAGCTTCCATAATACGCCAAGAAGGAAGTGGGCTGTGAAAATATATCTCTTTACTTATCTCTTTCTTCCTTTCTCTCTCTCTTTCCTCTTCCATCTTCATTCCATTCCTCTCACTGTCCATGTATGACACACACTCACACACACCACACACACCACACACACACATATATATATATATATATATATATATATATATATATATATATATATATATATATATATATATATACATATATATATATATATATATATTATATATATATATATATATATACACAAACACACATACACAAACACGCGCGCGCGCACACACACACGAAATATTCGTATTGTTCTGGGTGACTTCAGTGCTGTATCTGACTGTGATCGAGCTGGCTATGAGATGTCTGTCGGTCGCCATGGTTCAGGAGCTGATGCCGGCAGCAAAAATAGCCTCCTTTTCCGGGACTTTGCTAGGTCCCAGAAATTGAGGATTTCTGGCTCCTGGTACCAGCGTCTAGACCCACATCGTTAGACATGGTACAGCGATGCGGGTAATGCAGCCAAGGAGATAAATCACATACTCGTTAGCACTCGTTGGAGGATCCCCCAGAATTGCAGGGTGTATAGAAGTGCCGATTCCCGTGGTACTGACCATAGATTGGTTGTGGATACCCTCCGAGTCCACTTCAAACTCCCTAGCGGTCCAATGATCACCCTAGGGTGTTTCACTTGGACAGGCTGAGGGAGGGGGAGTGTTCCCGGGAGTTTGCTGAAGCAGTCTCTGGTCGTTTCGCAGCGCTTGACAATCTGACGGACCCTGTACTTCTGTGGGACACTTTCGAACGCAAAACGCTTGATGCAGCCCAAGAAACGATTGGTGAACGTCCGTGAGAAAAACAGAATTTTATCTCGCAGGAGACACTGGACGCTACAGATGCTTGTCGTGTAGCTCGTCTGACAGGGGATTGGGATTTTTACCGTTCTCAGGTGCGCAGAACTCGGTTACTGTTAAGAAGGGACAAAGAACAGTTTATTAGGAGTCCTGCAAAGGAGGTAGAAGGCCATTTCTTAATAAACGACCATCGTCCTGCATACCGAGCCCTGAGAAAGCTGAACTCCAAGCCCTCCACAGGTGACAGATCGTCTCAGATCCTGTTGCGGTGCGGGAACGCTGGGTTGAGTATTTTTAGCAGCTGTACAGTACCAGGTTGGCCCATCAACCCATCAGTGAGGATCCTTCCTCCCTAGCTGAGGTTAGGGAGGCGATCTCCAAGCTGAAAAGTGGTAAAGCAGCAGGTATATGCAGCATACCAGCTGAACTGTTAAAGGCTAGTGGTGAACCCATAACACGGGGGTTGCATGCTGTCCTGGCTCACATCTAGTGATCCGGTACCGTTCCTCCTGACCTGTTGAGGGGTGTGGTCATCCCTCTCTGGAAGGGGAAGGGGGGCAGATGGGACTGCAGCAACCACCGAGGCATCACACTGCTCAGTATACCAGGCAAGGTTCTCTCCCACTTCCTTCTGAGACGCATCAGTGACCACCTACTGAGGCATCAGAGGCCGGAGCAATCTGGATTCAATAGACAGTATCCTTGCGCTTCGAGCCATTGTAGAACGTCGTCGTGAGTTCGGGCATGGGCTGCTTGCAGCCTACATCGACCTCAGGAAGGCGTTCGATACGGTGCATCGGAAATCATTCTGGGAGATCCTGAGCTCGAAGAATTCCAACAAGGATTATTGGACTAATGGAAAGTCTGTATACTGGTACTGAAAGTGCTGTAAAGAGGGGGAAGGGGGCTGTCAAGCTTCTTTCCTGTTAGTACAGGAGTGAGGCAAGGCTGTGTCTTTGCACCAACACATTTCAAAACTTGCATGGACTGGATACTCGGCAGAACTACTGTTCAAAGTCATTGTGGAGCAACTCTGGGTATATCAAGATTACCGACCTTGCTGTTGCTGATGATGTTGCTATTCTGTCTGATGCATTTAGTAATGAAGCGAAGCCCTTGGTCTAGAGGTTTCCTGGACCAAGACCAAGATCCAGGACTTTGGGGACTTGCTAGGAGAACCTGTTCGGTCGGCACGTACTTGCGGCGAGGGCATTGAAGTCACAGAGAGCTTTACAGCCCAGAATTATGAATTCTGGGCTGTCAGACCAGGAAGTCAACAGACGAATAGGCCTGGCAACAGGGGGCATGAACTCTCTCGACAAGAATATTTGGAGATGCCGGTACCTGTGCAGAAAGACCAAGCTACGCGTCTTCAAGGCGCTGATAATGCCAGTTTTGCTGGTAGTGAAACCTGGACATTATCCTGTGCCTTGGAGTCTCTTCTTGATGCCTTTTGAAATAGATCCTTGCGCCGGATCATGGGTACTGTTGGCGGGACCACGTGTCAAACCAACGGTTTGACTGGCACCGTGAGACTGGCACAGGACCTATTACCTGCACAATCCGTGATCGTCAACTCAGGCTATACTGCCATCTGACCTGCTTCCCTCAAGATGATCCTGCCCACCAGGTTGTCTCTCCTGGGTGGAGGAGGCCTATGCACGACCTAGGAAGTCGTGGCTTGGGCAGATCGACCAAACCTGTCGTGAAAAACGAGATGAGCCGAGTCCATGCCTGGCGGCTATGCTCCCCCGTCGGCGTTAGCTCCATGATTATGCATATATACATGCAAAGACTATCTAAGAAAGACCGGAAAGTCGAGCAAAATCCTGTGAGTAATGCGGCGTCGGCGCAATAGATGGCGTTAG
>NW_020872483.1:160477-165543 GCF_003789085.1 Penaeus vannamei
CATAGTCTCATTTTAACAAAAGCAAATCATGAAGTTATACTTTTTGTTTTTCATTTTGTGACAATTCTGTTAAAAAAAAAAAAAAAAAAAAAAAGGAAAATAGTGATAGCTAATTATTAATAATAACAACAATATGGGTTAAGATCCACCAATTCTAAAGGAACAAGCTTATAAGGCAACCTCAAACCCAGAGAAGGAAAGAAAGACAGACTGATAAAGTACTCACCCGCATTCTTGACACCCATGAGTCTGCGGAATTTCTCTGCCATTTTCCCATCACGGTCGTTGGAGAATTTGGTGTTGGCCCAGAGCGATGCCTGCCCACTCCCTGTTGCTCCACTCAGTGGCCCGGCACTCATCTCCATCTTGGGCTGTGAGACACCTGCCTGTTCCAAACTTGCATTCTGGTTGGCAAGTGCACCAAGACTGCCATAAAGGGAAGAAGTGCCCTCACTGGTGCTGCCGGTACCGTCTGGCTTACTCTGGGGTAAGTACAGACAGGGAGTTAGTTAGTTTGTGTGTGTGTGTGTGTGTGTGTGTGTGTGTGTGTGTGTGTGTGTGTGTGTGTGTGTGTGTGTGTGTGTGTGTGTGTGTGTGTGTGTGTGTGTGTGTGTGTGAGTGAGTGAGTGAGTGAGTGAGTGAGTGAGTGAGTGAGTGAGTGAGTGAGTGAGTGAGTGAGTGAGTGAGTGAGTGAGTGAGTGCATGAGTGAGTTTTCTTTTCTGCATGTCCAAGCGCGTGAGCGAGTATGCAAGTATAAGTAACAAATTAAAAAATACTCTTCCTAGTATAGAAAAATAACAGAGTACATGGGAAGTATACTGCAAGATCCCATCATACTTACCTTTTCCTAGAGTAAATAATGAAAAAAGTCATTGTATCTGTCTACTCTAAAACAAAAGAAACAAAGAATCTTCAGCATTTTGGGGGGGAGAATATACTCACCCTTCCAGATGCACTACAATAACCATTCATCTATTCCATGCCCCAGCCTACCTCATACCCTACCATGCACCCCATACCCTATCCTCTACCCCTATGCCCCATCACTCACCCTGTACCCCACAATCTCCTTCATGCCACCATCTCTACTGTGCCCTACAACCCATCCAATGCCCCCTCCCCATTCTCTCTTATGCACCATCATTCACCCTACCCCCCATACCCCTCCCTGCCCTAACATCTCTCCTATGACACCCATCTACACTATGCCCAACTATCTCCCCCATGCCACACTCACCTCACTCCCTTCCCATAACATCTTACCTTATTACCCCATAACAGTTTCTTCTTTCTCTCCTGCTCAGCAAATTTCATGGGGTTCATGGCTGCCGGGTTATAATATGATGGGAGGGTAATGCCCGTCTGCTTCTGCACCTCCTCTACCTGGGCCTCCATGCTCCGTCTCAAAAGCTCTGCCGCTGTCAGATCTGGATTCGCTGCTTTAAGGGCAGCCAATTTCTGCTGAGCTTCTGTAGGAAAGACTATTATAAATATGCTGTAATAGCTGGCCCAGTAATCACAGCTAAATCATAAACCTTTCACTCTGCCTTTTGCTCATTCTTTGTCAGTTCACGTCTGTCTGTTTCTTGTGATTTTCTTCTCTTGTTCTCTAATTTCTTTTCTCTTGTGATTCACTCTCTCGCTCTTACTCACTCACTCTCTCTATTTGCAGTCTTGTTTGTCAGTTGGTCTGTGTATTTTTCTCAACCTTTGCATGTTCATTCTCTCTTTTATTATTCTACAAGGTTCCCAGACAGTTGCACTTCCACGAGAAATTTATAAAATAAACAAATAAAAAATAAACAAATTGAATAAAATTTCCAATTAATATATGGAATGATGATAAATGAAGAAACAATATCATCAAATATCCATAATAAATCAAACAAAAGCAAATGGTATAAACATCAATAAAACAGTGTAAATTATGTTTATGACAGAGACAGTAATAACAACATAACAAAAATAGGAAAATTATCTTTAAGGGGACCGCCACGCTCGAGAACAAATTTGTCAGTTATGATCGGATATTCGTGATTTTTTAATATGTTATACATAAACATAAAGTGATAAATACCACCAAGTTTCGTATCACTTGGCTAATAAATAATAAAGTTATTCATGAAAAAACAGTTTTTGAACAATCACAGCCTCTTAAAAATGGCATTTATCCATTGAACAAATTTGTTGAAAAAATTACCACCTATAGTCTATAGCAATACCTAAAATTTGCAAAGACCGGAGTTTTAAATTTCATTTTAGATTGGTGGGAATTTATTTTTTCTAAATGCCCAGTCTTATGAACATCACGATATGATATATAGACTATTACCTAAAATGAAAATTTTCTCTAAGATAACTATCACAAATATATTCAGCTTTTAAACAATCCAAACCCCATTTTTAAAAATTTCTGTTACAACAGCCCCCTTAACAAAAGTAAGAAAAAAACATTATTTCTTAAGAATAACTCAAAAAAGAAATAAAATCCTAAACAATTATGACAGAAAAAAAAAAAGTCACAGAAAGACAGGAAAATTTAAAAAAAGATAAAGAAAAAAGGAAAACCAAAAATTCAGAAAACAAAGAAATAATAAAAAAAGGGTAAAACAGAACAACAAAGTTAATCACAAGCATCACCTTTCCTGATGTCCATGGGCCTCTTTCTCTCACGGCTTCGACTGCGTCTGCGCCTTTCCCTTGACCTTGATCGTGACCTACAAAATGCAGAGCGAGTTAAAATATTGTTAGAAGAGATCCAACAAATGATAACTGTTGCAAGAAACCTGCCAGAGATGAAGTGTCAGAAAAAGAATTATCCACGAACATGTAAAGATACGCCTGATTTATTACATATTGAATATTTTCTACTGTGTCCATATGAAAGGCCATTAGCAGCTTATCAAAAAATATAGCGACAGGTTGAGGAGTGGGGGCGAAGCTCCTTGGCAAGGAAAGGTTATAGAGAATAATGATAAAATATGGTGAAAAGGGTAAAAATGAGTTAAATATTAAGACAAAATATGTCAAAGGTAGAGCATGGTAGGTTAGTATGGTAGTGGAAAGGGTAAAGAGGGAGGAGAAAATGGAGTAGGAAGGCTCTTCACCGACTAACACAAAGCCAGCCTTTCATCCTTGTTGCATGGCTCGCACAATTTTCAATGTACACAATGCCCAAAGTAGGGGAAATCCCTACATTGGGCCTCACTCTCCTTCTCCGATGCCCCCCTCCCCCTCCACGACAAATATCAAGGGATGGGGGGGGATATGTCTGACAACAACTGAGAGTAACCATGACCATCTCTAAGCACCTGTCAGAGAACAACTCCAAGGAAAGACCTGCCTAAAGATAAAGAAAATGCAATGAAAACAATACATTTCCCACTAAAATATGTGGTTTTCAAAGCTTTTAATTAACCTTTTAAGTACCATCATTTATAAAGAAAATGAAGTTTTGTAGGTTTAGAGATTTACAATAATTATGCATAAAGTATTCATATGCCTGTTTATAAAACATTAGGACTCTCCTTAACATAGCAAAGCAAAGCAAAGCAAAGCAAAGCAAAGCAAAGCAAAGCAAAGCAAAGCAAAGCAAAGCAAAGCAAAGCAAAGCAAAGCAAAGCAAAGCAAAAGAAAGAGAGAGAACAGATAAGAGAAAAGAGAAGAAAAAAAAGAAAAGAAAAAAGGAAAAAAAGGAAACAGAAAAGAAAAGAACTATAATGAAAAAGATAAGAAAAAAAAGATAAGAAAAAAAAGGAAAAAAGAAAACAGAAAAGAAAAGAACTATAATGAAAAAGATAAGAATATAAAAAAAAATGGAAGAAAAAGTTCTTTGCCTGTTCAAACCAGCCACCATTTCATGATAGGGCAGTTCTGAAAACAGAAGGTCCCTCAACAGAAACTCATTGTATTTTGCTGGTAATGCTTTTTGTTTTTGTTTTTAGAATTACTGCATGTCTCAACTTTTCTGTTAATATATCTATTGATAATGGGGACTAAAAGTTTTGATTTAAGAGTCTCGTACACAGAGACACAGACAACAAAGACACAGACACAGACACGGACACGGACACACACACACTCACTTCCTGGGTCTCCATAATAGGAAATCCCTTCCCTTCTACTGTGCCTCTGATCCTTCTGCTTGAACCCACCTGCGAATCCGGTGGTGGGCGAGGTGCTCGACTCAGAACCTGCGACTGCGCCTTTTCGTCTTGTGATCTCTGTGGACTCTGGATGCTTTGACCTTCTGCTGGTCTCCATCATCTCTCCGCTTCGGTGAGTGGTGGCGACGGTCTGTCATTCGGCGGCTCTACTGCCTACCGGGTATCTCGCGATACCCATATGTCTCTTCTTCCGCCATCTGATTAATGGCCCTAGGATCACCAATGATCTATTGGCTTAAGCAATTAATTATTATATGCGCTATACTACCTAGAATTTATCATATCCAGCATGTTTGTCTTCAAGGGTGACCGTGCTGTCCTGACAGAAAAGGGGGGAGATGGGGGTTAATTAATATATTATAGCGATATAGCTATAAGGCATATCATGGTGGATAGTGGCAGTACACCTACACGAATCGACCGAGTATTTAATCCGACCGCTACTGGGGGCTCGTTTGCCTTGCATGCCCGCAAGCCGCACGAATATCCTCTTGCACCCGCTGAGAGGAATAACGTCCTTACTGAATGCGCCCATTGAATTATATCCACTCTTATGTAGGTACATTTTTGCTTTCTGACCGAGCATATTCAGTACATTAGATGCATAATGCATCCACTTTAATGTTTATAGACTATTTCGGCTAGATATGTAAGTTACATTACATCTTTAATATAAATGTGATTATGCTTCAAGAGTAAGAACGACTTTGATATTTAATAACACATTTATCAGGCAGAATAAAAACTAAATATGTTGATTTCACGTGTATCTTCAACTCGATGACGTTAAATTATTTGTGATGAATAGAGTATATCGTAAAAAAGATAACTGTAATGTTTTTGTTGTCCTTTTACACATCGAAAATATGGACTTTGACAGGAGACTCCCTAATTCGGGT
>NW_020872483.1:167267-174767 GCF_003789085.1 Penaeus vannamei
GAGAGAGATGAGAGGAGAAAACACTCCTCTCCACATTCAAATCAAACGCCAAACGCTAAAACAAAAGAAATTTACCTCGTCTTGTGCCTACTGCGGTGGCCCCCTCCCCCTGGGGACCTGGGCTTAGGAGATCTGGTTTTGGACGGCTTAGTGACCACAGGGGATTTAGATCTAGATTTTGAGGGGGGGTTAGCATCCTGTTCTAAAGTGGTGCTTGTGTTGTTGCTGCTACTGCTGCTAGGAGGACAGGATGGAGGAAAGGGAAGTTGCAGTGACTACTTTCAGCGTTTTGTATTGAAAGTAATCAGGATCAAACAAACTTAAAAAAAAAAGTGCAGAAGTATATTTCAATGCATATTTGTTTGTTTATTTGTGTGTGTGTGTGTGTTAATGGTTATGTTTTGATGCAAGTGTTTAAGATGATTCTACATATAGTGATAGGTGTACATGTTATCACATGAACTGGAAAAAGAAACATGCATAAACTGAATATATAAACCATGCATATCATAACTAACACAGACTTAACCCACTTGTGACATTCCATTTGGAAGCCGATAATCATGGTTTCCAGGTAGGATCAAAATCGGTGCGCGGGCCAGTCCGGGAACTGGCCTGCGCGCCGCCCACAGCAGGCGACAAAATTAGACAAAAAGCTCCGATCTAGCGTCGCACCGTTGGGACAGCCAGCAATGTTTATTTTTACACAGTGGGTTAATAATAATATAATTAATATAACACTAATACTGTTTATAAAAAAAATGTATTCATATAAAGAAATCAAACTCTACTGTTTAAGTAAAGAAAGAAAGAAAAGTAACCATACAATATGTAAAACATCAAGAAATTAAGATCAACAAACTTTATAGAAAAAAGAAAGGGAGAGAGAAGAAAACAATACAAACCTATAATTATATCAAGGCCTAATATGGTGTGTTTTCTTGTAGGTAAAGGGACAAAGAAAATTTCAGAAGGGACTCTTTAAGAAAGAAAGAAAAAAAAAAAGCAATAAATCTAAAAATAGCAATTCACCTGTCTTTGTTTTCTCTCTGTCCACCTCGGTCATCTTGGGATAAACGTCTCCCTCCACTGGCAAGTCCTAGTAATCTTTCCTGTAAACTGATTAAAGAAAAAAGAATGATAAATATATGCTCGTACATGAACAAAATTTCATATCAAATGTAAGAAAAACAATGAGACTGCATTTACATCAAGTGAATCAAGGTGCAACAAGTCAGTATAAGGCAAATTATGAGAGTCATATTCATCTTTTCCGTTTACACCACACGAGGCAAGGCGAGTCAAATCACTAGTTAATGATCCCACTGATTTTATTGATAATGGATCCAATGGATTTCACTTGCTGAAGTACTTGCACTGACATGGATTCATCATCATTGTTGTAAAAAGCGAACACAAAAATGGATTCGTGATTTAAACATCAACTTCAATCATTTATTTCCCATACTGCTAAACCATAAGGACAATTTCTATTCTGTGTATTTAACCCACTAGCAATGGTTTCCGGGCGGTATCAAAATCTGCTTCCTGGCACCAGTCTGTGCGAATCCCACCACAGGTGACAAAATCGGACAAAAAGCCCTGATCTAGCGTCGCACCGGTGGGACAGCCGGCAATGTTTATTTTTCCAGGTTAAGATGATGAGAAAATTTTAAGGAAAGTGTTTGCGTACTTCATTAATTTAATCAAAATTAAAAGAGTTCAATTACAATGCAAATGATGATACCCATGGTGCAATGAATTCCCATCATTCAAACTTAGGTCTGACAGCAACAAGAAACACGAGGCCTACAACAAAATCTTTGGAAGTTTGTGATATATTGAAAGAACATTTTGTTTCTCAAGGTGAAGTTCTGGAATGACAAGAGCAAATGGTCTAGGAATTATTTTTATAGTTTTGGTAATTGTACAAATTACAGAGAGCAAAACCTTTTTCCACAGAGAAGATATGGCATCAAGATCTAGGTAGCTGTGGTCACTGGGATCCTATATTACAGGGCACTCTTGCACGAAATCTATCAAGAAGTCTAATTGCATAGGTATCATCCCATGGCTGCCTCGCTGCAACTAACGCAAAAATAGGACTAGTTCCATTTTTGCCTTATCATCATCATCATCATCATCATCAGGGAGCTAACACCGACGGGGGAGCATAGCCACATCCACCCTTTGTTTCCTGGCAAGTTCCCAGGCTGGGACTCGGCCCATCTCGAGTTCTTCACGACAGGTTTGGTTGATCTGCCCAAACTACGACTTCCTAGATCGTCCCATAGGCCTCCTCCACACAGGGTTATCTCGAACAGAGACAACCTGATGGTCAGGATCATCCTGAGGAAAGCGAGCTAGGTGGCCGTATAGCCCGAGTTGACAATCATGGATTGTGCAGATAACACGTCCTGTGCCAGTCTCAGTGTGCAACTGTTGGTTGGACACATAGTCCCACTAACAGATCCGGCGCAAGGACCTAGTACAAAAGGCATCAAGAAGAGACTCCAAGGCATTGTCCAGGTTTCACTACCATATAGCAAAATTGGCATTATCAGGGCCTTAAAAACCAGTAGCTTAGTCCTTCTGCCCAGGTACCAACATCTCCAAATACTCTTTTCAAGAGAGTTCATGACCCCTGTTGCCAGGCCAATCTGTCTGCTGACTTCCTGGTCTGATGGCCCAGAATTCATAACTCTGGGCTGCAAAGCTCTCTGTGACTTCAATGTCCTCGCTGCAAGCACGTACTGACCAAAAAGGTTCTCATAGCAAGTCCCCAAAGTCCTGGACCTTGGTCTTGGTCTAGACCCTAGGAGACCTCTACATCCAAGGGCTTTGCTTCATTACTAAATGCATCAAGAGCCACCACTAAGGTTTTCAAAGACTCAGAATAGCAACATCATCAGCAAAGTCAAGGTCTGTAACCTAGATATTGCCCAGAGTTGCTCCACAATGATTTTGAATAGTAGCTCTGTCCAGTATCCAGTCCAGGCAAGTGTTGAAAAGAGATAGTGCAAGGACACAGCCTTGCCTCACTCCTGAACTAACAGGAAAGAATCTCTACAGGTGTCTACCATACTTTACAGCACTTTCAGTACCAGTATACAGGCTTGCAATTAGTCCTATAATCCTTGTTGGAATTACTCTCAGTCTCAGGATCTCCCAGAGTGATTCCTGATGCACCGTACTGAATGCCTTCCTGAGGTCGATATAGGCTGCAAGCAGCCCACACCCAAACTCACAACAGCGCTCTATAATGACTCGAAGTGCAGGGATACGGTCTATTGTGGACTTACCAGGAGTGAATCCAGATTGCTCCGGCCTCTGGTGGCTCCGTAGGTGGTCTGTGATATGTCTCAGAAGGATGTGTGCAAGAACCTTGCCTGATATACTGAGCAGTGTGATGTCTTGGGAATTGCTGCAGTCCCATTGGTCCCCCTTCCCCTTCCAGAGAGGGATGACCACACCCCTCAACAGGTCAGGAGGAATGGTACTGGACTGCCAGATGGTAACCAGGACAGCATGTAACCCCTGAGCCATAGGTTCACCACCAGCCTTTAACAGTTCAGCTGGGATGCAGCAGATACCTGCTGTTTTACCACTCTTCAGCTTGGAGATCACCCACATAACTTCAGCTAGGGAGGGAGGATCCTTACTGATGGGTGGGTCCGGCAACGGAATCTCAGCACTCCCTGCATCCAAGTTAACTGTTGGTGGCTCAACGTTCCCGCACCGCAACAGGATCTGAGATGATCTGGCCGCTTACTAAGCAAACTGCTGTCACCTGTGAAAAGGACCTGGAGTTCAGCTTTCTCCGGGCCTGGTATGCAGGACGGTCATTTACTAAGAAATGGCCTTCTACCTCCTCTGCAAGACGTCTAATAAAATGTTCCTTGTCCCTTTCTTAATAGAGACCAAGTTCTGCACGCATGAGAAACGTGTAAATCCCAATCCCCTTTCAGACAAGTCACACGACAAGCATCTGTGGCTTCCAGTGTCTCCTGCGAGATGAAATTCTGTATTGCTCTCAGACGTACACCAATCCTTACTTAAGCTGCATCAAGAATTTCGTGCATGAAGGTATCCCCCAGAAGAACAGGGTCCATCAAACTGACGAGCATTGTGAAACGACCAGAGACTGCCTAAGCAAACCCACAGGCACACTCCCCCTCCCTCAGCCTGTCCAAATGAAACACCCTAGGGTGACTGCTGGGGAGTTTTGAGGGTAGCCACAACCAATCTATGGTCAATACCACAGAACTCAGCACTCCTATACACCCTGCAATTCTGAAGGATCCTCCGAGTACTAATGAGTATGTGGTCGATCTCCTTGGCTGCATTACCCTCATCACTGTACCACATCGAGTTTACAAGCATTGGTAGAAGCATACACAGTAATAAGAGACATGAAGCCAAATGCTAGCTTGTCTCATTACAATTTTACGCTCATCGTGTGGAGTAACCTCTACTACCGAGGGCTGGAGTCTGCTGGAGATGGCAATGGCTACTCCCTGAAGATGATGACCATCGCTGCAGCCTGACCAGTAATAAGTGTAACCACTTACACTGGTCATGCCGCTGCCAGGTCTTCTCACCTTCAAGAGAGCACCCCCCCCAAATTCTCAGCCTCCCCAGTTCCCTTGACAGTAGAGGCAACTGATCTTCCTCATGCAAAGAACGGACGTTCCAAGACCCCACCCTGACTTCCTGCCTGAGGTTTAGCCTCGGGCAGTCAATCCAGGTGGATGCCACCACTGCCACCCCCACCAACACTGCCCCATATAAAAGGGGGTGGCGGGCTGTGGGCTGCAGGCCCCATCATCCACCTGTTGGGTTCCTTAGGGCTTTCCCCCACAAGCTTCACTCCGGGCTGGCAACTGCCAGAACGCAGGCGGGAGGAGTAGTTCCTGTTCCCACCCTGCGCTCTAGCAGTTGCCATCCCAACAGGGCCCACAGTCTGCCTCACTTGCTGGGTGGAAGGGACTTTTCCCCTCCTCCCAACATTTCCATTTATACAAAACACTGCTGATTGGTTATATCTGGGGGGAGGACGACAGGTAAGGCCCACCTCCCCTGAGCCTCCCATTAACCCCAGGGAGCTTAAGGGCAGGAGTTGGTACAAGGCCAGTGTCTCCTGCGAGATGAAATTCTGTATTGCTCTCAGACGTACACCAATCCTTACTTGAGCTGTATCAAGAATTTCGTGCATGAAGGTATCCCCCAGAAGAACAGGGTCCATCAAACTGACGAGCAGACACCGCAGAAGTCTCGATGATGGAGAGGCTGTGCACTGGCAGGGGGAGGCTTATGCAGGGCTGCTCCCTGTTTTGTACTAGGCTAGCCAGCTGTGGCAGCTGCAAGCAAGAAGGCATGCAAGCACTTAACACTAACTGGACTACCACACCACTTCACATCACCTTGTGCATGAAGCACCCACACATTGCCTTAGGTCAACAGAAAAAGCGTCAGCACGCCTGAGGCTGACTTACCCGGTGTAAATGCTCTTTTCAGAGTTCTATAAATTTCATTGCAAAATTGAGTTGGCGAATCATGACTCATGATGATTTCCTTTGATTTGCCTCGCCATGACTAATTTGGTGTAAACACATACTAGTTTAACTAATTGTGGGCTTGAATGCATTGATTGGTGTGTGTGTGTGTGTGTGTGTGTGTGTGTGTGTGTGTGTGTGTGTGTGTGTGTGTGTGTGTTGTGTGTGTGTGTTTGTTTGCACCTTAAATGTTAGATAGCCAGAATATATGTAGTTTTAGAAAATTATCAAGCAAAATCAGCAGTAAAAAGAAATTCTATACAAAAATAATGAATATTTATGAAAATCTTATTATTAATAGGCCTACAGCAGTATTAAAAAGTTTAAGACTAGCTTCCTATAGCAGTTATAATAATAGTAGTAAAACAATGGTGATAATGATAATGAAGATTGATAATTAGAAAATAGAAAAAAAAAAATATATATATGTATGGGCAAGCATAGTTTTCACAAGAAACACACAAAACAAATTCCAACATTGGGGAACCACATGGACCGTACCTGGACCTCTGTCCGTCTTTGTTGTCTGTGGAAGAGGATTTACCAGAGGTTGGAGAGGCACTGGGCAGTCCATGTGAAGGCGCACAGTTGTTAACTGATGACGGTCTTGTAGAGGCATTGGCACTGTTGGCTTTGGGGTTCTGCTGCAGCTCATCCTCGGAGTCCTGTAGGGAAGTGTCGTGTCAACACAAGGAAGCGGGTTAGTGGACCACACTCATACAACCTGCAGATATTTATGGACCACAAATACACATGTTAAAAAAAAAAAAAAAAAAAAACAGAAAAAGGAACAAAAATGGACATGATGGATCTTAGTGGAAATGGAAATCAAATATATAAATGAATAAATAAAACACATGAAGATCTGTTCCCTACACTCTTTCTAAAATAGGTACACTTGGCATGCATAAAAACGCATACAATCCCATGAAAGGCGTTTGCACAATGTGAGAGTATATCCATGTTGGTTGTTTGCGTTTGTTTGCATGCGCAGAGACTTTGTTGCATACTTCTTCCTTTGTTCGTAATTGATGCACACAGACACACTCACACAAAGAACCACTTTAACAAATTCTAAGGCACATGAAGACTGTGGGACCCCATGTCAGAAACTAGCTGGGCATTTGTGATTTCTATTATATGGGTGATTTACACAAAGAGGACTCAACCTAGGCATGATATGGGCATCCGAGATCTTGTTTTGCCCAAGAAAGGAACATCTTTAATGTCTGCCTAGTGTGTAGCACACCATGTATTGTGCAAAATAAAAAAATAACTTACACATATCTTTTGATATTTTCACATACCACAAACACAATATTTTACAGTCACATATTACATAGTCTTTTTGTTGATTTCCAAAACAAATGACAATACACAATTACAATAAATAGTTCTTGATAATCATTTCATGATCATTGCCATACATAAACTCATACCACATGTGGTCTGCCACATATACAGATAAGTCTCTCACACAAATACTTAAAATAGTAGAAGACTGACTGTTTTCTCTTTTGTTACACAATACAACACAGCCTCACTGCCTGGCCACTTGTTAGCCTCTTGAAAACAAATGAATTGGGTTCTGTAACATGAAGAATGGCCTGGCATAAATACAAATGTCTCTCCATGAAATGATTACTATTTCACTTTCCAAAATACCCACCATCATTATCAACAAGGTATTAGATCTCCTTTTTTCTTCTTCATTCTTACCTTTCACAGTCCTTTCCAATTTCTATCAAGCAGCTCAAGCTATAGTCATGGACAGAATTTTTTGTTCGTAACATTTATTTTCATGCTTTTCTACTCAACAGAATAATGCCCTGCATACTTCTTTGCCATGATTGTGGAATCAAACTACCAAAAATTGGTGGCCTGTTCTGCCAAGACTTTTTCCCCAGAGAATAAGCCTATATATATCTAGTATCATCTAGCAAGA
>NW_020872483.1:216517-219017 GCF_003789085.1 Penaeus vannamei
GAAAGAAAATAGACCAGAAATGAACAGCCAGACGACTCGAGCGAGCGAGCGAGCCGAGAAGACGAGAGCACGAGAGAGAGAGAGAGAGAGAGGAGATAGAGAGAGAGAGAGAGAGAAACAGAAAACAAAGAAGGAAAAAGGTACTTTTGTAAGCGTGCTTGCTAAACTTAGCTTTAAACACAAGCATAAATATAATGCTTGAGAAAAAACAATGGGGGGGGGGGGGGGAGGGGGGGAAGAGAGGGGGAGAGTGTAAAGAAATTTAATTTTTTCGTCGGGAAGTTCATTCTTCGTTTCTCAACATTAATTACTATGCCAATTCCTTTCCTTCTTTCTCTATTCCCTCCTTTCTTCTCCTTCTTCCCTCCTTTTGCGTTTCTTGCTCTTCTTCTCCTCTCTCATTCTCCTCCTTTCTCTTCCCTCTTCCCCTGTCTTACTTGCTGAAATTCGCTTCTCTCTCTTTTCCTTTGCCTATCCTTACCTCCTTTTCTTCTGCCCTTCGTCTCTATCCTCCTGCCATTTCGCGCCTCGTTTCTTCTCATCTTCCCCTCCCTCATGCCTCCTCCCCCTCCCCCTTTCCTTTATATCCTTACCTCTCCTCCTCCCTCCTTCCTCCATTCTCTCTCTCCCAACCCCCTTAACTCTCCCCTCCTTCCCCACTTTCCTCCTGCCCTTCTTCTCTTCTCTTCCTTCCTTCCCTATCCTTCTCCTCTCTCTCCCTCCTTCTCTCTTTTCTCTCTCCTCCTTCCCTCTTCTTCCTTCCTCCCTCCCTCCGTCCTACTCTCCTCCGTCCCTCTTTCCTCCCCTCTCCTCCTTGCCCCTTCTCCTCTCTTTCTACCCTCCCTCCATTCCCGCCTCCTGCCCACCTCCTCATTCCCTTCTCCTTCCTCCCCTTCTTCCCCCTCTCCCTTCCTCCCTTTCCTTTATACCCTTCTTCTCCTTCACACCCTCCTTCCCTCTCTCTCTCCTTTACCCCTTCCCTCCTTTCCTCTTCGCTTCCAACCTCCTCATTCCCTCCTTCCTTCCCTCCCTCCCTCCTTCTTCCCTCCTCCCTCCTCCTTCCTCCCTTCTCCCTCTCCCTACCCTCCTTCGCCCTCCCCTTCCCCCTCCCCTTCTCCACTCCAAGAGCTCTCTCAGTCATTTCAAGCAACTTCTAATGACAGGATGTGGAAGCGGAGACAGGAGAACTCACAGTGAGGAGAGGCAGCGGAAGAGTGAAATGGTGAGGTGTGTCATTGTATGACACTTATGATGTCATATGTTCTTTCACCAATACACTCGATGACGTCATTTTGCTTCCTCGATATAGATCTAATTGATCGTCATATTTCTTCCTCATGACACACTTCGATGAACTTTCATTTTCTCTTTCATGACACTATAATGGTCATATTTATGACACTCCGTCTTCTTTTCCTCCTCATGACAGTCCAGTGATGTCATTTTCTCTTCCTCATGACACTTTCTTGAATGTTTTGTCAATGACTTAACGAGGTATTTCTTCTCCGTTTTAGATTCATCCTAATTTACTGAATTTCCTTATTTTCTCATGATTTTTTTGTCGTCTGATTCACTGTCATTTTCTTTTCCTCACAAATCCTTCTTTTTCAATTGATCTTTCTGATTTTTGTATTTATTTGTTTCCTATTCTATTTTCGGTGTCTTTTCTCCTTCAACCCCCCACAAAAAAAGTAATGAAAATGAATAAATAAATAAATTAATAAACAAAGCCTTCGTTTCTAATTTCATTTTTTTCATTTTTCTTTTTTTTTTTTTTTTCTTTTTTGACATGTACTTTCTTTTTTCTCCATAATTCTCTTTCCTTAGTTTGTATATTTTATTTATTTTATCCATTTATTTTTTATTTATTTGTTTATTTTTCTAGCTTATTTAGCTTCTTTTTTAGATTTATTTAGTTTTTTTTTCTCTGTGTTGGTATAATCTGCTTTCTTTTCTTTTTTCCTATTTCCTTCTTTTATCCCAATTTCGTAATCATCCCATTTTCTTCTTTCCATAAATTTCTTTTATTAGGCTTCGAAAAATTCAGAACTTCCAGTTTTCCTATTTTTCTTTCTTTATCTTTATTTATTCTTTCTTCTTACTGTTTCTTCTCTGTCCCATCTATTCCTGTTCTTTCTTTCTCTTGCTTTGATTCTTTCTCTCACTTTTCTCTGTTTACATGTTTCTCTCCTTTTTTCTCTCTTTCTTTTTTCTTCTTTTTTACATTTTCTCTATCCCATTTTGCCTTGTTTCTTTCTCTCTTTCGTTTTTTTTCATTCTATCCTCTTACTTTTTCTCTGTCTCATATTTCATGTTTTTCTTCCTCTCTTATATTATTTTCATTCTTTCTTCTTATCTTTTCTGTTTCTCATTTTCTTCCTTTTCTCCTCCTTTCTCCCTCTCTATCTGTTCTACTCTTCCTCCATTTCCTTCTTTTTCACGTCTGTTTCTTTTCATATTCTTTCTCTTTCTCCCTTTCTTCTTCTTTATCATCTTTTAT
>NW_020872484.1:0-2500 GCF_003789085.1 Penaeus vannamei
CATTATCTACATATTACACATTTGTTTATATATAAAAATCTTACATTACTACACATTAAACACGTACATATCATAAAAAGACATCTATTTGGCACGGTGGATACAGCTTGACTTGTATCAGGAATGTTGAAATGATATTGAAATAATATCTCTGAATTTACACACACACACAAATACATACATACTGTTGATAGACAGACAGATATTTGACTGGCAGTGTATCTTGCTCACTGACTCCTCTCCTCTCTCTCCTCTCTCTCTCTCCTCCTCCCTCCCTCTCCCTCTCTCTCCCCCTCTCCCTCTTCCTCTCTCCCCTCTCTTCCTCTCCCTCTCCCCTTCTCCTTCTCCTCTCTCCCTCTCCCTTCCTCTTTCCCTCCCCTCCCCTCTCCCTCTCTCTCCTTCCCCCTCTCCCTCCCCTCTCTCCATCTCCTCTCCTCTCCCTCTCCTCTTCCTCTCCTTCTCTCTCCTGCTCCTTCCCTACCCTCTCTCTCCCTCTCTCCCACTCTCCCTATCCCTCTCTCCCTCCATCTCTCTCTCCTCCCCATCATCGCCGTCTCCTCCACGCCCTCCCTTTATCCCATCACGCCAGACCTTCCAAAACTTCTCCAAACGACCGAGGTCCTTCGTGTTCGCCGCCGGGTCCTCTCCTCCCACAGCTCCCGAGGTGGTCGTGATAATGATGATTATGATGATAATTATGACGGAAATGGTGATGTTGATGCTGGTGATAAAAATGATTAAAAGAAATAGAGAGAAAGGGACGGGAAAAGGGAAGTTGAAGAAGGAGAAAAAGAGAAAGAGAAGAAGGAGGTGGTGGAGGAAGATGAGATTGATAACAATGTCGGTGTCTTTCTCTTTCTGTCT
This sequence comes from Penaeus vannamei, assembly GCF_003789085.1. Taxonomy (NCBI): domain Eukaryota; kingdom Metazoa; phylum Arthropoda; class Malacostraca; order Decapoda; family Penaeidae; genus Penaeus; species Penaeus vannamei. Next base: position 865 of record NW_020872484.1, read on the forward strand.
CGAATCCAGTATCTCACGTCATTCTTCTTTGACGTTCTTTCTCTGTCTGTCTGTCTATCTGTCTACCTGTCTGCCTGTGCCTTTATTTCGGGGTTCGGGGTTGTTTTTTCGTTTTTTTATGGTTGTTGTTGGCGTTGTTATTGTTGTGTTTTTTTCTCGTGTGTTTGTGATTATGGTTATCATTATTACTATTAATACCATAATTCTCTTAATTTATATTTTTTTGTGGGATTTTACATCAAAGAGATACAAACCAAAAGTCAATTAGATATATTTCTGATATTACTGAATCTAAATACCATTACCATTATTCCCATTATCACCAAAGCCACACCAGCCCCTCACCTGAGTCCGCCGGCGTAGAGAGGCAAGAACAGCCCAGGAATCCCTCGCACAGACGACAGGCGATCGATCACATGATGTGGAACAACTTCATCGGGTTTCTAGATCTCCCCGTGGCCTTGGGGTCGCAGCCGGCATACGCGGCATAGACGGTGATGCCCGGGAAGTTCACGCGGCAGAAGACGGTGATGTTGGCTACCATGTTGGGGCGGTGGGCGCTAGGGTGGGAAGGGCGAGGGAAGGGAGGGGGGGAGGGAGAGAGAGAGGAAGAAAAAAATGAGTGGTTGAAAGTTGGGTTTTAGGTCCGTAGAGTGCTGTGTGATATTCGTGTGTGTGTGTGTGTGTTGTGTGTGTGTGTGTGTGTGTCATTTAATTTGTTTATCCAGTAATCTGCCTACACATTCACACACACAAAAAAACATCAAACACCATAAAAATACAAATGTAATAGATAAAAAACAACAGAATAAAGCACAAAAACCGCCCGCAACAACAAAAACAGACATTAAAAACACCAAATCAAACAGAACAAAACAACAACAAAAACAAAGACAAAGAAAATATCAAATGAGCAACCAACAACAAGTACACATAGACGACAACAACAACAACGACAACAAAAGCATAGAAACTAAAAAATAAAGCAAGCAAAAACAACCAAAACACAAGCACACGAACAACAACAATGACAAGCAAAACACAAACAACGACAGTAACAACAAAAACACACAGACAACAGCAAATCCTCACTCAAAGACAGACAGAACGGTAGTTGGGTGGGTTAGGTGATTGGGTGATTGGGTGATTGGATGGCTGGGTCATCCATTGAGTGATTGGGTAGTTGGGTGATTGGGTAATTCATTGGGTGATTTGGTGGTTTCGTGATTGGGTCATTGGATGAGTAGATGATTCATTGTGTGATTGGATGGTTGGGTGATTGGCTTTCATTGGGTGATTCATTGGTGATTGGTATTTTGGGTGGTTTGGGTCATTCATTGGGTGATTGGTGATTCATTGGGTATGTTGGGTGATTGGGTGGTTGGGCCATTGGGTGATTTGGGTGATTCATTGGGTAGTTGGGTGATTGGGTGGTTGGGCATTGGGTGATTGGGTGATTATTGGGTAGTTTGGGATTGGGTGGTTGGATTGGTGATTCATTGGGTGATTGGGTGATTCATTGGGTGAGTGGGTAGTTGGGTGATTGGGTGGTTGGCTCATTGGTTTTGTGAAGACGAGTGGTATGATTGTTGTTGTTGTGTCGTTATCAAAGTTGAAGAATTATTATTATTTATTA
>NW_020872484.1:10000-17500 GCF_003789085.1 Penaeus vannamei
TTGTGATAATTAATGATTTACGCTGCTAATAATAAAATGGTATGGCAAGAATGGAACTGACAGTGCATTCATATAAAGTAAATGATAACAATATTACCAATAGCGACTATGATGCTGATTTTAACAATTCCGAAGTCGCTCTTTTTATTCCTCGCACCATATTTTGTGTTGTGCTAATTGAAGACCGTATAGCCACTCTCTCTTTCTTTCTTTCTTTATCTCTCTTTCTCTCTCTCTCTCTCTCTCTCTCTCTCTCTCTCTCTCTCTCTCTCTCTCTCTCTCTTCTCTCTCTCTCTTTCTCTCTCTTTCTCTCTCTTTCTTTCTCTCTCTCTCAGATTTATCTCTAGATCCCTTCTTATTCTTTCTGAAGGTTGATAATAAAACATAGAACTGGCATAATGATATCAATTCTGAAGACAAGGGTAATAATGAAATGATATATATCTATAATGATCATGATAATGATAATGACAGTGATAGTAGTAATGGGGATGGTAATAGTAATGGCGATAAGCATAATGAAAGAAAGGTTAGAGATGATAGAAATGATGATGATGATAGTGATTATAAACAATGACTCTAATGATAAAGGTAATTATAGCAACAATAATAACAGTAATAATAATAATATTAAAAGGTGAAAATGCAACAATGATTACGATAATAATTATATTAATGATAATAATAATAATAATAATAATAATAACAATAATAACAATAATAACATTAATAATAATAATACTAATAATAGTAATAACAAAAACTACAATAACAATAATAATGATGATAACGACAACGGAATATTGCTAATAATGATATTAATGATAATGATAGTAATATTACTGATACATTACCAGTACAACCACTAATTATAAAACTAATCATGACAACCACAATGATAATAATAAACGAAAGGAATGTTCATAATGATAATGGTGATAATAATAATGGTAATGATAATAACAGTAGTAGTAGTGGGTGCAGTTGTAATAATAACAATAGTTGTAATAATAATGATAATAATCATATAAACAGTAAAAAAGGATAATTGGGATAATAATAGCAGTAATGATAATGATAGTAATGCTAATGATGATAACAATATCAATAATCATTACAATAGCAAATATAATGATGATAACAAATATGATGACGATAATAATGATAATAATAGTAATAATGATAATAACAATGGAAATGATGAAGGCAAAGACAAAAATAATGATTAAAGATAATGATAATGATAAGAAAATAATGATAATGATGATAATGATAACATTGATAGTAGTAGTAGTAGTAGTAATAATAATAACAATAATAATAATAACAACAACAATAATAGCAATAATAAAAGATATAGCAATGTTGATGATACAATCAATAATAATGATAATAATAATGATGGTAATAATAATGATAATAATATCATCAACAATAACATTAACACTACAAAGGATATTCATAATTATAACGATTATGATACGGGCATGATGATGATGATGTTAAAATGATAATGATAATAGTAATGATAATGATAGTGATGGTGATGATTATCATTATTATTATTATTATTATTATTATTATTATTATTATTATTATTATTATTATCATCATCATCATTATCATTGTTATCATTATTATCATTATTGTTCTATTAAGAAGAACAAGAAGTTGAATAATATTGATTATAATTATGATTATCACTATAATAGGGATCATGATATTGAAAATAACGATACTGAAAATTGTGATTTTATTGGTGATAATAAAATGCTATGGCAAGAATGATTCGATAATGTATTCATATCTTATAAGTGATAACAATAAAACTGAAAGCAGCTATTAAGATGTCAATGAAGATGATTATAACAATGATAATAATGCAACACTCAAAATGTTATCGCAACATCAGTAATGAAAATGATAAAAACAGTGATATGGACACTAACGGTAACAGTAAGAATGGCTATGATAATAAAGGATTGGTAAAATAATTAACGATTGTAATGCTAAAATGAAAAGGAGGATGATGAGTCGGGCTTGCGTTCACACACTTAAGCCTTCGTAGGCCTTTAAGTAGATTACGGGAAGCCCAAATCGTTGGAATTGTCTCTACTACCAATCAGCCATCATTGTTTTCAAAGATTCTGATTGGTTGGTGAGTGCGCTGCCAGGCGTAAGAGAGAATGTGGAAAAACTATCGGTAAGGGCCGTCATAAACAGCAGAGAGAGGGAGAGGGATAGAATGCAGTCCTTTATCAGCAGAGATGCAAGATGGTGTATGGGGGAGAGATCAGAGGCGGCGACACGGCAATGCTTATCCGAATTACACCACGCTGTAGAGTCTTTACTTGCTGTCGCCGAGACACTGAACCACTTCGGAATTCATAGGTACAGTCAGGATCAAACCTTTGTCGAGCCTGTTTCAAATTCGGTTTCGAACATCCGCTTCATAACACACTTTCTGTCTGGGGGAAGACAGATTCGAGGCTTCAATTCATCAAAATACTTTTGCCCGCTACTGTACCGCCATTCCCGCGAACCATGCGAATGCTATGATAGAGCCTAGACTTGGGATTCAGATGTCTGCAACTCATTCATTAACCACAACAACGTCTGGGCTTCGGTCAAAGTTTTGCAAGTCTGTTACACGTATTTCAATTCTGTATAAATTCTTACATCATGTTATACAGGTAATCATGGCTCAAGCAACGCATTCGAATCATTTGTAGTAATGGTCGATAACCAAGCCTCCGGATTCGAAGGCTGCCTTGCTTTGTCCGCTGCTGAGCCAAATGTGAGTGAGAATGACACCTTCACGGCCCAATTTGAGGATGGAATTGAGACAGAAATTGGCGTTGGTCCCCCTCCTCCCTTTTCTAAACGGAATAGCTGAGAACAAGGAAATATGAGTCGATTGATTTGAATATAATCCTGCACTGGAACTGTATAATTTTGTGTATAATAGCCAATCGTAATATCTTTATATACATTATATATATATATATATATATATATATATATATATATATATATATATATATATATATATATATAACATTCATGTGTATATATAAAGGCACAAACCTCAAGATTTTCGAATTTTCAAATTAGCATTGAGTAAGTCATTCGTAAAACAAAATTCAGTCTTAACATACTCTTTTAAATGATATGTTGCCATCTGTTATTATCAACGATGCTTTGATTTATTTTTCAACAATTGTTTGTATGCGATTTGCTAAATTTCAGCGAATTTCATGGCCGATGTCAAAGTCTATTTCCATTAATTTTTGTTGATGTGAATCTTAAGATATGAAAATAAATAAATAAATACTGAAGCTGTTTTTGACATAATCTTTTCAATAGTCTGAACATTTTTTTAGTCAAGGCCATATTCTATCATATACTCAGTGGAATAGTCAGTGACAAATATACTTTCCATCTCTTTCTCTTCTGCAACTAGAATATACTACTTAATATAATATTGCTGTAATTCTAGTGTTTGTAGTATTATCTGTATTATTATTATATCTGTAGGCCTACATGTACTGTACAAGAATGCGGCCATATTTCCATATTCTTTATATTTGCTTCTTCCAGTTTGACCCTCACACTTTGGTACACTTGTAATCTTATACCATAACAAAGAATCGATCGTTTGCGCCTATTTCTTTATTTATTATTATTATTTTTTTTATTATTATTACTATATATATATTTTTTAACCTCACCTCACTCCCAGTTTATAGAAATATATTTACACACACACACACACACACACACACACACACACACACACACACACACACACACACACACACACACACACACACACACACACACACGCACGCACGCACGTGTGTATGTGCGTGTTATATCTACTGACTTGTATGAATATTAATGCGAAAGAGGTGCCTGCGTCATGTAAACAAATGCACATCCCAGCATGGCCAAAGCATCGGTTAATGAGAAACAACAGTTGTTCCTTATTTTATTAGATACAAATATATCATATCTGAAAATTGAAATGTGTTAATAACATCATAGAATATAATTTTTACCAGAGACATCTCTCGACGTCGCTGTATACCTTTCTGCGGGGAATACATCAAATGGATTACACATTTATTGCTTATTGAGTGAAAATCAATGAGACACAAACAATATTTCTATTTTGATAAGAGCTCCTCACTATCATATATTTTGCTTGGATCCCAATCCTTATGCATAAAGTGCAAAGGAGCTTTCTAGATGAAGGGTTGAAATTAGGATTATAAAAAAAATCTAATGAGTCACCTGTTTAAGCAATAAGAACAGACCTCAATTTCTCTATCAAATTTCATCGAGTTTCTATTACACTGTAGTATCTATTAAACAAGATTCACACTCAAATTCATATGTTGTAAATATTATCACAATCAACATGATTATAGTTCACTAGTATCAAAGCAAGTTTCCATAAACCATAAGAAAATATGTAATGCATTCTTAATTTAAGTGGTGGCATAGCTGTTGGTTAATTTGACCTCATTTCCCATGGTTTAAATTAAATACACAAAAAATATTACATGTACAACTTCTCGGTCCTTCGTAAATGTCATATATTGTTAGTAACAAACACAATTATTTGAATATTCGTCCGTAACTGGTACAAACTCTTTATTTTGTTTATTTATTGTTTATCCTTTTTTTTCTAATGTACTTTTGGTTGATATGAGTCCCTTAAGAGAATTCCCAAATATGTTTTCACAGAATGCTCTCAGTATTCAATGTTATATTAGAATAATCATTATCTTCATCTGTGTGATTTTATTTCATCATAAACAAGATTAGAAAATCTGTATTATTACTCTATAAAATCTATAAAATCATTTTCATCATTAAGTTGACATTCAAAAATCCGGCAACCACCGGACCTGAGGCGTACCGTATTTTGAAAATGCCGTATTTTTTGTTATATATACCGTATATATTTAACAGAAAATAAATACGTGCAGTTCTTTGAAGAGAGAAATCTAAACTCTAAATGAAAAGCAAATGAAGTTCTAATGCTCACCAACTAATTTTTTTTTCTTCTTTTTAGCATTTCCACTTTCTCTGCAACCAACAACACATGATGCTTACGTTTTACACCAACTCTTGTCTGTGCTGAAGCCATAATGGAACTATACAGCAGCAAAAACATTACAAAATGAGTCTGAATGAGCAGGATTGCCTGTTAACACGTGCAAGCAAGACCCAATAGCTCGTTCTGTATTCCAACGCCATCAAAACGTAAATGGCGACTCCAGAAAACGAGCCAAAGCGGTAATTTGAAAGTGCGCTCCGAAATCAATGCCGGAAATCTGAAGGAACCGGATTATCGATGGTCGAATTTTTGAATGTCAACCTGTATAACGTGATTTTATTTTATTATATACAATTGTCCCTTTTTCACTTTGAACATTAGAAAATCTGCATTATTTAAGTCTATAAAAGATCTATTTTGTATTTAGGTTGCCCTGGGATGTTAACTGTACAAGGTCACATCGTGTCAGCATGTCAGGATTGAGTTTTCAAATAATATGTCATATCTAGGGTAAAGCCTCTATCAATGTTAAACTGACTGTATTTTCTATTGTTTTTTTTTTTTTCAGCGCTTTAATTCTATGAAGACAAATACACTTCATATTCATATATCCAACATTGGCATTGATCATAAACAGCCAACTTTGAAATGCCATTTTTTTTTCTTAATATACAAAAGATATTTACTTTCTTAATCTCAACAACTTTTGACTTTGTGCATTAGCTAGTGTGCTAAGCTAAAGTATACCTGACCTAATAACAATATTACTGTTTATGAAAAGACATTTTAAAAATCTAAGTCTCAAAACAGGGTATTTCATTGCAACCTAAACCTATGTGATCCTTTTCTTACCAAATTTACACATGATTACCAATATATATATATATATATATATATATATATATATATATATATATATATATATATATATATATATATATATATATATATGTATATATATAATTTCTTTTTATATTTGGTGCTGATTCATTTGATTCTTAGGTTCCATCATTTGATATATATATAGTAAATAAAACATTAAAGTGAAGATTCAAAATGGTCAAAAACTACATTATGAACGTAATTAAGTTGTCTATATTGCTGACCTGTATTTCAAATGCTGCTCTGCATTAGGTGATAGAATGAGCTTAACGATATGGTAAAGTACACACCGATATATGTGCATGTAATCCATATATGTGTGTGTGTGTGTGTGTGCATATACAATATATAATAAATATATATATGAATATATATGTTTGTGTCTGTGTGTATATGCATGTAAATATGTATGTATACATATACATACATACATACATATATATGTATGTATGTATGTATGTGTGTGTGTGTGTGTATATATATATATATATATATATATATATATATATATATATATATATATATATATATATATATATATATATATATATATATATATATATATATACACACACACACATGAATATGACATTGTATATCACTGGCCAAATGGTTTAGCCCATCACATGCCTGCTTGAGTGAGGCTCTTAAGAAACACGACTTATAAACAGGGAAGTATCTGCAGAGTTGCAAATGTTTGATTGTTCTCTTCGTCCCTCACATCAATCTTTATTACAAAATGGTACAAAACAAAAACACAGATATTTAGCAAGTCTATGGTGTTCAAAGCCAAACAGAACTGTAATATATAATTAATGAAATTGATAACATTTATTCTGCAAACCCTCGGGATATGCAGGTCTATAGTTATTAATGTAATAACAAATACAGTGTAGCCCCCTCCACGTGGACGCACAGGGTTGCCAACAGAAGGGGTCATCTTGCTGCGCCTTAAGAAGACAGTTGGCGTTAGCTCGTGTTGGTAGCACTGCTTGCAACTGGTCTAATGGGCAGCGGTGAGAGTTTCCCGTTGCAGTACCTGGATGGAATGGAAAACAGCTTTATCAAGGGATAAGGAGAGAACTTTACATCAATTCATTCAAGTTAAAGAAAAAAAATACTGGTAAGCCTTCCAACCCACGCAACATCTTGAGACAGCAGATTCTGACTCTCCTCTTCCTCTTCTTCTTCTCCATCTCGCATCCCTTTTCCTCCTCCTCGCTCCCTTCGAACACCTTCTCCTCCTTCTCGCCCCCTTCCAACACCTTCTCCTCCTCCTCCCCTTCCAACACCTTTCCCCAAAAGGACTCACCGAGTGACGAAATTGTGCACGGTGGCGGTGGACACCTCGACGCCGTCCTCCAGCAGGAACTTGGCCCCTTCCGCGAGGTCCAGGATGGCCACCAGGGGAACCACGTCCTCTAGGCAGGCGAAGTCCCTCACGCTGTCGGACACTTCATCCTGGAGGGGGGCGGAGGAATGCGTTAACGGGGGTGGAGTTCGAGGGAGTTGCTGTGAGGTCCTGTCGGTTTCGTTCGCCTCGGTTTCTA
>NW_020872484.1:25000-42500 GCF_003789085.1 Penaeus vannamei
CATTTACACACACATATGTAAATGTACATATATATATACATATATATATATATATATACACACACACACACACACATACACATATATATAGTCATATACATGCATATGTATACATATATACATACATACACCATACCCACAATCTTTTCAATCGCATACGAAAACTACGAAGTAAATACGATCCACAAAGACGCTTTATGATGTTTACTTTCATAATGAAGGCAGTAAACACAAAGATAACAGAACTTTACGAACATGTAATAAACGTGAAATTGAGAGACAGAAAAATTACTGTATATATCTATGAAAGATGAAATAACGCACTGGCCGCATTGTGTGTATATATCTGTGTGTGTGTGTGTGTTTGTTTGTGTGTGTGTGTGTGTGTGTGTGTGTGTGTGTGTGTGTGTGATAATAATGGCAATATTACTAATAATGTTACAAATAGTGATGATAACACTGGTAGTAATAATGAAAATAAACAATTTATGATATCAATAAAATACTGCTGTTGATGAGTAAATTCACTCCCTAACCCCTCCCCCTCCCCCCTCCCTTTAAGTCAGGATTATAGCTGTGAAACGGTCACACGAGTACATATACACACCACCAACAACAAAAACAACAAAATCAAAACAGCCACATAATCCAATAAACACAACAAAAATATGAATAAAGAAACAAACACATAGACCCCAAACAAACAAATACACTAACAACCAACCAACCAACCAACAAACACATTCACACATTTTCTCGCAACCCGACGAAGCCGAAGTCCCAGCCAACGCAGACCCGGGCTCGAAGCTGAGGCAAGTTGGGACAAGTGCGCCCCTAGAGAACCGCGGAGAGTCACGCATTTTCTCTTCTCTTCCCTCTCTCTTCTCTTTCTCTCTCTCTCTCTCTTTAAGTACAAGGGCGAATTTCCCGGAACGTTTCGGTGGATTCTGGGAAATGGAAACCCGGATGGGGAAGGAGAGGAAGAGGGGAAGAGGGAGGAAGGAGAGGAAATGGCGAAGGAGGGAGAGAGGTGAGAATGAAAATAGAGGAGACAGAAAGAGAAAAGAGAGAGAGAGAGAGAGAGAGAGAAATATATATACATACAGAGAGAAAGAGAGAGAGAGAGAGAGAGAGAGAAGAAAAGAAAGGAGAAAGAAAGAGTGAGAGAGAAAACAAAGAGAAAGCAAAGCCAAATAAGAGAACAAAATAAGGAACACAGTAAAGGAAATTAGTGAAGGGAAGAGAGACAGGCAAGAGGAGAGGAGGGTATGAGGGAACAGTGCTTGTTGTTTAAGGAAAGGATATAAATACAAAAGGGTAAATTTAGAGAAAACCTTAACAGAATATGAGTGAGAGTTTACACAACAGATTGACGTCGGGATAGAATGGAAGAAAAAGAAGAAAAAAGATGAGCGAGAGAATGGAAGAGAAGAGAAGAGCACACAAGAAAAAGCATCAAAAAAAAAAACGCCAAAAACGACTTCGAAAATCAAAACACGACAAAAAAGACTTCAAAACAGTCAGAGACAAAACATAAAGAAAAAACGACTTCAAAACACACACAAAAAAAGACAAAACTAATTAAAAACATTAATGAAAATGACAAAAACGACTTGAAAACACTCCAAAGAACACGACAAAAACGACTTCAAAACACACACAAAAAGACAAAAACGACTTCAACCCCCCCAAAAAAAAAAAAAAATAAAAGAAATTGAACGACTTCAAAATACTCCCAAAACGCCCGAAACACGACTCAAAACAACACAACTCCCGCTAACTAGCAGTCAACCCCCCCCCCCTCAAGCGGCCTCGTGGGTTGAAGGGTTCGAACACAATTGATCCGGTCCATAGCAGAGAATTCGCTCCGGGGTACTCGCTCAATCGCACGCGCGGGGGGGGGGGTAAAGAGGAAGGGAGGGAAGGGAGAGGGGGGGGGGGGGGAGAGGAAGGAGGGAAGGAGGTGTGGGATTAGGGGGGGGGAGGGAAGGAGGTGTGGGATTAGGGGGGGAGGAGGAAGGGAGGAAGGGGAGGGAGGGAGGGAGGGGTATGTGGGATTAGGGGGAGGAAGGAGGGGGTGAAGAGGAAGGAGGGAAGCTGTGGGAATAAGGGGGGAAGGGATGGGTAAAGAGGCAGGGAGGGAAGGGGGGGGTGAAGAGGAAGGGAAGGAGGGAAGGGGGTGGGATTAGGGGAGGAGGGAGGGATGAAGAGGAAGGGAGGAAGGAGGTGTGGGGGATGAAGCGGAAGAGAGGGAACGGGGGAGGAGGAGGGAGGAGGAGAGGAGGAGGAGGAAGAGGAGGAGGGGGTGAGGAGGAAGGTAGGGAAGGGGGTGAAGAGGAAGGGAGGGAAGGGGGGAGGAGGAGGGAGGGGGAGGGGATTGTGGCGGAAGGGGAAGAGAGGGGAGTGAAAGCCAGAGAGGTAGACAAGTAGAGACTTTGAGGAGAATAAGAAAGGTAAATAATAAGGGTATTTATAGTTCACTTTCTTACTTGGGGAGAAAAAATGAGTACTTGTCTTATAAGTTTGTGAATGAATAAAAAACGTCTTTTTAAATTGTACCACTAGTCAGTATAATTACGAAATTACATCAACATTCTCTAAAAAAAAAAGATAAAAAAAGATAAAAATGTGAAAATACACCTAACAAGAAAACACAAAACCAAATCATGAAGAAAAAATAAAACGGGGCCTAAATTACAAACAAAAGAAAGTGAAAATGTGAGAAAGAGAGATGCTGACGGATCTTTTAAAGCCCTATGGTGACACATGTTTTATATGTGCATTCGTATTCTTAAATATTCCCTTCTACTACTACGTTCATTTATGCATTAATTTAATTTAATTTCTCTTTAGATCGTATACACATACCTCTTTTTACACCCACATAAGCACAAATTTTAACTATGTTTATATCACAGGAAATATCTGTCGTCCGTCATAAAACGAAGTAAAAAAATATATATATTTCAAAACTGGCAAAATATCCACTGCTTTTACGATGCGAAAAAGACACGTGACAAACACCCACTCCCTGTGCTTATGCTAAACCTTCCAACCTTTTCCATTACCCTGTGCTTTTAGCGTTTCCCTCGACAACCACTCTTTCATACTGTCTGCTTGCTGTCACCGTGCCCTTGGGCGGGTCTCTCTCTCTCTCTCTCTCTCTCTCTCTCTCTCTCTCTCTCTCTCTCTCTCTCTCTCTCTCTCTCTCTCTCTCTCTTTCGCTCTCTATCTGTCTGTCTGTCTCTGTCTCTCTCTCTCTTGCCTTCTATCTGTCTCTCTCTCTCGCTCTCTATATGTTTGTTTACTTGTGTGTCTCTCTCTCTTTCTCTCTGTCAGTCTGTCTCTGTCTCAGTCACACACACACACGCTCTCACTCATACACTCACTCACTCACTCTCTCTCTCTCCCCCTCCCTCCAACCTCCTTCTCTCTCTCTCTCTCCCCCTCCCTCCACCCTCCTTCTCTCTCTCTCTCTCTTCTTCTCCCTTTCCTTCCATCGCCTTCGCTCCGTTAAAACGAGCCCATTTCAGGCAAAGGTTTTCCTGACTGCTTGTTCGCTCGTCATTTCCCTCGGGCTTTTAAACCGTTTTTTTTCCATTTATTCTTTCTCTACTTTATTCGTTCATTCATTCTCTTCTTTATACGTTCATTCTTTCTCTTTGCTTATTCGTTTATTCTTTCTTTTTTATTCGTTCTTTCTTTCTCTTTTTTATTCGTTCTTTCTTTCTCTTATTTATTAATTCTTTCTTTCTCTTCCTTTTCTTCTATTTTAATTTATATCGTTTCTTTTATTTTTTTCTTTCTTTTTCTTTATTTCTCTTACTTTCCTTCTTTTTTCTTCTCTTTATCTATATTACTTTCTCTTTCTTACTTTATTTAGTTTTTCTTTTCTTTCTTGTTTTCTATTTTTATTCCTTCTTTCTTTTTTACGTAAAGGTGAGTGTGAATGATTAAAAAAGATATGGATATAGAGATGGATGTGTATAAGAATCAGTGAGTTAATGAATGACTGAATGGGTGAATAGGCCTAAATATAAATGAGGACGAATGATAGAGAATGAATGGGTTTGCGGGTGAATTGCCCGACTGAATGTACGAAACTATGTATGTATCTGTGTATGTTTATGTGTGTGTATATGAGTGTGTATATGTTTAAGTGTAAGTGTGTGTGTGTGTGTGTGTGTGTGTGTGTGTGTGTGTGTGTGTGTGTGTGTGTGTGTGTGTGCGTGCGTGCGTGCGTGCGTACGTGCGTGCGTGTGTGTGTGTGTTTGACGTGCGTGTGTGTGTGTGTTTGTCCCTATGCGTATGCGCGCGCGTGCGTGTGAGCACGACAGAGAGAAAGGACAGATATCGAGAAAGAGAAAGAAAGGTAGACAGAGAGAGAGAGAGAAAACAGGAAACAGTAAAGACGACGATGAAGGGAACAGCAACGGACCGAGAAAGAGACACGTGACAAACACAAACAAAACACGAAAGTCCTTGTGATTTTTTCCCGCCATCTTGCAATGCCGTGCGTGATATAATTTGCTTTCACCTTATGTTAAAAATAAAAACTATGGATAACATTCTACGAACCTCTTTTCTCTTTTTGTTATTCATTTCTTTATTTATATACCTTTTTTCGCCAATTATCATTACCCGAATTCTGCACTCGTTTAATGCCCGCGTAAAAAGGAAAGGGGGAAATATATATATAAAAAGAGAGAGAGAGAGATCCGAATTTGTAAAGTTTGAAAACCCGTTAATTAAAATTTTGGTAAAAAAATAACCAAGTTTTCGAAAGTCGTTATGATATTTGAATACAAGCTAGGGTATTTTTTCTCCGTTGGAAATAACGGTCGAACAAGCACGTCAACTTCGTTTCTATTATGGCGTTTATTTGAATCCATTCGTTAATTTTTGTCAATTCGGCTGTTGGTCTTTTTCTCTTGTCCTTACTTATCGTTTCTGTTCTTTTCCCCCAATTCTGTCTCACACTGTCTTTATTTTATTTAGTCTCTTTTTCGGTCTTTCCTTCTCTGGTTACCCCCCCCTCTCTCTCTCTCTCATATATATATATATATATATATATATATATATATATATATATATATATATTAATATATATATATTTCTTGCCCGTTATCCCTTCTTCTCTTTCCGTATGTCTATCTTTCTCTTTCTATGTCACTTATCTTTCCCTTTCTCCCTCGCCCCCTGTCACTCAATAGAAAAGAGTAGCGCATCAGTTCACCCCCCATCAGCCCACCCCCTCCACACTATGATATAATTTGCTTTCACCTTATGTTAAAAATAAAAACTATGGATAACATTCTACGAACCTCTTTTCTCTTTTTGTTATTCATTTCTTTATTTATATACCTTTTTTCGCCATGTTCTCGGGCCCTGTCATTCGCGGACTGGCAGAAGGGAGAGGAGGAGGAGGAAGTAGTGGAGGCGGAGGTGGAGGTGGAGGAGGAAGTGGAGGGGAAGGAGGGAAAGGAAGGGGACTTGTGAAGTGGGGGAGAGTGAGGGGGGGCGATAACGACGACTAGGAGGAGGAGGAGGAGGTGGAAAAGAAGGAGGAGGAGGAGGAGGAAATGAAGAAAAAAGGAGAAGGAGGAAATGAAGAAAAAAGGAGGATTAAATAAAAGAAGAAAAAAGCACGAGGAGGAGGTGGAAAAGAAGGAGGAGGAGGAAATGAAGAAGGAGAAAGAGGAGAAGGAGAAGGAGAGGAAAAGAGGAAGAAGGAGAGGAAAAGAGGAAGAAAAAAGGAGGAGGAGGAGGTGGAGAGTTTGAGAGGGGGAAAATTGGGTGAAGGATAGGGGAAGTGGGGAAGAGGAGAAATTTATAAGAATTTAAAGAGAAGACGGAGAATTTGGAAAAGAAGAGAGAGGGGGAAGCAAGGGAAGAGAAGGAAAATGATATGTGATGAAGGGGAAAGAGAATGAGAAAGGGGAGTAAAAGAGGAGAAGAGGGAGAAGGAGAGAAAGGAAAGAAGAGGTAGAGGAGGAAGAGAAGTGAGGGAGGAGGAAAGACGATAAATGAGGGAGAAAGAGGATGGAGGGAAAAATAGCTTAGCGGGAACAGACGAGGAGAGAAAGAGAAGAGTGAGAAGGAAGAGAAGAGATAGAAGAATGCGAAGATGGAAGAATGAGGAAGTGCAATATACGAAGAAAGAAGGAAGGAGGAAGCAGAGAGGAAGAGGAAGGAAGACAAGCAAGGAAAAATGGAAGGAGGAAGAGCAATAAACGAAGATGAAAGAAGGAAGGAAGAAGCAGAGAGAAAAAGAAGAAGGAAAAACAAAAGATAAGAACCAGAAGCTAATCAAACAACCGCCTCATTATGCGCAGTCAGGTACACGTGACGCCATTATTAACTGCCGAAGATGTGATTAATTCGGAGGTGATAAACGCGGTGCATGACGAGCTAAGGACAAGCAAGCAAGCAAGAGAGGAAGTGAGGACTGGGATTGACGGGTTGGTCGCAGTTGCATGTCAGACGCGTGAGGAATGCTTGCTTGGCGTCTCTCGGTTGGTTTGGATATGCGTGCAAAGTTACGAATGCGTATTAAAAGAAAGAAAGAAAGAAAAGAAATATATGAGGTGATAATTGTATGGATACAGACACAGAGACAGACAAGGACATCAACACAGAAATAGGGACACACACATATACACTCTCTCTCTCTCTCTCTCTCTCTCTGCCCCCCCCCCCGACAGCCTAAAGATGTCGTTCGCCAAAACAACCATAAAAAGGGTTTAACTACCGATAGAAAAGGGAATTAGACCGGGCATGATAAGGCTGTTATCTTGTTTACGTTCCAGCCATCGGATATTTGATAGTCTCGTAGTCCACATGCGATTGTTAGCCGTGTCAACCTCAAAGGGAAACGTATAACGGGATTAGATGAAAGGAGCCTGTAAGGTTATGTGAATGAGGAATCCAAAGGAAGCCAACCGTGAGGCGGAAGACTTCAGGCTTAGGGGCCAAGGAAAATGAGGGGGCCCCGTTCGTTCCTCGCAAAGGGGGTGATGGGACCAAGCTGAAGGCTCGGAACCAACACGACCTCACAAGCCAAATTATCCCCGGAGTTGCAGGTCTACCAGGAGCGTGACCAATATGAAGACATAAAAATACAATAAAAATAAATCCTAAAATGAACTGTAAAATAAACAATGTGCAGAAGGCACCAAAATAAAACTGAGGTTAGAGCTTAAAAAGAATGACACGGGCCAGAAGGGCTTAAAAGCAGTAAAACTTGCCAGAAGGGCTGAAAAATTATTAAAGATATGCCAGAAGGGCTTAAAAGCAGTAAAAATAAGCAACATCAACAAAACTAACATTCGTAAAATCACAGAAGGAAGGAGAGGTAAAAGGGAACATGAAGAAAAGTAAATGAAAAGATCGTAAGAACAGAAAAGTAAAAAGTAAAAGCTGAAGTAAAAGTTCAGGTAAAAGACGAGTAAAAGGGTAAAACGATTAAAAGAAACGTAAAAGGAACTAGTAAAAGTAAGTAAAACTCAGAGCAAGTAAAAAGTAAAAGTAAAGGCACACATGGTTCAAGGTAAAAAAATAGAGTAAAACAGTAAAATAACACGTCCAGCATAAATACACCTAGGCAAGTAAAAGGGGCAGTACAACCTTGTTTCAGCATCCGAGGTGTAGAATCCAGACAGGTAAATCCAAGGGTCAAGTCAAACACAGTCAAAGTATCCACTTCGTTTATTTCAAAAACATGGGGGTTACATTGGTTCACGCGGACGGAGTGGTAGCGGTAAAAATTAAAACAATAAATAGGAAATATTAAAATAAAAGAAAATATACACAAGATAAAACAAAATTAAAAGCAATAAAACATCAAAGAAATAAATGAGAAAATAATAATTAGCATAAAAAATACGTAAAACCATCTGCTGCGATTCAGAAATAAAAATATAAAACAAATGACTTGCTCTCAAGTAAAAGAGAGATTAAAATGACCAGTAAGTAAAAGCAAAGCACAAAAAAAAACTAAAACTGAACTTGAAGATAAAAGGAATAAAAAGTACGAGAGAAATCGCAGCAGATGAGGATGCCCCCTTATCCGCACATCATGTGAATCCTTGTGGGATATAGGCGGATAGCAAACAATTTCAGTGGAAGTTTTATTCAAAATGTATACAAAAAGGTGTAAATGAAAGTAGAATACATGTAAAATACGCCAGCATAAAACAGAAGTAAAATAAAAGTGTAGAAATCAGGCTGGCTGAGGGAAGTGGTCCGCTGTGCTCGACTCGCCCTGTGGATTACGGAGGATGCTGGGTAGGATAGGGGTAGGATGGGGGCAGGAGTGGATAGGGTTAAAGGTAGAAGATAGGACAAACGGAGAAAAGGAATGGGAAGGGAGGAATGAGCGTAGAAGTAGAGGAAAGCGAAAAAGCGAAGGAACAGGAAGAGGGTGCGAATAAGAGGGGTACGAGGGGAAATGCGGCAGGATACAGGATAGGATAGGGATAGGATGGAGGTAGGATAGGTTAGAGATAAAGATAAGAAGTAGAACAAGCAGAGGAAAAGAGTAAAAGAGGGAGAAACTAGCACAGAAGTAGAGGGGAGTATAAAAAGCGAGGGGACAAGGAGAGGGTGCGAATAAGAGG
Source organism: Penaeus vannamei (assembly GCF_003789085.1). Taxonomy (NCBI): domain Eukaryota; kingdom Metazoa; phylum Arthropoda; class Malacostraca; order Decapoda; family Penaeidae; genus Penaeus; species Penaeus vannamei. The sequence continues at coordinate 33,619 of NW_020872484.1, forward strand.
AGAGGGATATGAGGATAGAGGAAAAGGGGGGGGAGGATAGGTGATGGGTAAGGTCTGTGGGGGGGGGGGAGGTTGAAAACCTCACAACCCTCCCATACCACGGGGTCGGAGAGGACATCGGAGACACACCTGGAAAGAGAAACAAGAAGGCCTGAGCCCGATTACTTGCCTCAAAAGTTAAGGTGCATGTTCAGCTGGACGTGCATGACACGCATCACTGAACACGCAAAACACAAGTAAATAAAACAGTAAAAACAGTAAAAAAATTAGTAAAACCAAAAAAAACACTGAAGAATCATCCCAGCCACAAACAGGGGCTGAGAAAAGGGCCACAGTCCAGAACAGCTACACGTCAGGACCAAGGGCAGCACTGGAGAACAGCTCAGGGGGTCACGTCATCATCAGGTCCACCAGTGAAGTCGGCTCGAACATCTGTCGGTCCATCAGCATCAACATCCTCGACATCAGTGTCCTGGGCAGGGTCAGCTGGATCTGCATCGGCATCAACGTCCTCGACGTCAGGGTCCTGGGAAGGGCCGACTGAATCCTCTGCATCCAAGTCAGGAACATCCGGGTCATCTGGTCCTGGGTCATCGTCATCCTCGTCCTCTGAGGCGTAACACAGCTCTTCAGATGTCTTGAAAGGCTTGAGGTGGTTGAGATGCGCCCTCAGCCGTACATCTGTATGAACATCTCTCACTTCAAAAGCCAGAGGTCCAAGTTGGGCAACAACTCTGGCAGGTCCACGCCACTTTCCAGTTAAAGGTGGTAGAGATCCAGTGCGATGCCTATGCTCATAATACCAGACGAGTGAGCCCATCTCTGGCTGGAATCGTTCTCTCGTGCCTCTGTTGTAATAGTTACCATAGGTCTGCCTGGACTGGTTAGAAGCGGTGACAGCTGCTTGTCTAGATGCCTGGAGTCGTTCCTGCAGGTTGAGGTTTTCTGCAAATACTGCTTCATTTGTCAGGCCAACCGGAAAGTTGGCATGCCGGCCAGTCAAGAGGTACAAGGGCTGCTCGTGAGTCGTCCTGTGGATAGCAGAGTTAATCTGCAGTCTAATTTCAGGAATGAATTGGTGCCAGATCCTTGGTCTATCCTCCACCAAAGCAGTCAGAGCTGATTTCACAACACGATTGGTGCGCTCTATCATCCCATTGGCTTGGGGATGATAGCGGATGGTGTAGTGGTGACTAGCATGCATCATCAAGACGAGCTCCTTGAAGAGACCACTGGTAAACTGTACCCCATTATCCGTTTGGATGACTCTTGGTGGGCCGAACAAGGTAACCCAATGGTCGACAAAAGCACGATGGATGTTGATGGCAGTCGACTTCCTCAGGGGCACAATCTGCAGCCATCGTGAATGTTGGTCAATGATGGATAGAGCATACCGAACTGGGATAGTGGGTCCAAAGTCCATCAGGTCCATGGAAACACGCTCTAGAGGATACTGGGCCAAGGGAGTCTCTCCCATAGGCACTCTTTGGGGGTTACCTCTTGACTGCTGACACACAGAACAGTTGTCCACATACTCCCTACAGTCCTTCAGCATGTTGGTCCAGTAGAACATTGACCTAGCATTGTCATAGGTCCGCTGAACACCAGGGTGAGAAGCAAGAGGTGGTAAATGGGATGCCTTCAGTGCAGAGTTCTTCAGTGATACAGGTACAACAAGCTGGTAACAAATTCGGTCCGGAAGATGTCTCAGCCTGTACAAAACACCTTCCTTGACCTCGAATTCATCCAAAGGAAGTGGCCACTTTTTCTTTGGAACTGTACCATTATAATGGGCGAAGATCAGCAAGATGAGGATCATCCATCTGCTTCTGCGCAAGGACCTCAGGAGACAGCTCTGTGATGGCAAGTCCGGCAACTTGGTAGCTGGGTGCATCCTCCAGTATAGCAACATGTCTTGAAAGCAGGTCTGGAACATAGTTGGTGGGCCCCTCTTTGTATCGAATGTTGAAGTGGTAGAACGAGAGATCATGAGCATAGCGTGTCATTCGTGGAGATTTGGTTTTCCGAGAAAAGACATGTACCAAAGGCCTGTGGTCGGTATAAATGGTGAAGTGCCGTCCATAGAGGTAAGAGTCGAAGATCCTGACTCCTTCAACCACACTGAGGGCTTCCAAGTCAATGGCAGGGTATCTAGACTCAGCACCTCGTAACTTGCGGCTGAAATAGGCGATGGCATGTGGCGTGCTGTCATCCGACCTTTGCATCAAGCAGGAACCAATAGCGATGGAAGAAGCATCTGTGTGTAGCTCAAACTCCCGGTTAAAATCTGGCTGGCGAAGAACTGGTGCGGTGGTAAGGCGGTCCTTTAGCTCCTGAAATGCCTTCTGTTGATCAGCTCCCCAAAACCATTTCTGATTCTTCTTAAGCAGCAAGTGCAGAGGTGAAGAAATGGTTGCATAACCAGGGATGTGCTTCCTGAAGAACCCAGTACACCCTAGGAAGCGGCGTACCTCTCGAACATTACGTGGTGCTGGAGTTTTAGCGATAGCAACCACCTTATCCTGGTTGGGAAGAACTCCTTCTGGGCTGATAGTGAATCCCAAGAAGTCTATCGTGGTAGCAGCAAAGTGGCATTTTTGCCATGTTCAGCTTTAGACCAGCGGCTAAAAGAAGCTGTAACGTTTCTTCCAGGTCTTGTAGATGCTGGCGGAACCCACGGCTATAGATAAAATGTCATCTAGGTAGCACAGGGTGTGCTTACCTAGAACAGGAGAAGGAGGACGTTCATAGTGCGTTGAAAGGTGGTTGGTGCGGTTGAGAGACCGAAGGGAAGGCGGCAGAAGTGGAACAGCCGGTAGCCATCAGAGAAGGCAGTCTTGGGCCTATCGAGGGTTCCACCTCAACTGCCCAATAGGCTGCACGGGCATCCAGTGTGGTGAATGTGTCAGTGGGACCCAGTTCATCGATGAGAGCATCAATCCTCGGGAGTGGGTAGGTGTCTTTCTTGGTAACTGCATTCAGGCCCCGATAGTCGACACAAAAACGGAGACTGCCATCCTTCTTCTTAACTAAGACTACTGGACTCAACCAAGGGCTACATGAAGGCTCAATGACACCTGATTGTAACATGGAGTCACATTGCTGTCTGATGGTCTCCTTAGTAGACTGCGGCAACCTCCATTGACGGACACAAACTGGCTTAGCATCCCCAGTGTCGATCTGATGGCGGATCCCAGGTATGTGGCCAACAGTCTCTTCTCCACCGTCAAAAAGTTCCTGGAACTGCTCCAACAGCTGGTTAAGTTCTTGTTGCTGCTCCTCCAGTAAATGACTAAAGTCAGGTGCATCACTTGTTGTATCTGGATTGTCTGGCTCTGCAACAGCATCACATGTGGCAACCAACAGAGGGTGGTAGTAAGGCGCCCTCTATATCCCAGTCTTCCTCTGGAATGTCTGGTAAGTCGGCAGAAAAGTCATCCCATTCTAGCTCTGGTTCGATAGCTCCATCAGGAGACAAGGAGGATTCGGCAAAATGCTTCGGCTCTGTGACGGCGGAAGCAGTGATGAATGGGCTCTCTTCTCCAGCTTGAAGTGGGGACCTCGGCTCTGTCAGGGCAGAGGTTGATAAAGAACTCAGGCCTTGGGGTACAGTACATCCTGAACTGATGGGACACCTGTCTCGCCCGGCAGCAGCAATACCAGTATACCTAGGGGCTGTGTAGTTCTTGTCTTGTCCATCCTCAGGGCCAGTCCTGACAGGAGGTGCGTGATCCCTGGCAGCTGTCTCCCGGAAGGTTGACTGGGGTTGAACATGATGGCTCGTGGAGTGGGGAACACTGTAGACCTCTCCCAAAGGTGTGACAGTCCCGAGTCTGTACCCTGTGGGCCGTGTGTATGGTTCAGGGCCCATATGGAGCATCGTCGTCGAGTGGCGGTCGTAACGGAAGTGTCAGGTAGTCACGGCAGGGGTCAAAACGACATCTCCGTCTGCTTGACCCAGCCGAGAAATGCAGCTTTCCAGAAAGCGACCAGAGTGTGGTGGAATTTCAGTCGGTCTGGCAAGATGGACAGCGGCTTCTTGTGGAGCAGGTGCATGGAGTCCAGGAGGAGAATCAGTCAGGCCTGAGTCAACCAGGCTAATCTGTAGGGAGTGGGCATCAGTGTATAGGAGCGACAGCTCACAACCTCCCAGGATGAGCAGTCCATGAGGTGATTGGGCTTCCGACTGCAAAGTGAAGTCCTGGCGTCGCAAGAAGTCAGTCCCAAGAAGGACATCGCCATGGAAGGACAGATCAGCCACTATGGTGCGGTGAAGTAGCACAAGATCTTTGCTGATGTTAAAGCTGAGCGTCACCTCTGCAGCTGGATGGAAGGGCTCCCCTGAGACGCCTTGGAGGATCTTGCTAGAAGCATAATGTCGGAGCTTCTTCGCCGGATCGATGACTTCTAAGCACTGGGTTTGACTAAGGTCACCTGAGACCCAGTGTCGATGAAGCAGAGAAGAGTCTTCCCATCAACACTGAGTGCCACGACTGGACGTCCGCCGACTGCTGGGTAGTCACTGCTGCTGTTGTTGGACCGGCTCTGTCTGGACTGTGATGGAGCGTGTGCGGGTTCCCTCTTGTAAAGTCGCCAGTGAAGTTGGGAACCCTTCCTTCCTGGCCTCTCGGAAAGGGGCACTCACGAGACATGTGACCGCTCCTTCCACAACGGAAACAAGAGTAGGCTGTGGTGAAGGCTGACGCGCAGCAGCTCTGCATTCCGGTGCTGTGGTGAACTTCGATGGTATTCACACCATACATTACGCCGTGATGTTGGAGGCGAGGAAAGAGACTGAGCAGGTGGCGGTGAGGTGGCAACAGGGAACAGGTCATAACGGTCTCGAGTACGGGGTGGTCGGTCTGGAGTGCGACGTCGAAGCTGGTAGTCCTCTTGGAGTTGTTTGGAGACTGGTGGCGAGTGTTGAACTGCTGTGCCTGATGCCATACCGGGAGTTCCAAGCTTCTGGCGGTTTCGCAAGCTGGATAGGCGAACAATCATCCTTGAGGACAAGGAGATCGCGTAGGGTGGAAGGTAAGCCAGCAAGGAAGACTCGCCTGATCAATTCAGAAGGCTCTCCAACAGCTCCTCGGTGGTCCCGGTATCCTTGAAAGACAGACGCCTCCACCTCAAGGAAGAAGTCCATTGGAGCCTGCCTCTCAGTCATGGCGTGATCATACAGAACTTTGAAAAAGTCAGAGGCGGTGTACGTGCCCCTGAACTTACGCCTCAGTGCCGCTTGAAGGTGTCCCAGTCCTGAATTCCCATCGAAGCTCTCGGAGTTGATGATGGTCTCCGCTCTGCCGACAGCTCGCTCTCGCAGCACGGATGTATGCGTCATCTGGTGGGCCGTACCAGGTTTTCGATGGCCCTGATGTAGCTCTCTACCTCCTGGTTCCTCTTCAGGGCTCACAAGCAGAGGTTTCTCCCTTAAAGTGAGGGATCGAGTCTCGGGACACAAGGTAAGGGATGACATCTCTGGAAACCAGTGAAGGCTGCTGGTGTCGAAGGTGACCCTCTGCTGGCTCATCGCGGTACCTTGGGCGTACGGGAGTTGACAATCTTGGGGCTGGCTCGGGAAAAGTCCGTCTAGCCTCACGCACGTAAGAAAACCCAGGCTGTGCTTCTTCCTCCCTTCGGTATCCCGGTAGTTGCTGGTTCTGGAGAGCCCGCTCTTGTCGTTGAAGACGCCTTTCCCTTTCTCTTGCCGCTGCCATTCCTGGAGGTCTTCCCTAGTAGCTACATGGATGGGGCTGGAAGATCTGGCGCAGGTGGTGAGGTCTTGTCGGTTGTGAGGAAGTGGCGCGTCTGCTGGTGGTTCCTCAGGCTGTACTGCTGAGGGAACCTGGCTCCCATTACTGCGGGATACCACAGCTTCAGTAGGTGCAGTCCTTCCTTGTAGATGGTCCTCCAGTCGCTGCAGCCTGTCCTCGCTCGTCCGGGCCATCTCCTCCATCCTGCGAAGCAGTTCTTCCCTGTTCTGGGCAATCAGCTCGGTCATCCTCTGCACCATCTCCTCCATAATCGTGACTTCCCCTTCCATGGCTCGAACTGCGTCCTGCACTTCGGTGTTGGAACCCTGAACAACTATGAGGGACGCACGGTGGTCAGGTGAAGAGGTACGCGAGCTTGGCTGGCTCGAAGACCTTGTTGCACGTAAAGGCCTCCCACGTCCAGGCATAGTACGAAGCCTGGTGACAAAGGGAGCGAAGTCCCACACACACACTGGAGCTGTACAGCTCAAAAACAATACAAAAGTAGCCAGAGATACTGGCTAACACACAAAACAAAGTGAACAGTGATGCGTGGTCAACTGAGCCAAACACTGGCGCATTAAAACTTAAAAACTGCCCGTAAACTGGGTAAAATACAAAAAAAAAGAACCAAGTGCGAACAAAGGGGAAAAAGTAAAATTAGCAGGGGTAAAAGCAAGATTAAAACACAGCAAAAATAAAAGTGTCCCTATACCTAGCAAGAGCCATAAAATAAAACTAACTGGTGAGCGGGCATTAGTAAAAACAGACAAAAATTAAAATGCTGAAAGAGAAAAGCCTCGCTCAAAAATACTAAAATACTACAAAAACCTGCAAGAAAAGCACAGAACATAAAACACAAGAAATGTGGCTCTTCTAAAACTACTAAAACAGCTAACCTAACAGGAAAAAGCTAAACACTGGACGTTAAAAATCTTCATATTAGTCAACGAGCAGAGAAAGCTCATAAATACACTCCTGGTAGGTCCCACTCGCTGCCACCAAAATTGGGTGTACCTGTAAGGTTATGTGAATGAGGAACCCAAAGGAAGCCAACCGTGAGGCGGAAGACTTCAGGCTTAGGGGCCAAGGAAAATGAGGGGGCCCCGTTCGTTCCTCGCAAAGGGGGTGATGGGACCAAGCTGAAGGCTAGGAACCAACACGACCTCACAAGCCAAATTATCCCCGGAGTTGCAGGTCTACCAGGAGCGTGACCAATATGAAGATGGTACATAAAATACAATAAAAATAAATCCTAAAATGAACTGTAAAAACAATGTGCAGAAGGCACCAAAATAAAACTGAATTAAGCTTAAAAAGAATGACACGGGCCAGAAGGGCTTAAAACAGTAAAACTTGCCAGAAGGGCTGAAAATTATTAAAGATATGCCAGAAGGGCTTAAAAGCAGTAAAAATAAGCAACATCAACAAAACTAAATTCGTAAAATCACAGAAGGAAGGAGAGGTAAAAGGGAATATGAAGAAAAGTAAATGAAAAGATCGTAAAACAGAAAAGTAAAAAGTAAAAGCTGAAGTAAAAGTTCAGGTAAAAGACGAGTAAAAGGGTAAAACGAATAAAAGAAACGTAAAAGGAACCAGTAAAAGTAAGTAAAACTCAGAGTAAGTAAAAAGTAAAAGTAAAGGCACACATGGTTCAAGGTAAAAAAAAGTAAAACAGTAAAATAACACGTCCAGCATAAATACACCTAGGCAAGTAAAAGGGGCAGTACAACCTTGTTTCAGCATCCGAGGTGTAGAATCCAGACAGGTAAATCCATAGGGTAAAGTCACAACACAGTCAGAGTATCCACTTCGTTTATTTGGCAAAAACATGGGGGTTACATTGGTTCACGCGGACGGAGTGGTAGCGGTAAAAATGATTAAAACAATAAATAGGAAATATTAAAATAAAAGAAAATATACACAAGATAAAAGAACAATTAAAAGCAATAAAACATCAAAGGAAATAAATGAGAAAATAATAATTATCATAAAAAATACGTAAAACCATCTGCTGCGATTCAGAAATAAAAATATAAAAATCAGTGACTTGCTCTCAGGGTAAAAGAGAGATTAAAATGACCAGTAAGTAAAAGCAAAGCACAAAAAACTAAAACTGAACTTGAAGATAAAAGGAATAAAAAGTACGAGAGAAATCGCAGCAGATGAGGATGCCCCCTTATCCGCACATCATGTGAATCCTTGTGGGATGTAGGCGGATAGCAAACAAATCCAGTGGAAGTTTTATTCAGTAAATATACAAAAAGATGTGAATTAACGTAAAATACAAATATATAAAGCCAGCATAAAACAGAAGTAAAATAAAAGCGTATAAAATCAGGCTGGCTGAGGGAAGTGGTCCGCTGTGCTCGACTCGCCCTGTGGATTACGGAGGATGCTGGGTAGGATAGGGGTAGGATGGGGGCAGGAGTGGATAGGGTTAAAGGTAGAAGATAGGACAAACGGGAGAAAAGGAATGGGGAAGGAGGAATGAGCGTAGAAGTAGAGGAAAGCGAAAAAGCGAAGGAACAGGAAGAGGGTGCGAATAAGAGGGGTACGAGGGGAAATGCGGCAGGATACAGGATAGGATAGGGATAGGATGGAGGTAGGATAGGTTAGAGATAAAGATAAGAAGTAGAACAAGCAGAGGAAAAGAGTAAAAGAGGGAGAAACTAGCACAGAAGTAGAGGGGAGTATAAAAAGCGAGGGGACAAGGAGAGGGTGCGAATAAGAGGAGAGGGATATGAGGATAGAGGAAAAAGGGGGGGGGAGCAGGATAGGTGATGGGTAAGGTCTGTGGGGGGGGGAAGGAGGTTGAAAACCTCACAGTACCTTAATCCATAATTCTCAATCAAAGTTTCATATTTCAGAAGATTTTTGTCACCATGTGTTTCTGTTTTCCCACGGTCTCCTCTACCCATAATCCCTCGCAATAACATAAAAGAAACGAGAAGCGCAACACTCGCTTCTGTTCATTTTCACAAATATGAACTTAGGAGAATAAAACTAAATAAGCATCTGCAATTTCTTAGAAAACAAAATTCCATATTTTTTTAAATTTTAATAATACAATATTATATATATATATATATATATATATATATATATATATATATATATTATATATAT
>NW_020872484.1:77500-80000 GCF_003789085.1 Penaeus vannamei
GGTGAGCGTCCAATGTGGTGTTTAATTACTCTTTTTATCCCTCACTGCTGAATGTGGAAATGCGATTTTCTGAATCAACTAAAGTTTCGATATGATATGCTAAATTTTGCTTTTTCAGTTTCTCTTCTTCACTGTCAGTGTTCATCACTCCATTTATCCGTCCTAGACTTTCCTCCTCTTTCTCCACATCCCTTTTCCGTGTGTTGGGAAAACGATTGATTCCAACGTCAAAATACTACATACATTACGCATGACTGAACATACAACTGTCCAGAGAATCCTACCCTGGAGAGTTCACGGCGAGGAAAACATCCGCTGGAGGATCAGAATATTAGCATTTTCCCCGTTATAGAGTCGCAAATCCCCCTGAGTCTGTGAATGCGATCTCATTTCATCAGCGTTGTAATCTCAGGCAGAAGATCCTCTTAACTGCCGCCATCCTTCTTCTTAAAAGTCGGGAATAGGTGCGTAATTAGCAATGCTCAAAGTTAAAGCCTTTTTGATATCAAAAGATCTTGGAAAGATACTTGCTGCGTCAGCGAAGGCAGAGGTCAAAGCTGATTATATAACGAAAAAAGTGGCCTATGCATATATATAGATATATATATATATATATATATATATATATATATATATATACTATATATATATAATTAATATATATACTATATATATATATATATATATATATATATTATATAATATATATATATATATGTATAATATATATATACGTATGTATAATAACACATACACATGTATAAATGTGTCTATATATATAATATATATATATATATATATATATATTATATATATATATATGTATATATATTATATATATATATATATATATATATATATATATATTATGTATTATATTATATATATATACACACACACACACACACACACACACACACACACACACACACACACACACACACACACACACACACACAACACACACACAACACAACCACACACACACATACACACATTATATATATATATATATATATATATATATTTATATATATATATATATATATATATATATATATATATATTTATATATATATTATATACACACATACATACATACATACATTACACACAACAACACACACACACACACACACACACACACACACACACACACACACACACACACACACACACACACACACACACACACACACACACACACACACACACACACACACACAACACCGTCACATATAATATATAATATATTATATATATATATATATTATATAATATATATATATATATATTATATATATATGGTTACATATTATACATACATACATACATACATTTAACACAACACACACATTATTATTATCATTGTTATTATTATTGTGTTATTGTTATCTTAATAAATATCATCATCATGATCACTGGTTTATTTTTTATTCCTATTGTTACTAGCAATATGAACATAATTATTGTTATCTTATGGTCATTAATACTTTTTTTATTGTCATTAATATTTATTTTATATTATGATCGTTATTATTATTATTATTGTTATTATTATTATTATTATTATTGTTATTATTATTATTATTATTATTATTATTATTATTATTATTATTTGATAATGATTTATTATTGGTTTAGAAAAATATTAAAATTATCATCATTATTATCAGTGTTTTCATTATTGTCATTGTTTCATTTTCATTATCATTATCATCAGTGTTTTCATTATTGGCATTGTTTCATTTTCATTATCATTATCATCAGTGTTTTCATTATTGGCATTGTTTCATTTTCATTATCATTATCATCAGTGTTTTCATCATTACATTTTGTTCCATTTATTCTTCTTCTATTACTGTTATTGTTTTTTTTTTATCTTTATTCTTATTTTATTATCGTTATAACTATTGCGGTTATTATTATTATTATTGTTGTTGTTAATATTACTTTCATTGTCATTATTTTGATCATCATTATTTTATTATCATCATCTTTATTACCATTATTATCATCATTATCAATACTATTATCATCATTTTCATTATTAGTAGTAGTAGTCATTAATATTATCATTGCAATCATTAATGTTACTTTTATTATTATCACTACAAGCGTTGTCATCATCTATTAAAATCCTTATCGTTTCTTTAATTATCAACATTGCTATTGTTGTTATTCTTATTATTACGATCATTATGATCATCATCATTTTAGGTTTTTATTATTATTTCATTATTATCATTATTCATATGTTTATTATCATCACTACTATTATTGTTATGGTTTTTGTTATTATTATTAGTAGTATTATCATCATAATCCACATTATTGTTATTATTTTTATTATCATTATTACTGTTATTGCTATCTAAATCATCAATAACATTATTACTGTTATTATCATTATGATTGTTTTGTTGTTGCTACTGCCGTTATTTACCTTTTTGTCATAATTATTATTGTCAATATCGTCATCACCATCATCATCATCATC
>NW_020872484.1:133493-143493 GCF_003789085.1 Penaeus vannamei
GGGTGCCTTTGTTTAGTTTTTATTTTCTCTAGCAGATCTTGTATTGCGAATGTTGCTTTCTCTATCTTATGTTTTCCTTTTTCCACCTACGTCCAGTGAACAGGCCAGGATACATTAAGCTTTACAAATGTATTTCTTTGTCGGATAATTTTGTTTCTTTCTAGTTTGGTGGCACGACCGATGGTACTTCTTAGTATGCGATGGTCGCTTCCTCGTTTCCTCGTCGCACTCTTTCAATTTGTTTCTTACAGTATTTCTCTTCTTGGTTAAAACAAACTACTAGGCTCTACTGTTACATTGGTAATTTTTCTTGTATGCGTTCTATACTTTGCGGTTTTGAATGTATAATTATACATAGGAAACTTTCCATGGATTTTGCCTTCGCCAAGATTCACGATACGACTGATTGAGTAATAGGTCTAAAGCTCAACTAGGCACAGCAACTACGCCAATCCACGGACAGCTCGCATGCACGCTCTCTCTCTCTCTCTCTCATTTATTGGTTTTAGAGCATGTCACAAAATCCAGCGACGGATTGTTATGAAATTTGAATGATCTGTCTTATTCCGGACAATGAACTAATTCATCACCAAAATCTGATATATTTTTCCTTGAACAATTAATCAGATTTTGGCAATGAACTGATTCAGCGTCCGGTTACAAATCTGAAATTCTTCACTGTATCGTCACTAAATGGGTACGTTATCAAGAAGTAATAATTTTTCTTCTGAAAATGGGCGGTTGACTTGTATTTTTTATTTGTATTTACATTTGACTTTTTATATAAATGCAAATTTACACACCATACGTTGAAATTTCCTACATCAGATTGGAAATTGATGATCGATCAAGTACAAATGATCAATCAAGCTTATTTTCAGTCACTTGTTTGATGTAATGCCGGAATTAATCTCACTTCCAAGAAAATGATTGTGAATTATGTTGGTAAAATATAATTGCGTACATTGGAAGTACGGGACAAAACTGTATGTCTGTGGTAGCCAATAACAAGAAATGCATTTTTCTTATTAATCGTCAAAGGACATGATTCTGGAAGTGAAGCTTTGCATTTTCGGTGAGTTATGAGCTGTTATGGAAGTAATATGCAGATTCGTTGTCTTGAAATTAATTGCTATTTACGTATATGACTATAACATAAACTTTTGTCTTGGGGGGGGGGGGGGTACATTGCGTATTTTTGCTTCTATGAGGTAAAGGAATACATATACATATATATATATATATATATATATATATATATATATATATATATATATATATATATATATATATATATATATATATACACACATACATATATATACAATGATATATTATATATTTCTCATGTGATCAACTTCTTGGAACATTAAATTTCCTTCCCATTAAGTTTTATTTTGCTCCTGCATAACAAGGGAAGACGCGAAATATCAAGAGGAATTATTTTTATCTTTACTCTTGCAGCACATATATCATGTATCGAAGAAGACATTGATAGATATTATTTATAACCATTAAATTTCAAAAACGAATCAATTCAAACACCAGAAAACCTATCAACTTCTTTATCTACTTCCCAGCCGCAATTTGACAATCTGCAGATCCAAAGATAGCATAGATGTAAAGTATTGGTAACTGATTTTTTCCTTATACAAATTCGGTATAATCAAATATATAATTAATTTGTGAAGTGTTCTTATATCAATTTTATAATTGAAATGCATAACTACAGAACGAAAAAAAAAAATTACAAAAGATAAAATTATCTTCACAATTACTATGTTGCAGGCAGTGGTCAAGAATCTTAACTTGTATATGTAAATTGAGGAATAATATTTACGGCCAATGGCCAGCCTAAATATAATTATACTTGCTTCTAAACCAGTAGTTCTTCAATGTTGAATATAACTGTACGTCTGTTCTGTACCATAAAAATGAATTTCTGAGATACCTAGTGTAATATCTTAGGTTTACATGAAGTATTGACTAAAGTTCCCGACCTTCCTTATCAATTCATGTGTTGGCTTGGAAAGGCGAATATTATATCAGACAGATTAACGACCCTTTCTCCATCTGGTAGGTTGTTCAAAACTGGATACAGACTTCATGACTCTCTAATCACATAGGTCGAGCACCAGAATTGCCACATGGAATTTATTTATTTATCTATACATGTAAACGTAAAGAAAAATGTATTTTACATCTCTGCCCTCATTCCCTGGTGTTTGTAGGATAACAGTATTGATGCTTTTGTAAGTTTCCCTGTCTTCAGGTGGAGTCAATAAATATTTACTGTATTATCCCTCTATTCTGACATCTACATCATTATGGGTATGTGAAAAAGTGAATAAAAACAAAAATTAACCAAGAAATGGAAAATACAGAGCTTTACTGAGATATAATTATTCTAACAAAACGCCCACTTTGTGCTTCATAGCAAGACCAACATGGAATACTGCAGAACAGGAAAAAAATTATTGTAGGGTCTATTGTTGTGTTTATTCCCAAAAATGGCTGAAGACATTATTTCAGAAGTTATACAGTATTTTCAGTGTATGCTGACAAGATGCCGTTAGATATGCAGTCTGCAGAAAAAAGTACTTATGTTGAAACGCATGTACTCGGAGCTGAAACTGGAACCAACTATAGAAGGCAAATTTCTTGGCAAGATGAAACATCTCCATCCAGAATTGACTCTATGTGTCGAATGTGTGGCTTTCCAGTTTCGCCTCCAAGCGCACATGGTAATGCCAAGTCCGATGGTAGAGAATACATACTCATGAAAAGTTATAGCGAAAAGGAAACCGTTGAAGTCTACAGCACCCTGCAGTGTTTACATCCATTGGTTTTAGAAGACCAGAGAATGCCCTACTAGATCTAAAACAAGTCCAGAATACGAATCAGACAACATCAGTGGATGAGCTTGGAAATCAATTGAACTGACAGAACATAGCAGACAACGTATTAAAAAAAGAATCTTTTCCAATATTCGTGATCCCTTGTTTACTCTAGAAGCTGGTGCATAGGAAGAAATACCCTTTAGTCATCCTTTACCTGAGAGGCCAAATGTATGATTTGAATGTTGTCAGTGCAACCGGTAATGTAAGTGGTGTAGACAGAACTTTCAATCTGGGCCAATGCTACGTTACCTTACTGACCTTCAAGAACGGAGATCTCCGTCGCCGTACAACGCGGGAACCACAGATCTTCATGGGGCCAGCATAATTACACCTGGACGGGACATTTCGAATGTACCATCGTTTCATCACCCATCTACAGTGTCAATTGGATAATGACAATCTCACAAAGGCACTACAGCTGTGCTTTCCGAATGCAATACACACATTGTGGACTTGATACTTGGAGGAGGATGTTAGAATGTACCTTGAAAATAGCGTCAGAGTAGACCACAGGAAAAAGCAAGAAATGTTGGCAAAGATCGGAGGTGCAAAAGGGTTATTACGAGCAGAAGACAAGATCGTCTTTGACGAACAAATCCTCATGGTGCTTTCCGAAGACTGTTCAGAATGATAAGCTGTGCCTGAGTTAAAGAATTTTGTATTCCGGCCCATGAAAGAACGTAGCGTGCCAATGAACAAGACAAAGGCATGTAAATTAATGAACCATATCCTGAAGTTGTCGTGACACTGGAAGACCTTCAAATTTCCCGAGCTCGTGGAGAAGTTGCATCAAGTAGTGTGAAGTTGCCCTTCACGAACAAAGCAATTACGAGTTAACAATAACAAAATCACAGTCGGTGATACATTATGGAAAACCAAAAGTGAGACAATGGGAGAGACATTACCAGAAATTTATAAATTACGTGATAGTATCAAGATGATAATCTGTATAAAGATCCACTTGCTGCATAAAAGCCT
Organism: Penaeus vannamei; assembly: GCF_003789085.1. Classification (NCBI taxonomy): domain Eukaryota; kingdom Metazoa; phylum Arthropoda; class Malacostraca; order Decapoda; family Penaeidae; genus Penaeus; species Penaeus vannamei. The sequence goes on from NW_020872484.1 coordinate 137,372, forward strand.
GGACAGGAAACGTGCACGTAATGAAAAGACTTCCTCAACTGGACAGTCACATTAACTTGTTTTTCCCGTCACCTTGTCTTTTGATATTCTAATCATGTGTTTTTCATTTTTCTGTCACCATGTTTTTTGACACTTTATTATCATCTTTTGCCTTTGTAAATATAATGTACTACCATGAAATAAATCTACTTGTGATTTTTTTTCTTACTTCTGGAAGATCATATCCTGATAATGGCCGCCACTTTTCTTTTGCTATCCGTTGATGTAGAGGCAGCTCTGTCGTTTGACAAACGTATACCGTACACTTGTAACTTTGGTAATCATCCTATTATGTCCCGGTTTTGACGACTAACGTGTTCCTAGATTTTTGTTAACCGTCTTGCTTTTTTCTGGTAAAAAAAGGTAAAGTAATTACTTTGTAGTTTCCAGTGCCAGAAAGTTTTCTAATTTTTACGTCTTTCCAATGAAACCTTTCTTATGTATATTAAAATGCAATTCATAAAATCATTTTGTTCATAATTGCTTTAGTTCATAATTTATTTCATATTTTACAATATCTAGCAACATGTTATTTTTAAAATACGTTAGAGCAATATTTACCAACGTCATATTTTTCAAAATACTTTTAATCATTTATAAGTTATATCAAAGCATATTTTGTTATAACAAATGCATGTCCAATACAGTACATTCCAATTTGAAGCAGGACATACATTTTCATAAAGGCTATGAATATGCTCTTCATGAAAATAGTAATCATACAAAATACACTTACACTTAATAATTAAATTATTAATTTATATGCATCATGGTGTCTGGGAAAACTTTAAAACGAAAATGAAAAGGGAAATTATCAAACTCAACTCTTGAACATAATTACAATACAGGTTATTTTGTACCAGTAGTAAAATAACATAGGCAACTCTGCCAAGCGTCAAATAAGTATATTAATGTTACAGCAGTAAAACGTAATCAACAACATATTTCAGTACTATAAGCAAATAAAGAACTCACAATCTTAATACTAAACTAAGATAAACTTCTTTATCACACTAGTATAACAGGTAAAATAACGGATTTCCTTTGTACTACGACACAAGAATGAAATGAACAAATTTTACATCGGCTGTTCCAATCAGTGCTATATGTAAACCAAAACCGCTACTCCTACAAACTTGGCTTTCATTAGGGCTCTTGCTTAAACTACACGTTTCTCCCTCCTTCTGTGCTAAGTTTTCTTTTTCTGCTCTCTCTCCACTCCGAAGTTGAAGGAGGTGCTTCAGGAGGCAACGGTCTTTGATGAGGTGTAGGTGTGCGAGAAGGTACACCAGTTGAAGGGTTTGAGGGACCTGGAGGTGGTGGAGGCGATGCTGTGAAGATGTCTGGCAGTGCAGGACGGTCATCTACATTTCCATCAGTCCATTCTAAATTGCAACTGTCACATGTTATTATTACTAATCGAATGAATAATTCAACCCAACCACTCCAGATTTATGTGCCGTTCCTTGTACCCTTTCGTGAATTTTGTTACAGATGGTTCCACTTGTACTCGGCCACCATGGAGCCCCTAATAATAGCGCCTGACTTACCCATTCCTTGAAATGGGTAAGTCAAATCCTATTCATAATGAATCGTATTATTCTTACTGATATTATGATCGTTAAAATATTATCAAATTATTCATAATATAGAAGACAATACAATAATTTCAAAATCAAGGAAAATGGTAAACAAGAGAGATAGGTAGGACTAATAACCTACCCCTTGGTGACTAACTACTTGTAGAGCCATATATGTGTAAAGACAATAAATAAATCTATATACAGTAATTGTAGGCATGACAAGTTTTCTTGCCAAATATTGGTTAAATGCTCAAATTTCTTTTAGGTTATTTTATAAATATTATTGACATATTTTACTGAGTCGATTTCTTATTTTCCATAGGCAATAGTATTTTAATCTGATTTCAATACTAACGATATGCTGATGACAAAAATAAAATGAACATTACATATTTTACCTATAACCTTTTCTTGTAGAATCAGAATATCATCTGCCTGACTAACAGCGCTATCTGCCCCTCAGTGTGTATGAGCTCATTCTTCAATAAAAATAAGAAAGAAAGAAAAAACAGCGAGTGGACTGTATTTGGGTGGTGTTGGTGGAGGACCACCTGTAGCAGACAGTTTGCTGATGTATATGGTATGTTCTTTCTTCACCCTATGTTAACCAGAAAATAAGCACTAGTGTGTTGTGATAAAAATGGAAGAAAAGTGTTACAAGTAGGAAGGGGACTGTATTGTAAATATGTTGAGAAAAAGGAAATTATTGGTGCTTTTGTTGTGGTTCTCATATGTGAATATTGAAATTATAAAGATTTATGCATGTATTATTTTGTGAGGAGTAAAAATGTACTTATATATACATAGTTATATTTTGGCTAAATGATTATAAAAAGTGGATTTGTTTAACTATTGTATAAAGTTTTATATTTGAAATTGTGCGCATCTCGATATTCTTTGGTAAACGCAAATGCATTGTGGGAGCGATGTAGCCGCCAAGAGAGAATCCATTGTTGTCTTTCTTTCTAATCTTCTGCCAAGTTGGCCCAACACCTTCCTCAATGTAGTGCGTCAGCCTTTGAATTGATGCTTGAATAAGTGAGTACTGCAACAATTATTGGGATGCATTACAAAAAGGGTTAATTAAAATTCTAAATGTACTAAATCTGTGAACAAACATGGGTGACTCCCACAAGTCACCAAGATTTTGTCCTTTTGTCCACAATAACATTATGTTATTGTGTGAATTTGCAGTTTTTGATGATGAACTGCTTTGCTGATGATCCACACGTGCTGGATGGCGGATATTGAATTGGTTATTGAATAATCTGACAGGTTGATGCACTTCTCTGATGATGCACATGTCCTGGAGAGCAGATACAAGAATCAGGCTGTATTGACAAAAAGAAATTGCCAGTTATTGAAGAGATACAATGATGTGAGTTTGAAATATTTGATGTTCAGTGGAATTCTAATTTTATTTGGTATGATTTGATTCTACAATATTGTAGGGATTGTGGTTAATAGTTCATCAACACACACACACACACACACACACACACACACACACACACACACACACATATATATATATACTATATATATATTATATATATATATATATATATATATATGTATAATATCTATAATATATATATATATATATATATATATATATATATATATATAATATATATATATATATATATATTATATATAATATATATATATATATATATATACATATATATAATATATATATATATATATATATATATATATATATATATATATATATACATATATATATACATATATATATATATATATATATATATATATATATATATATATGTATATATATGTATATTATATATATATATATATATATATAATATACATACATACATATACATATACATATACATATATATATATATATAGATAGATAGATAGATAGATAGATAGATAGATAGATATGTATATATATATATTATATATATATGTATATATATATATATATATATATATATATATATATATATATATATATATATACATATATGTATATATATATATATATATATATATATATATATATATATATATACATATAATATATATATATATATATATATATATATATATATATATATATACATATACATATACATATACATAATGGTCAGCAAATGAAGCATATATATATATATATATATATATATATATATAGAGAGAGAGAGAGAGAGAGAGAGAGAGAGAGAGAGAGAGAGAGAGAGAGAGAGAGAGAGAGAGAGAGAGAGAGAGAGAGAGAATTTTATTTTTTTATTAAAATTTTTGAAATTCAGAAATAATAAAATATTTCAGTGATTTTATATATGAAGATCACACTCCTTCCTTTTTGGCCTTTGGTTGACCTAAGTTTCCATCATCAAATAATTATTCTTATCATGAAAATTTATGCTTGAATTGAACTACATATTTTGAGGAACTGAATAATTTAGAAGATAAATGTACAATGAAATAAGAGGAAATGAAATAAGTAAAGGAATCTGAAAGTCCTTTTTTGGGGGAAAAATGGCAAATTCTCCCTGGCAAATGTTTCTTGCCAAAGAAACATGGGCGATGTTCCTGGACGGGAGATGAGGATACAGCACATTGAAACTTCAGGTAACTTTCTCCCATGCCTCTTACTTTCGTGTTATACTTGCAGGATCATGCACTTTCCCAAGGAGAGTTGAATTGTGTTCCGCTGTTAGTAAAAGGATGCTCTTCCGAAAGATGGATTTGTTTTTTTTCCTGCTGAGCAAGCTGAGCAACCATCACCGCGCGATGGTTATATCAGCTGACATGAAAACAGGCGGACCAACTCGTCCACTGTTTTCATGAACCGGCGTAACCTTCAATTTGTCGATTTTGAGTTTTATATGAATTTAATGTTAAGTGTAACGATGGCTGTTTTGTCTCAAATCTAAATAACCCAATTTCTTCCTGATACTGAGATATACCATACAGTATCATTTTACAATTTTTGACAAAATTTGAACTCCGTCTCTGTAAAAGTATTTTTTTGTATAAACCCTGAAAACAGGGACGAATTATTCAGAGACGACCAAAGTTAAGGTCAGTGTTCAACGTGAATGGTGCGTGGCCCAAGGCAGTTAACACTCGCTTAATAAATTCATCTGATGAGCGTGTAGGGCTGTCCCGACTGGCGAGTTTGACATACTGGTCCTACAAGGATATGTTCCTAAGCACTTGCTTTTCCCCACATCGCATGGTGTTATGTATCCATGACGTCATGCCTGGGGACTGAAACGTCGCTGGAAAACTGGATACCCATCTGCGGAACAACGAAGAAGCGATTCTTTTTTCTGCTGTCGGGCAGAGAAGCTAAACCTTGAGACATTCAGAGTTTGTCTCCGACATTTCAAAGCAACAAATGTCACACATCTAAATGCCAGGATTCTCCCATCACATAAGATGGATTCATGTATCTATATCAAAATATCTTGTCTGCTTGTATCTGTTCAATATCCTTTTTTGCTGGTAAAGTTTTTCCTACAGAGGCCAAGTTAAATTAATTAACTGAATTTACTTCATACTGTAAAGAAAAAAGTAACAGAAAAGCAAAATCAAAAGCAGCCTTATCAGATTTATCAGTATACTAAAAGGTCTGCTTAGTACACATCTGACTGTACAAGGAAATACTATATTCCCGATAGCCTGGTCAAGACAGGTCACACCTGGGTTTAGATTCTTATTAGAATTATGAGGACTATTAGCAAGTTCTAAGGATAATTATTTGGAACTAAGACATGCATGAAAAAGGTAAGCAGGAAATGCAGTGAAGAAAGAAAAGTTATTGATATAAAGCAAAAGGTGGGGGATTAATAATACAAAATTAAATCCATGTGTGCAACTTTTTAAACTCTTTTAAAGAGCACCACACTTGTGTGTATGATGTATAAATCTTTTAGTAAAACCAAGAATTACGAGAGAGCGTTTGGGTTTGAACGAGATTCTTTTTGGTTTGTGTCTCAACTGCGTCATCAACGTGACGGAAGAGAGTACGTGACATCATAACTGATTTGATGACGTTTCACTGAACTATCCTTTCTGTTTCTCATCTTCGGTTATAAGCAGGAAATTTCCGTCCTGCCTCTCGCCACTTTCCAGGTGGTTGGGATTAGTCTTCTTTGTTTATGAATGAACAGCCTTGTCTGTGGCCGCTTTCCAAACTTGAGGCAGAGTTATGTTGTAGATAGAGGAAGGAGGGTCGGCAGAGACGCCATTGAGGTGGTGGAGAGTGTCTAAGGACTTAGCCAACCAGGGTCGCCAACTTACACAATGCTCAATAATAGGCACAGCATATTTACTGCTGTGAATGTTTTACAGTGGCGTTATATCATATCTAGTTGAGGATAGAGGACAATCCTCTGATATTTCTAATTCATAAACCGTTAGTAACTTATTTTGGGCCAAGTGAACAAGAAAATTCTTTTAGTTAGTATTTTTATTATTATTATTATTATTATTATTATTATTATTATTGTTATT